>JADLZN010010557.1:600000-1002568 GCA_018155175.1 Sinocyclocheilus anophthalmus
GCACCATTGGATCCAGGACAGTAGCTGCATAAAAGAAGGAAATAAAGAAAGAGAGAGAGACAAATAAACAGACAGAGAACAGGAAAGCTGCCAGGTCTCCACAGCAGTGGCAGCAATGTTCCCTTTGTGCAGGAAAGAGGAGAATGCCGTAACACAGGGTGGATGCATAGACAAGGGTATCATGTTCCCCGTCTTTAGAATGGACCCACAGAGCCATGGGAGGCTGCACTCAGTGAGATCTGATTGAAAGGCAACAGAGACAAAAGATCGTAATGTTATCTTGTGCACGTATCTCACACATGGCCGCGTTTAGCATCTGGGCTGCGATATGATTAGGCTTTGGCACACTGCTCCTCAAAGCACAGCAGAAAAAAAGTCATACCCTACTTCGCAGTCTTTAAATGAAGTTGTTTGTTGGGCACAAGACGTCTCATATCCTTGTTTGTAATGCGATCGCTCATAACTAGTCTGAAAAGATTTTGACCAGACTTTATGCTCTGAAAAATATGGTGACCTGAAATCTTTTTTATCTTGATAGTTCCACCTGTTACGAACTTCTATAGAAGTCTTTGTGTTAGAGGAAGTGAAGGTTCAACTGCCTGGCTGCTACAGTTTTGTGAGGAATCCAATTAAAATGACTGGAGATATCTGTAGGGATGTTTTTGATGATGAGTCTGCTGTCTGGGTTTTTTAACAGCCAACTGCAAAGCAGTGTGGGTTCACAAAACTCAAGGGTCTTGTCTGGCTTTTATTTATACACTTCAAAGTGAAAGTATATATAGGTTTGATTAAACCTATGCCATAACTTTACATTTAATAAACATGACCTGTTAATAAGAAAAGTAAAAGAACTGGGCTGAGAAACACTGACTTCCTGTAAATAATGATGTGTACAGAATCAAATTAAGTACTTAAAGGCCTGACAACCGCATTGAGCTGCAGTATGTGTATGTGACCTATGTGAGAGAAGGAAGAGAGATGAACACAGACAGAGAGTCAAGAAGAGATGACAATGTCAAATCTCTCTCAGGGAAGCAAAGATAAAGTGCAGTTAGTTATCCGTTGGTGAGTCACCAGCACTGCAGGCACAATCAAAGTGTGGCCATTTTAAAAGTGCCAATAATTTAGTGCTGCTTTTAGTTGAGACAAATTATATGTAATTCATATCTATATATTAACCTGTTTTGTAGGAAGTTGAAGTTAAATCCAGGTCTTTTTATCTGGGCATAACTGATTAAAACAGCCTTAATTTGAATTATTGTTTGTAATGTAAATGCAGTATAGTTGTAATCTGAATCTAAATGTTTCTGTTTTATTCTGAATTGCACATGGACTGCAAATGATTTATTGAACGTTTCAGTGTTATCTATTTTCCCCTACCAGATATGTCAGGTTCTGAGTCCCACCACTATGCAGTGCATGGCCCCAGAGCTTCCTTACAGTCTAAGCAGGCAGAAGGAATTGCCAGAGAGACCTGATGAGTTTGGCTTCATCCTGGACAATGTTCAGTCTGTGCTGGCCCTCAACAACACCAACTTTATCTACTACCCAAATCCAGTGTTTGAACCGCTCAGTGTGTCTGGGGTCCAGGAACTCAAGCCAGGGTCCCCCATCATTCTCAAAGTAAATCAAACATTTACCTAAATCTCAGCATTGTTGGTCTTTTGATTGTCTATTGCAGTTGCTACATTTTGTGAATGTGAATTGCAGGGTAGAAACTTCCTCCCTCCAGCCCCGGGTGGCAACGGGAAACTGAACTACACTGTTCTGATTGGAGACAAACCTTGCACCTTAACTGTATCAGATACTCAACTGCTATGCGAATCGCCCAATCTGACTGGACGCCACAAAGTTCTGGTAAGTTTCTGAATACTGGGGCTCATATCCCCTTTTCACCATGAACTAATGCTTTGGGGACTTTGCGGTTATTGAACTTTCTGAGAGACTGACAGAGAAATAGAAAATACATCCCCAATAAGACTTATTAGAGCTGAAAACCCTAACAAAACCTTTTTTTCTCAATGGGTACTCTGGGTGGCTGCTTGTTTCACTGCCTGCTTGTTGACAGTCGTAAAAGAGAAAATGCCACAGACCTTTACAACCATGAACTCACAAAAGGAATAGGGATGTGCCGATCCGATATTCATATCGGGTATCGGCTCCGATACTACCATTTTTTGTCGGATCGGGTATCGATCAGATAGGGCCAATCCAAATCCGAGATTGTGCGTATTATTCTGTGTTACTTCTGAAGCCATACAAAAACTTAAAGGGTTACTCCACCCCAAAATGAAAATGTTATCATTAATCACTTACCCCCATGTCGTTCCAACCCCGTAAAAGCTTTGTTCGTCTTCGGAACACAATTTAAGATATTTTGGATGAAAACCGGGAGGCTTGTGCCTGTCCCATTGACTGCCAAGTAAATTACACTGTCAAGGTCCAGAAAAGTATGAAAGACATTGTCAAAATAGTCCATCTGCCATCAGTGGTTCAACCGTAATGTTATGAAGCGACGAGAATACTTATTGTATGTGAAGAAAACAAAAATAACGACTTAATTCAACAATTTGTCTCCTCTGTGTCTCTCCGCATCACCGTAGCGCCATTTTGGAGAGTATCCACTGAATGCAAGCAGCGTACGCTCTTCTGTGTCAGCCGCGCTGCACGGATGCACTGTTTTCATTCAAATCAAAGCGTAAATACATGTAGAAACTGTATACCTTTAGTGTGAGCTATATATGAATATTTAAGTCCTTACATTAAAGTTCACACAAACTCTTTTCTCCGCTGTGGCTGTCAGTCATTCGTTCAGCCTTTAAACCCTGGTTGCATTCCGTTACAACAGTCAGCTCGGTAAAGCTCTCTCCAAGATCATTCTGTGTTCCCATTATTATACTTGATTTGTAAATAAATGTCTATGATTTTGCAAAAAGGACTTTATCTTCTTGCCAGAGTTTAATGTTGTTTTGTTATTTGCTACCGGGTGTCTGTGAGAACAAAACAAGGGCGTAGAAAAGACTGTAAATTGTTTTCAACGTACACAGTAACTGAATTTTAAAACTGTTAAAAGAAAGGCTCAATAGCTGTTGCACAGATATAATACACTATGCATCAATTTCTCTTCCCTTTGTGCTTTGCACTTTTTAATGCAAAGCGCTGCGTGCTGTGACTCCGTGTTGCTTCAAGCACATCATTCTGCACATCGGATGCGCACATTGTAAGTGCTTCATGGCGCACTGTATTTGTTTTGTCCTATCGAATCTATCATATGTTGTTGCCTTATTAAAAAATATGCTATACATTTAAAAGAAATGTATTTTATAGTATACTCACTAAATTACTCACATTTCACTAAATGTTTGGATTTCTAAAATTATTGTGCACAGTTTTTTTCTAGAATAACTTTTGCTGCCGATTTATCCACTAACCTAGTTTATGATATATTTTTGTCTTAGATTATGAATATACATATATTTTTTCATATTTATTGATATGATATTTATTGATATGCTATATAACTATATTTTTATTTTTCCTTATAGTGAAGTAGTCTGTATTTAGTAGATTGTGAAATAATTATTATCAGTTCCACACATAGAGATATATAAATTCTACATTTATTTAAATGGGAAAAAAAAACTTCACTGGTATCGGATCGGTATCGTTATCGGTCAATACTGAACCCTAGGTATCGGAATCGGTATCGGAGGTGAAAAAGGCAGATCGGAGCATCCCTAAAAAGGAATTGACACATTTTTCCCCTCTGCTGTTGGGGCATTGGCCTTACTATGACACAATGACATCAAATAAAATATAATTTATAGATGTAAATCTTTAGATGTATTTTGATCTTCTTCGAATGGTTGCTCAGGTTACTGACTACCAGATTTAGCTACCAGACTTTACCTACTACAAAGTATTGGTTTCATTCAAATCTTCACAAAATGTGCTCCATTTTAGGCACGTGTTGGGGGCATTGAGTTTTCGCCAGGTGTGGTCCACATTACCTCTGACAGCCCCCTCAGCAGCACCGCCGTTATTAGCATTGCTGGGGCAGGAGGCCTCCTCATCTTCTTCATCGTCATTGTCCTCATTGCCTACAAGCGCAAATCCCGTGAGAGTGACCTCACTCTCAAGCGCCTGCAGATGCAGATGGACAACCTGGAGTCCAGAGTAGCCTTGGAGTGTAAAGAAGGTAAGTAGTCGGGAAGTGGTTTAAAAAAGGGATGTCACTCCAGATTATTGGTCAGAATTTGCTCAAATTTTTACAATCCATTAACAAAAATCAGAATACTTCATACATACATACAGACATACACATAGCAGTATGTAGTTTAGTGATATCAGCCTATTTGTTCTTCATCTTCCACAGCATTTGCAGAGCTGCAGACAGACATTCATGAGTTGACCAGCGACCTGGACGGAGCTGGTATTCCATTCTTGGACTACCGCACATACACCATGCGAGTTTTGTTCCCTGGCATCGAAGAGCACCCTGTCCTTAGAGACCTGGAGGTAACCTAACAATTTTATTGATGCAAAAATGTTTTGTGAAATAACACATTTGCATCCAAAGGGCCCTTTATTGAGTTTCTGAGATGTACCTGAATATATTTGCATATTCATATATGCATGTAATTACTGCACATTGTACCTGTATGAGGAAAGTTCACAATAATGGCTGCTAAGTATATATATTTTTCTTTCTGTTTTTCGATTCTGAAGGAATAACAGCACAGTGGGGTTGTTGGGAATTAAAGCTGTCACTATGCTGTTTGTGTTTACCCTCAGTAAACAAAAGGCAGCAGCTCTCATTTGTAAGGGAAACAGGTCAATAATTTAGCTCAAAGGGAATCATTTAAGATTTTAAAGGGAACTCCACCATTAATATGCAAGGGAATTAGGACAGAATCACTGTTTTACGGCAGATCACTGAGACGGCCAGCGATTCAGTGAACGAGCCGTATGACATCAATTCTGCAGTGGATATTTATATCCAAAATATAGTGACAACACTATTAATTAGCACGGTAACAAGATCAGCAGTTTAAGACATTAACTCTTAGTCTCGCATCCGCTCCAAAACACAAGATACTTCTCGTTTGCCCGTTCTTACATATAGGCTTTATTGATCAATCTAAGACATATAGAACTAATCCTACCCACCGCATTCACCACAAGTTGCAGAAGATTAGACAGTGAGGAAATTAATTAGATTTAGAAGAATGAAATGGGCAAGTCCCACGTTTACAGCAATATGGCCATTGCTAGACCTAAACAACCATCACTCACTTAATTAACGGCTTGCCCTTGCTTGAGTTTGCTCATGCAGGGTTCAATTTATATTAAAGGCAACAGTTCAGAGATCTGGTACTTGCTTTCCTGTTCCGGGTTCCCTTCCTTGTCTTCTGAGGGGTTTCCCTCGCGAGGTTTCCTGTTGCTGATGTTCGCTTGGGAACCAGTCCAGATTGGGCGTGGCTGGCGAACGCGGAGCTGTGGTCGCAGTTGAGTTTAGACAGCACTCCTTCGGAGATGCGGGCGTGTTCGTCGCCCTAAAAAACTCTAACTCAAAACCGAACTCTCACGGAAATGAAATAAATAAGGAAATATACATAGTATTAACATGTTTGATGAGACTAGGTGGCGTTTCTCCTTATGGTTTTGGAGGGGCTGGCGTGTAAGCCAGACCATGCTCAAAAGCTAAAGAAACATGACTAGGAGTGAAAAAGCAAGAAAAAGCCAGAAAAAAGCCAAGTTTGATGGTGTCCTGAGTATTTAACCCAGGCTGTTTTACACCCCAAATGGTGTTTTGACCAATTAGATGTCGTGTGTGCCCGGGGCGTTGTATATTCCTCCTCCCCATTCATCAATCAACTGTTATCTCATCATTCACATGATCTGCGTTTTTTCCCGCTCTGGTAGAGTATACATTTTGTACATGATTTCTTATAATAAGAATATGGTACATTTGACCAAGTATTGATTGGAAGAAACGGTTCAAGCATGAATTCTCAAACACATACATACTAAACATGAATAGCAATTCTTAAACTATTCAATAGTTATTCAAAATACATTCACAATAAATGATTAAGACCTGATAAGTCACACGTGGGTTACATACATAATATGGAGATATATATATATAGCAATGATTAGTTGCTCGAGTCCTTTTAGTGTCATTTAGGTGCATGGAAAGGCAGTTTCCGTGCCATGCTGTGAATGTATGAAGACCAGAGATTAAGATGTCTGTAAGGAATTTTAGTCTGTTCTCTGTCTTAGGTGGAGGGGAAAGTCAATCCGAAGCTTGTGATCACTGTCACATGTTTCCATGTGGCGGTCACGCTGTGCATCTCTTTTGACCATTATTCTTGATAACTTGCCCCAAAATTGACAATCTCCTTGGACTTGTCAATGTGTTCTTTTGTGTTAATGTTGAAAACTGTTCTGTGACAGGGGTTTAGGTTTAGGCTTGCTTCAGAAGGGCTAGGGTCTGATTTATGACATCCTGTTGTCTTGGGCCTCTGTGGAATTTGGCTCCTCATGTTTCAACCATGTTTTTGACCAAATCTTAGATTGTCTGATTCGGTCTGATATCCTACACATTATAATCTACATGCATGCTCTTTCTCTCTCTCTCTCTCTCTCTGGCTCATTTTTTTCTTAAAGTGATGAGCTGGTCTCTGATTCACAATCAGTCTTTCATTAATAACAGTAATGACATGCTACTCGACAGTTTTTTTTCAGAGTGTGGAGAACAGAATTAAAATCTAACGCAGGGTACACCAAGCTACGGGTTATTTACACCCTGCTATGACAGTAATGGACAGTTTTAATTGTATCACACACATTTTTTCAGCCAACATATGAGCCATACCTTACCTGCTTATGCCAGCGGAGCTATATCAATTAAGACTTAATTGGAATAAACGTCCCCTCTCTCTGGAAAAGTTTATTGTAAAATCACAGCTAATGACAGGAGCCGTCTCGAGATTCTGACAGGTGTTTAATGATTATTGATGAGGCAAATTACATCAAATGATGTCATGAGGTCTCTGCATGGTTAAGTGTTTGTCATCGGGTATTCTAAGAGCACAATGAATGCATCTTAACCCAGTGAGCAGCTTTTATTACATGTAAACTGTTCATTTGTATCCTGGTTTGTTTGGCTTTAGGTTTGTTTTTTATTTGTTTAATGTGTTTGGTTCTCTTCTGTTTAAATGCCTGTGGGCGTTTCATTGGACACTAGCAGAGGATGCCGTAGGCCATATGAGAGGATTGAAAAAGCTTTTCAGTCAATTAAGCCAAGCTGAAGTTTAAGTGAGCATTCTTAAACATGACAAAAATAAAATTTGACAGTTGTCTTGAGTTGCTTAGTTATGAAGTGAAGGCTACTTAAAGTCGACATGAAATATGTCATTATTGGATGCATTTCTGATTTAAACGGGACATTCAATGAGAGAAAAAAAATATAGAGTAGGACTTGATTTTAATTTATCAAACAATACTAATAAATGTAACAACTGAAATAAAACGACTTGCATTAATAAATTGTGCAAAATAAGAACGTATTAAAATATTTGAAAAATAAGAAAACAAATGGTGTCAATTTTGATTATTTATTTAATAAATATGCTGATGAATTATCACATTCAGGTTGTGAAATGTCATCTGTTTGTAACCACTGTTTTCCTGTTTTGTGTTTTTATTTATACATTTTTTTCTGCAGGTGCCAGGTTACAGACAGGAACAGGTGGAGAAGGGCCTAAAACTGTTTGGACAGCTTATCAACAACAAGGTTTTCCTGCTGTCCTTCATCCGAACTCTTGAGTCTCAGAGAGGCTTCTCCATGCGAGACCGCGGCAACGTCGCCTCCTTGATCATGACCGTTTTGCAAAGTAAACTAGAGTATGCAACGGATGTGCTCAAACACCTGCTGTCTGACCTCATTGACAAGAACCTGGAAAGCAAGAACCATCCCAAACTCTTACTCAGAAGGTACTAAGACACATTGCACATGAAGAGCCATCTAAAAAATCTAGTCCTGCAGTCCAATGGGTTTTACTGATTATAAATACTCCTCAAGTGTTCTCAATGTTCTAAATTTTGGGATCATTTCAATCTGCCTGATTCTAATTAGTCAACTTCATAGACAAGAGCAGATGACCTCTGTGAATTGTCTTTCATACGTGGACTCTACAGTACACTGAATGGGAATAATTGCATTTGGGGACTCAAAATGCACACTTTCTCCCCCAAACATGTAATCCACTGACATGCTCATCATTAAATGGTAATTAGGATTAATTAGTTTGAGATCCAATTAACAGTGCACTAAAAAACTACTGAATATAGGGAGATATGTGGACCTCAATTCCCCATGCAATCAACTCCTTTGTATCTCTGTATTCTAACAGCATAGAGGACAATATTATTACTATACCATATTGATTTTTCTCCACTCTCCGCTCATTTGAAAACTTCTAATGTTTCTTGAATTTTTCTTAATGTTCTAGCAATTGATTTGTAAGGTTTGTTGTCTGACACTTCTGATATTTTTGCTATTTGAAACTACTGTTCTGAAAAAATTGTGCTTTCAGAGCAAAATAATGACATGGATTACAAAATTTTAATTATGTATTGGTCAAAACAAGCTTGCTAATAGCGATAGGCTGATCATGTAACTACAAGAGGAGCTCCCTGACTGAATCATAACTGATTCAACACCCTTGATGGCAGGCATGATTAATTGAAACAAGTGAAGGGAAGATTAATTGCATAAAGACCTGCTGTACATATTAACGGTGGAAAATAAAATAGATTTTTCTTTGTTTCAGTCAGGCTTCTGTCAGAAACAAAACCAACCATGTCACCTTTTTGTATGCACATCAAACATCTGCACTTTGAGATGGATGTCTGCTACAATGTCCCATCATGACCTGTAGTCCAGTGGCTCTCAACGGGTTTTGCTTCAGGTTCCAGATTCAACATAATACAAAAATTCTTTATTTTATACAAATTATCATTAAAATAAAACACTGACATTTATTAAAATCACCATGGACTGCTTAGACCCAACGATATGCAAAAATAGTATTTGTTTATGTTGGGTTATTTGTATTTGTTAATTTTTGGGTTGTGATCCTCCAGATGAGAAGCACTGTTTTAGTCCATATCTTTCAATGGATTAGACCCTTATGGGTATATAGAGCGATCTTCATCACATGGAACCTGTCTGACCTCCAGCACCTGATACACGATACACGACACAGAACACTGGGCCAGAACAGAGAAGCTTAATCTGTTGTCTGAGAATAATTTTCTCATCCTTGTCTCTCTTTCACTGCATGATTTCTAAATCTGTGTTTAAAATGCAGAGAAGCAGGACATCTTTGGCAGAAGCCTCCAACCAGCTTTCATTTCCCCATTTCCAAGAAAGCGCTTGCGACGGCCGCCCCATCTGTCCAGCCTCAACCTGAGTTCACAAGCACACACAGGCTAACTAACTAACAGGCAGCTTCTAGAACCATCTGTCGTATTTCTCCTTCTCCCTCGCTCCCTGCAGCCCACTCTCCTCGTCTACAAATAAAAATAACCTCTCAGATCATGTAGCCTGTTTTCTCTATATGTATGGCATCAGTGAAGTCTCCTATTCCTGCATATGCTCGTACACATATTATTACTCAGACATTTACTGACCAACACTTTCATACACACACACACACACACACACACACACATACACAGTCAGGCAGAGCTGAGTAGAAGTCCTGTGATTATTCTCTGGGGATAATCCTTAGTGAATGGGGACCATGGTTACGCAGCAGGACCCAACAGTGTGCTGAGCGGACAATCTTCTCCACGTGAGGCGGAGTGCGAAATTGAAATTATTCCTGGTTTCAAGCTGCGTTCTTCAACACATGTGCATTAAAGAGGGGGGCATACCGGGAGTTTGTTTCAGCAGACGATTGTTTGGTTAAGAAAATAAAGCCTATGATGCTGCAAGGTAAATAACGTCAGCCCATTGCCAGCTTTTAGCTGAAGCATAGTTTCAATTTCATAGCAGGCTGAGACTAACTCTCAGTAAAACCTTTACTCAGTCAATGCCACCGCTTAGCAACACCGTTAAATCTATGAACTTGTTTACGAGATGCATTTTTCTGCATACAACACACATTTGCAGTGCAGTATCTGTCATAGAGTGACAGTTCTCATTTTTGCAGGGTCTCTGGAATCATAAACCACTCTCAGGTCCTCGATGTTGGCAGAGCTGGCTGTTCACATCCATTTGCAGTGGCAGAAAGCAGCATCAAATGTAAATGGCCTTTGCTGGATGCGAGAGATGATGAAGAAGATATATGGAGCTCTTTCCTCTCCCTCTTCCTCTTGTTTATGAAGCGTAGCTCCAAAGTGCCTCTTTGCACATTCGGCGTGGAGGAATCCTCCAGCAGATTTTACTTTGTTCCACGTTGAAATGGCTGCTTAATCAGGGGGAACTAAGCACCAGGTGCTGCCTATATCCCATTCCTCACCGCTGGATGGGCACACTTTTCCTGCCTCCCTAAACCAAAGCCAAACAAGCACTTGCTCTCTGTGCCAGTGATATGTGACGTAAGGATTTGGGGGACAGTGATAGTTGGTTGCTCTTGGCGCTGTGGCAAAGTTATGGAGAGGTTGTGCCAGGATTGTCTGGCAGTGAGGCTACTTATTCCCCCTCCGGTGAGCCGAGAGGTAACACATGATATGGGTAAGTGAGTTTATGGGGTCTTGCCAACAATAATTACCATCAAACCAGCCGATAGTGCAAGAAAGAGAAAGCTAATGGGAATAACAGTACACCAAGGCGAAAAGGTGGCGAAAAGCTGTTTTCTTCCTTTATCTGTTTTTTTGTACTGCGGTCCATCTCCAGGTTTTTCCCCCACCTACAGTTTCTCTTGTAATTGGTCCAGGCATTGACAACAGTCGGAGTGAGGATGATTACAGGGCAGTGTTAGGATGGAGATGAAAGGAAAATGAAATGTGACCCTGTTGACCCCTGGACCTGTCCTCCTTTGGCTCACTCAAGGCAGTGGCTACAAAACAAGGTCCACTAATCCTTTCCTGGTGTTGCTCCAGCTTAGCGGGCACATGCAGGCACACATACATGCACATGTACACACGGTACTGCACAGCGGCAAGTCTCAATATGGCAGCGGGACAGAGGGAATGCTGGTGGCAGCTGGGATACAGGGAGGCAGAGGAGGCGTAGATGCACACACATCACAATGCTGTAATCCTGAAATATTGATGCTCTGTGCCCTGGCTCATTGCAGGGCGCCTTGGCAATTCACCAGCTCCCTGCGGCACACACAGGCTGGAGACACCGGATCTATGTATATTGAGTTTCACTTTGTTATAGTTATTATGTATGTACATCTCTCATGCCAGATCCACCCTCAGCCACCTTCTATTGTAACGGGATCCATTTCAAGCTCAATGGTCGGACTGTGGGGGGGAGGAAATGTGTCCGGTTTAATTCCAGGACAGAGTAGGTTCACTTGGCATCAATCCAGCCGGATCATATTAAGGCTTTTAATTGTGTTTCTTGTATTAGGGTCTCGTGGATTATTGTGGTAATAAAGACAGCCTGCAGATTGGGGCTATAGATTCCAGAGCGCAATTCATGTTCCAGCAATTGCATTTGTTTAACAAAGTCCTATTCATTAGGAAACACCGTCCATTGTGAAGTTAATTTTTCATGGTCATGGTAATCGCATTTGTGCATGACACTCACAGTGATAATCGTGGCTTTGTGCTGTTTTTATTTATTTATTTATTTACTCTGTTTATTTGTTTGTTTTCCAGAACAGAGTCTGTGGCTGAGAAAATGCTCACAAATTGGTTCACTTTTCTGCTATACAAATTCCTCAAGGTAAGTCCGTGTTCTGTGTGTGGATAAGTTGTGTGTGCGTTAACACATATTCCGGTCTGGGAGGCCAAAGTGTAATAATTAAGAATCAACCATTAAAATTGCTGAAGAATATTCAGATTAGTGGTTGGCCGATATGCAAAGAAAAGAGATCAGTCACCTTCAAGGTCATTTGGCACATGCACTGTTGAGCACAGAGGAGTCAAATGAAGTCCTGCGGGAGCACTGGCAGTGATGCACTGCAGGTGTTTGACAGAGAGAGAGTGTGTGTGTCTTGTGTATGAATATGTGTAGGTGTGTATGTACATCTGTATGTGAGTGTGCCTGCATGCACTTTTAAAAGGGCCATATGATGTTGCTAAAAAGAACATTATTTTGTGTATTTGGTGTAATGAAATGTGTTTATGGGGTTTAAGGTTAAAAAACACATTATTTTCCACATACTGTATATTTTTGTTTCTCCTCTATGCCCCGCCTTTCTGTAATGCGTCGATTTTTACAAAGCTCATCGGTCTGAAAAGCGAGGTGTGCTCTGATTGGCCAGCCATCCAGTGCATTGTGATTGGCTGAATACCTCAAGCGTGTGACGGAAATGTTACGCCCCTACCATACTGTGATGCTGTGTCCCGGCGCGATGAGACAAAACCAATAAAACCCATTATAATCGTGGCATTTGTTGCATCCAGTGGGGACATAATTACAGATTATAATGACTTATACTGTCTTTTTACGCGTTGCGTTGCATCGCGCCGCGTAAACATAAAACCATGTCTGCATTTGTGATCGGAGAAATGGTGGAATGAAATGACAACAAGCACTACTCTACACTGCTCAAAACTCGCGTTTGAATCGTCAGTGGCAAATTCTTTAAATATGAATACGTACTTATAGACTTTGAGTCAGAACAGCCGGCATTGTAGTCTACTCTACTCTACCAGGATCAGGAAACAGCCCTTCATAAAATGTGCTGCACACATCTGGATATTTGGGTTAAATCGTTCTGGAACAGTGTTGTAAATACAACTAAACCACTGATTATTAGTCATGTCCTCTTTTGGAAGGCCAAACAAAGTATTTTTGCTTTCGCAACGAAACACACAGCGTCTTCACAACATGGTGGCAGCGGTGGCAGCAACAATAAAGTTACGCCTTCTTTCTTTGCGTGAACATTTGGGCGGCGTTATGCAAATCTTCCCACATCGTGACGTAGACATGTGGGGCGTGTTTGAACGAGGCGTTTTAGGAGAGCGTGGACGAGTCTTAACTTTTATAAAGAATATCTCTTTGGGTTTGAGACTTTAGTCTTTACAACTTTAGGGATCTTATCTATTCACGAACAGCTTGTAACACTCCAAAGAGAAAGGAAAACTTGAAATCGCATCATATGACCCCTTTAATCAAAGAGGGTTGAAAATTGGCCAAGTCTTGCTGACTGTTGCAGTTTTTCTGTTCCTATAATGAGACAGTCAGCTTAGCAGGTGCTGCTCAATTCTACATATAGCACTGTGACCTTCAGCACCACCGCAGTCCTCTCTAGCACTTGTCATTAATCTCTTAATAAACACATCTGCTGCAATCAGAACATGATGTGCAATTTCGCAAGTGTACAGAAATTTCCTGAATTCTGAAATGTACAAAGCAGGCAGTAAACTCTGGAAGTCAAGGCTGTTTAGTCCAGTCTGGTTTAACGGATTAGACCTGAGTGAATGAAGCCGAAACATCACTCGAGAGCTTCAGGATTCATTTAAGCTCAAATTGGACTCTACTGTAAGAGAAGGACTTTATTGTGACCTCATCCATGCGAAACCATAACATTATTATTGTAGTCACAGCACATTGATTTGAGTATTATTGAACAGTGCTTGACCAGCTGCCCAGACCACTAGTTGGTTTTACTGTCCATTTCTCATTTCAACAAGCATATTTTGCCCAAATTCAGCTAGAGACACTGCACTTCAGCTTAATTTGTAGCTCAGCGATCTTTAACAGGGGGTCTACCAATTGTTGTTTGATCTTTATGTATAGAGATTATTTTAATGGCTTTGTGATGTAAATGTAATCATACAAAGTATGTAAATACATTATTATGGTACATAATTTTAAGCCAGGCTAAAAATGCAACACTTTATGCAATATTTAACAGTGGGTCCTTGCTTTGTCTCTATCTGTCCACCAGGGATCGAGCTTAACTATTACTGGAATATCCATATAAGTGAAATTGTTGAATCAGTTGAAATTGACACACTAGCACCACAACTGTAAAGCTCCTTTCAAAATGTCTATTACTGTTACTGAATGAGGGAATGACAGCCCACGTTCTCTGTAAGTGGTTGGTGTGAAATTTAAGAGAGTGAAAGTGACAGTGTCTTTTTTTCCCTTGTCTAGGAGTGTGCCGGGGAGCCCCTCTTCTCTCTATTCTGTGCCATAAAGCAACAAATGGAAAAAGGCCCCATCGACTCTATCACCGGAGAAGCCCGCTACTCACTCAGTGAAGACAAGCTCATCAGACAGCAAATTGATTACAAGACTCTGGTAAGGCTCTGAACCACAATGTGGATGAAGAAAGGAAAGAGGAACCATTTTGGAAGGATAGAGAATGAAAGGAGTAAACTAAAATAGGAATGAAGAAAAAGACGAGGATAAATGGTTGAGAAAGAGGCTAAGGAGCGTGAAAGCATTCAGAAGAAGACAGGTGTGGAGGTAGAGAGAAGGGTAAGGTAATTTGTTTGGGTTGACGCAGCATGCAATGCCCACAGTCTTCACACCTGACAGGGAACACACAGGTTTGTTATGACCTTTGACCTGTCTGCTGTCCTGTGGTGATTGGCAGTGTTGTGTTTGGCTGGTCACTGTGACAGGCATGAGCTAAGCCTGTGTTGTCAGGGCCGCATGTATGCCAGGACGGGCTGTTTACTGGTACAGCACGTCAGGATGGTAATCTGTATTCTGTGTGAGACTAAGAGAAGAAAAAGTAAAATGTGGCAACTAGTGTCATCTCTTGGCATCCGACCCATTCCTTTGAACGCCGCGCTGATTTAATGACTGTAGGAGCCGTTTCAGCTTCATCATTCTGTCCTCACTTCCAAAACACTTAAATGGCTTCAGACTCGCCACAATACAAGCCACTACCAATAGCACATTCTGCCTTCCCTGGCAAGATATGGAGTGCATTTCCCGGTTACATTATCAATCATTTTTTACGCAATAATGCATGAGAGGTTGTTTTATATTGACCAATCAGCATACTGCTGGACTGTAAGTAAATGAGCTCTTTTGCAGTGTGTGGGTATTTTATCATAACAGATGCCAACAAGGGTCTTCGCAGCATTTATATACCAACTTGAGCTATGTAATTACATCTGATGATGATGACGACGGTACTGGTGGTGGCGTTAATGACAGTTATCATGGGAGACAGAGAATCTAACAGGTACAAAGATTATTAGTGTGTTAATTGCATACTTTTGCAGGCTGAGGTGAGTGAAGTGACGGCTCCCTCAGGGTGGCCAATGGGCTTTTACGTTTGCACCGTTACACCTGCTGACTACGTTCACTCATTCAGTAGCACACCTTAAAGGTTTGACTGGATGACTGTCATCCATCAGAGTACAATCTTTTAGGTGTTAAGCATAGATCCTAGAACAGCCACTCTGAGATATGTTGTGAACACAGGCCTCAGTAGATATACTGTACATGTTACAAGCTCTCTGTATGGCTTGATTAAACCTTTTAACATAAAATTTTTTCTATTGGTTATTCGGCTCACATACACGGATGCATTTTAGCATTCTTTAAACTCTCAATACATTTTAAATCATGCAGAAAGATCATTTTACAGCCACATAAATATTCATGTGTCTCCCACACGTGTGCTAATTGGTGTAATTTTGTTCTGTCATGTAGGTGGTGAACTGCTTGCATCCAGACAATGAGAAGAGCCCAGAGGTGCAGGTGAAGGTGCTGAACTGTGACTCCATCAGCCAGGTGAAGGAGAAGATCTTGGATGCCATCTACAAGAACGTCCCCTACTCGCACCGACCAAAAGCCTCTGACATGGACCTAGGTATGACCAGCATTATGCTAACATTAGCTGCCTTTACCCTTTAAGAACTGTTTTCCTCATCAGCCCTTCATTTGCCCTGGTCGAGAGATTTAATGTGTGAATCAGTGACATTGACATTTGTAGAATGATGGGTCAAATTAAGGTGATTGGTACTTATTATATCAATATTGGCCTTACTTAAAATCTATTATTTGTAATTTAACAAACAGGGTGCTAGGGCATAATCGTGATAGAGGTTCCAATAAGTCCATAAATTGCCCCTTTTTGGATTCGAACCACTGACCTTCGGATTATTAGCCCAATTCCTAAAAAAAACTCCACTAGCAAAAACAGTTGGCATACACTTTTTATCCAAAGAGACATGAGATAAAGCAGGGTCAATGCACCTAAAGCTAAGTGATTTACACAATCACATAATGCCCATTGAGGATCCATGTCTCTTCTGGAATTTGAACTCCATACCTTTGGAACTACAGTTATGTTGTACATATGCCTTCCAACTCCAAACTGCACATTTTGTTACTTGCCAGATACCACCTTATCCAAAGCCACTTGCAATACATTGTCAAAGACAGTCCACCTTAAAAACCCTAAAATTAAGTGTCTTATTCGTCTTCTCTGGGTTTAGTTTTGATTAAAGGTAAACTAGAACATGCCAGTAACTATTGATTACATGAACAGGCTTTTCTGGTGTATGAGCCAGTAACTTTTGGATTGTAATTCAGGTTTTACATTCTCCAACCGACAACAGTAAGCTTTCTTGCTTAAAGAATTCCAAAATGGAAAATTCTGTTATTAAAAGAAGATGTTTTGAAAAAAAAAAAATTCATACCACCAACCCCTTTGTGTTTGTTAGAAAAATATCATGCAGGTTTGGAAAGACATGAGGGTTAATAAGTGATGACAGAATTTAACATTTTTAGTCAAACTATCCCTTTAAAGAGCATGAAGTTCATTGAAGATGCCAATAACTTTAAAGTTCATCAGTCCTGGTTTCTGGAGTTTGAACAGGTAACCAACTCATTACAACCCCAGCACTGTAAACACTAAGCTATTCGTGCCTCCATGCATGTGTTAAACATACATGCTGATAAATAAATATCAGCTGTGACAGTATGTGAGTTTATTTATACACACCTAATTGACAGGTGGGAACATCTCACAGTTACTGGGAAAAAATAGCCAGGCTTATCTCTGCAGATCTATTTTTCCACAAATGAGAATCTGATTGTTTATTCTGTACACTAGCCTGGACTGCACTGTTTTATTTTGTTTTATTTTTTGGCAAAAATAACATATTTCTCAAGTCATAGCCTAACACTAGTCTATCCATAAGGGAATGGAACCATGAAAAGTGAAGAAATAATTTCGTTTAAAAAAATAAACTCTCCTGTGTAAAATGCTTTTATGGGCCCCGGAGGGCAAGCATGTTGTTTTATTATTGTTTTATTAGGGGGGAGAATTGGATGATGTCTGTGGAAGTGTGTGCGAGTGTGTTGTATGATAACGCAATGGGCATCCCCGGATGAGAGGAAGCATCTCGGTATTCCGTAAACGGATCTCGGGGTCTCCTGATATGGGGGCCAGATAAATAAAATGGGTAATAGGAATGAGGTAGCCTCCATCTCCTCGATCCCTCTGAGACTGATTGGACCGGAGTGTTTCTATCCCTTGCCTCTGTTTTTAACTCTCTCTGTCACAGTCCCCTGAGGGCAGGGATGGAGGGAGGGAAGATAGAGGGAAAGAATGAGAGAGTGATGCAGATAAATCAATGCACTTCAGCCCATCTCAGTCTCTATTTTAACTCTCTTTGGCTTTATTCTCTATCCAGCTACATTGCTTCTGTCTTAAATATTTTCAGTTATTTTCTGTCC
Organism: Sinocyclocheilus anophthalmus; assembly: GCA_018155175.1. Lineage (NCBI taxonomy): Eukaryota > Metazoa > Chordata > Actinopteri > Cypriniformes > Cyprinidae > Sinocyclocheilus > Sinocyclocheilus anophthalmus. The sequence goes on from JADLZN010010557.1 coordinate 617,849, forward strand.
TTTTCATTTCACTTTTAGTCTTTTATTAAGTTCATTTTCTTTTTTGTTGTTTTTAGTCATTTTTTTCTTTTTTGTGTTTTTAGGTTTTGTCATACTGTTTCATTTAGACTTTTTTCTTTTCATGTTTTGCTCTTCTAGTTTTCTTTTCTTTCAGTTAATTTTTTCTTTTAGTTTCTATTCTTCTCTCTGTTTACTTTTCTGTTTGCACTTGGAATCAAGGCTCATTTGCATGTTTATAGACAGTACTGTAGTGAGATATAAAACAATGGTCGGGCCTCTCCTGGAGATTTGAAGTTATTCTCATCACCCAGAGACATGTTTCATCATTTTGCCTATGATTGCTGTTTTGCTTTTCTGGTTGGGATCAGAGCGAAAGGTAGCAGCAGGTGGCTTGAAGAGGCCTCACTCCTCTAGCGTTCCAATCATACATTCATTTGCAACAGAGGGGAGCCCAAAAAAAAGAATGAGAGAGACATCTCTCTTGTTCTTGGCCATGTTATCCGTACATCACATTGCAAAGGGATATGTTTATTTCATTCAGCGCTGATTCTCATCTCATTGCCGTTTCATGTTGCTGTTTTTGCTGAGGCTGCAGACAACGGCTGGTGGGCGCTGAGGGGAGGGTGGGAGAATATCTTCGCATTTTGCTGTGCATCACTAGTGAGCTCAGTAACTACAATAAGAGCATGCTCAGCAGGAGGCTTAACGTGGTCGATCAGGGCCGTTTGGGCTCAGGATGCTCGACCCACTGCAGATGAAAAAGGAAGTGGCTTTCAGCAGTGGCTGTAATCACGCCCATCGATCCACTGGTCACGAAGGCCCGGCTCTCTAACAAAGGGCAGAAGAGATTAATTTACCTTTCCTTTCCTTCCTCTCTTTCTCCAATGCTCCTTCATGTACCCTTATTTTCTCTCTCATTTTCATTTCTTTCTCCTTCGCTCTCTCAGTATAGACTTTGTCCCTTACCTCTTTTCTTCTATTGTTCCTATGTCTTCATTTTTAAGTTTTGAAAAGTCAGATTTTTAGCTCCACTTTTTCTTTCAAGGCTGAAGAAAGAGAACCATTTTTAAGATTACTATATACTATAAATACCAGCAAATTTATCACCACAATAGGTTTTTGTACAAGACTAAGATGTGCAAAAAATAACTTTGTGTTTGCTTGAGTGTGGAAGCTTAAAGTGGCTCAATATATTGAAAATATTTCTATATTTCTTTCAAAAATGAAAGAAAAAGAATTGCTGTGGTTTGCTGAAGTTGATGTAGTTTTTGTGTTGAAATACTTCCTATCCCAAATTAATATTCAGAGACAGCTATACAAGTTATTACACTCTGTAAACAGTTCATATCTTTAATTAGAGATTAAAAGAAATGTAGTGATTTAATGCGAGATTCCTTGTTCATTGAGGCCAGATGACATATCATTAAAACTTGTGTATTCTGTAAAGCTGCTTTAAAACAACCAATATTGTAAAAAGCGATTCACAAATAAATGTGAATGGAATTCCTGCACTCTGAGTATTAAACATTGGATGCAATTACTTTGTGTTCTCGTTGCAGAATGGCGTCAAGGCAGAGTAGTACGAGTCATCCTTCAGGATGAAGATGTTACGACAAAGATTGAGGGTGACTGGAAAAGACTCAACATGCTGACTCACTACCAGGTAAGATCCTGTGTATATCATGTTTCCAGGTAAACTCATTCTTGTTATAAGGTGTTCAGTTTGTTTTTTTATAAAGTCAGAGGTCCAAGACATGAATGCTTCAGAAGGGGTGCATTCATTCTTCTTTCTATCATCCCTACCATCTACTTCAAGGCTTCTTGTGAGAAAATTGATGTAGAGGTTGTTTGTTTGCTGTTTCTGCAAAAGATATCTGCCGTCACAAAGATGGCTTTGAGCCTTTGAAATCTATCTTAAATCAGAAGAAGGATGAGCATTGTACCTGCTGGTTTCTATTTAAAGCAGCATCTCCAGATGTCCCAGTACATTTAATCTGACAGCAGTGGGATGCAGGTGTAGGTGGATCTGTAGCTTGACACCCGGGTTAGATGATCTAGCTAATGACTTTTGATAAACGGCTCTCTGTGTGATGTGAGTTCTGGCGTGGGCTTTCAATGATAGCGCAGATTCTGACAGAGTAACTAATACTGGAACAAAGAGATTTGAATGCAGAATGAATGTCTTTTGTGAAGCTCAGAAGTGTAATGCTCTATTTATGTTTGTCTCAAATGTAACAAGGAACCTTTATAGGGTGATTAGCACAAAAAAGGATGAGCAGAGAAAGATACTCTATAATGGTAATTGCTTTTGGTTCGTGTGTCTTAGATTATCTAGTTTAGGGAAACATAAACACTTTTAACATTCATTGCATCTCTGCCCTATCGAACTCTGACGCCCCTGTTGACCTCTATAATAGGGTGCAGTCAAGGCACTTCCAGGTCACTTAGAAAACTTACTCTGACTGACGGATCTCCAATATGGTAGACAGGGACCATCCAGTTTCAGGGGACAGGTATGCAATGGTGACTTAGCAGGGGACTAATAAAGTCTGTATGTCTGCAATTAAATAGACACTCTAAGTGTGAGAACCCCAGACATATCTGTCTGGCTGGGAGGGGCAGTTTAGGGTGGAGAGGAGACAGGCGGCGCTTCATTACAGTGTAAATAATTTCCTCCATAAGCCGCCCTCCAAATGAGCTTTTAGAGAGAGAGGAGTCTGCACAGTACTTAAATTAAATGTCACGGGGCGGCATATGGGTGCAGGGCTGCAAGCGGCAGAATGGATTAGCTGTTGATTGGAATCGGAGATCAGATAATGAAGACAGAAGTTAATTCATTTTCAGTCGGGGAGGGCGTGCTATCCTTGACAAAAAAAGCTATCAGACACCCTAAGCCTGTTAAGAGTTGCTTAAGAGGGGGAAGAGAGAGACCCTCTGTGCACCCTGCACCATCTTCAGTTTCTTCATTTCTGTCCTTGCGCCACATATGTGTTCATGACTGTCTTCCTTTCATTTCTTTCTCTCTAATAGCACCAAATTCCCTTGTTTAGTCTAACATGAAAAGTCGCAGAGTGTCACACTAAAGTCTGATATGTCTGTCATAAAGGATCCTCTGTGCATGTATAATGTATATCTCAAGTCATCTTTGATACTTTCCTCCAAATCGAGGTGCTACAAATGCATCTGGCTCTGACGTTAATTCTTTGATGTTATCTTAGGAAGCTTCACACTGGGGTTGTATAAGCCCCATCTCGGATATCTGATGTTTCTGAATGCTATCAGGAACACAGAGACTCTCTTAAAGCGTAAACTTGCCCGCAGAGGAAAGATAAAAGAGAAAATCTCTGCTGTTTTCTAAAAAGTCCCTTTTCAGGGAAATATAGCCCTTGTCTGAAGTCTCCTTTCACACAGTCATTCATCTATACAGAGGTGTAAGAAATATTCGTTTGATTTTGTTGAAGTTTGGACAGCTGTCCTCTCGGGCCGTGGCAGTAAACGAGGGTGGCTTCACGTTGAGTTTGTCCGAGGAGAAAAGTGGTTAAGGGTATAAGAATAATATCCTAATGGTCTGTGAAGCCTATATTCTCCCTCCTGCTGTGGTTTGGGTCCCCATGCAGTTCTGAGCCCAAATCATCTAGTTCTACACCATCACCTCAATTAACCCTGTAAGTGCCGCAGGCATCCAATGGCAAATTATGTGGATGGAGGAATGTGTGGTTGGGGAGTAGAGGCCCCCACATGTTAATTGAATTTGGCTTGCTAAGGCTTACTGTGGTTAGCAGTTGCTGAGGCATATAGTTAAATAGCCCAGTTCATCCCACCGGAAGAAACTTATTGAAATGGAAGCAGATTATCCCCTCTTGTCCTTCACTCATGCAGTTTTCCATTAACCTGGATGAGAAATAAAAGACCAATAACCCTAACTTAATGTAACCATAAAGCTGAAGACATCATACTTGTTTACAACAGTTTTTTAGTCTGAAATGTAGATATTTTATTTGGTTTTCGTAAATTGTCCATAATAATCTTTGTTTCTTTGTCTGCAGGTGACTGATAATGCAGTGGTAGCTCTCGTATCAAAGCAGGTCACCGCATACAACTCTGTGAACAACTCCACTGTCTCCAGAACCTCTGCTAGCAAATATGGTTTGTGTTTGTTATTCCTTTTCTAATTCTAAAATGCATCCATATCTCCAAAACAAAACGTACGGCACACTATATAAAACATTAATAATCAGCTGACTAACGTTTCTACAGCAGGGTAGGGTAACATTCCACCTGAGCTGCACTAAGAACAGAAAAGGAGTTTAAAAAAAATAGTCTTGTCATCTTACAGGGAGGTAAAAGAAGTTAAATGTGTAGCATCTCAGCCACTCACAAAAGGGAGCAGGAATGAAGCTCAAACGGAATTACGTGGAGAGAGCCGAGATAGTCGGGCAGCATACAAAGGTAAAAGCAGGGAAAATTAGTCTCTTTGCACTTGACTTCCCTCCTGAGACTCTGAATCCGTCCCTGTCATTCGCCCGCCATCAGTCCCTCATACGATTGGGTCTGATAAAGCGCAAGATCAAAGCTCAGGGCCTTCCGAGCACTCCCCCTACACATCAAATAGACCATTAAAATCATCTCATCTCCATATACTTTCCTGCACTCTAAATGAGCCTAAAGAAGAGAGAGAGGGAGTGTGACAGATGGGAAAGACAGAAAGAAAATGCCATATATCACTTCACTCTTTCAGAATTAGCTTCAAACGACATTTAGGTTCTTGTAACAGGTTCAGCAAGAGACACGTTTTGAAACACCTAGAAAGACATTTTGTGAGGCTGCAACAATTGTATTAATCAGATCTCCACCAAATATAGGCTACGTTCACACAGTCAGTGCTCTATAATGAACAGAAAACTAGTTTGGTTCATACAGCATATATCAACTCACTCTCAGAATTTGGTCAAGTCTTGAATATTTGAACAATTATTATTTGGCACTCCAGACTGAGGCAGTGTGAACGTAGCCACACTGAGATCAGCACCAGTGATGTGAATGCAAATGTACACGCTCAATCTCATTCCTTTTTTAGTTAGTGATCCTCTCTGTTCTTCTTTTTCTGAAGGTGTTATTGTCTTTCTTTATCAGGTTCCTCCTACTCTTCTCTCTCTTTGTCTATTTCCCCTAGAGAGATTGATTTCTGTTGCATCTGCCACTGTGAACTGTTTTTTTTATCTTACCAAATCAGGCCTTTTCCAATTAATTTTTATTTCACACTGTGTAAACATTCATCGAGCTCTGTGTTTTTTTTAAATGTCATGGCTGATCTCTCCCTATTGGCTGAAGCATGAATATTTCATCTGGCCTGACACCTGTTCGATTTTGTGTCCGCCAAAGGGAGCGAACACGCACGTTCGCCAGAGAGAAAGCAAGCAAGATAGCAAGGGATGAAAAATTAAGCATCCATACGTTCTAAATGATTCATTTCCAATCTCGAGTACTTCACAACAAAAGGCAATGTGTTTTGTACAGATAGGAACAGATTTGAACAGCTGCATGGGACATTTGTCAGCAAAGGAAGATTGAGGAGGAACCACCATCTGATGGGTCTTTGTCTTTTCACTCCAACAGAAAACATGATCAAGTACACGGGCAGTCCGGACAGCCTGCGTTCCCGCACACCCATGATCACACCTGACCTGGAGAGCGGCGTCAAGGTGTGGCATCTGGTGAAAAACCATGAGCATGGAGACCAGAAGGAGGGAGACCGTGGCAGCAAGATGGTCTCGGAGATCTACTTGACCAGGCTGTTGGCCACGAAGGTAGGCTTTGCCACCATGTCTTATATTCTCTGAATGTCAGAATTTGTTGAACGCCCCTAAAAAGAGTTGTCAACAGATCTGATCCTTCCCAAAACATGTGAACCTTCTAGAATGAGATCAAATGGCTAGATTGTGGAGTTAGTGGAGTTGAGGCCACAGTGTCAAACAGTTCATGTTTATGCTATTTGCTCCAAACTCCGGTTTGTCTGTTTTCTCCATTAGTATCATGCTGACTGACTTGACGTCACGGCATCAGCAGAGCTGGTAAACAGGCACTTGTTTTGGGTTGAATACAGATCCATCACTACCAGAAAAGCATAGTGCTTCAAGGACATCAGGAAGTTGAAGAAATGGAATAGAAGGCTTTGTTTGATTAGGCAGGCATCACTATTGCTACTGCTCATTGTTAAAATCCAAAACCCTTAGTATTTTACTTTGGCACTTAACGCATCCTGTACCGTAAACCTCAAAACATAGCGGTTTATTGATGACAGTTGTGCTATTACTTATATAAATGACTGGATGATCCACAAAGGGAAGATTCACAAAGAAGCCCCATAGTTGTAATTTAGTGTTTGGGTAATCTTGGATGTGAAGGCCCCAGTCCATGTTTTCTTAAAGGCTGATGCTGGGAAACTGAAGTACTGGCACAGAAATCTGCTTTTTGCAGAACTGTATGTGTCTGTGATTCTGACGTTCCTGATGTAACCAAGCAGGAGTGCACACACACATGCACAAATGCCCTGGTGATTACCCTACTCCGCTTGCAGACTGTGTGTCATATTTTTAGATGGATTATTTCTGTGAAATAACCAGTTTATCGCAGACACCATCTCTCTTGGTGAAAAATGATTGGTGTGGCAGCACAGTAATTGACTGTTTGGCTTTCACCCCTGCAATAAATACCAGTGATCTGCCTGGGGTGCTGACGCTTTCCGCATTCGGTCCATCAGTGTCTCTGAGAATGGGTGAGCTTTACCTTTTTCCATCTCCTTCCATATTGCCAGGCTTTATTTAATCTTTCTTCCTCTATCGTTCTGTCTTCTGCACTTTTCCGTCCTTTTTCTGTTTGCAATTACACAAATGTTCTTTCCTCACCTGTCCGGAACGAGATCACTTGAAGTTTAATGCTTCTCTGACTGCCTGCCTGTGTCTGATAGCCTGCTTTTAAGTGCGCTAAAATGACCAGGTACATTTCAAACGGTTGCAAATAGCCACTTTGGTTTCTGGGCGACTAATGATGATGTCAGTCAGGACACCTGTCAGAACCATCGCAGTCATCCCTTTTGCCAGTCTCCTGCAGCTGTCGCCGCGTTGATACAGGACGCGAGTGAGAAATATGTATTTTCATCTTCATAGGGAAAAGATAAGCTGTCAGGGATCTGGGACACAGTAGAATTATTGTTATGATTGTAAGCTAACGGGATTTTTTTATTCTTCCCCGTCGACTCTTGCCGTCTGCTCAAACGGAAATAGGATTTTGTGTGCTGTGCCTTGTGCACACCTCATCCGGATGCGAAGCACTGGCTGCGAGATACAGGCGGCGCTTTTTGATACTTTCCTCTCTCTCTCTTCCGTGCTTCCTATCAGTTCTTTCATTACAAGTGGATTAGATTCTGTCATCTTCTCTCCTCCTTAGATTCACCACCATTAAATCAAATTAGGGTCAATGGTGCGGGGTGGACGTTAATCCATCCGCACAAAGCATCTTAGGCAGAATTGCTTCCGTTACGTTTTATTAAAGGTGAACTTCAAAGTAACACTTTCACTATCAAAGAGCTTGATTCAGGAACATTGGTTTCATCGGTGGGATTACTGACATGTGGCCCACAAATACTTTCAGAAACACAGATAACTGTTCTGAGGAACACAGCAGCTCATGTCATTGCTAAATATCAGGTCCATGCAGGGTCTTCATGGAGACACATATATGGCCTGCCTCTGTAATGCTGGTAACACCAGTGTGTCATTTAAATAAAGCGTAGGACAGAGTGAATGGGATGGATGGATGAAAATTAACCCAATTCTCCATTTCTTTTTGGTTCCTCAGGGCACTCTACAGAAGTTTGTGGATGACCTCTTTGAGACCATCTTCAGCACAGCACACAGAGGAAGTGCCCTTCCTCTTGCTATCAAGTACATGTTTGACTTCCTGGATGAGCAAGCCGACAAGCACAACATACACGACCCGCACGTCAGACACACATGGAAGAGCAACTGGTAAGATGCCTCATAACCTCATAGTATTATATAATTTTGAATAAAATGTATATATGAAAAATAGGTCCATATATAATACAACCTAAAATGAAACTGAAATGCAAAACTATAATAACAGACCCATAAAAGCAGATAACGTGACACTGCCCCTAATGTAGCTGTAACCACGGACATCACCATGACAATGAGTATGAGAGAAATTAATAACGCTCATTTCTAAATTAATTTCACCCAACCAATTTAGAGGCACGTCCCCATAGTGGAAGGGGGTTGTGAGGGTTAAATAAACAACCAGCAGATCGAGTGAGAAAGGAAGAGTGTATGAGGTGAGAGGGTGGAGTGGATGAGAGTGGATGGTAATCTATCATTAGCCTCTGCCAACGTCCCATCACACACCACCCCAAAGGGCTATGGGGGATGAAGTGATGATATTGATGTGAGGGCACGGCAGGAGGGGCAGTGGGTACAGTCCCTATTTACTCTGTTTTATAGACCTAATTTCTCCCCGTCTCCCCCCGCAGTGTGTTTCGGGGCCATTTGAGAGCGTTAAGTGATTTTTGAGAGCACAGAAGGTCACTCTTGCATTGCACATTAATGGAATCGTTCTCACAAAGAGTGGAACGTTAAATAGCGATTTATCATCTCACACTCATCGCTGGGCATTACAGCCCGTTGCCACTGTGGCATCTGTGATATTTTTTAATGCACGTGAGAAGGTCTTCTATGGGACTAATGCACTGCTACCCAGCTTTTTGCTGACAACTAATGTCTCTCACAGAAAATTAAATAGCTCCATTTTCAGATATTGTGCACAAAACAACAGGCTCAGCTTTATCTGTGTGGCTAGATGTGCTGCTGCCACCACACAGGCCATTAATTGAACCAGAGCCGTGGGTGGGGCATATCTGCTGTCTGTAGAGGATTTTAACACTCTAAAGCTAAATGCTTTTGGCCATGAAAGCACAGGCATAATCAGTATTTTGTTTACAGACTGTTAGTGTTTGCTCATCAATTCTCTTCACCAATTATTATTGTTCTTAAAGGGAAAGTGAAATTATTTGTGCAGGGTGCAGTGAGGGGTTTCTCGTTTTGATTGATTTTGCAAATGAGAGATTTCCAGACAATCCAGATGGCAACTTAAGATGTCCAAGTCTCTTGCTTATCCTCTTATTTGAGTGTGTCCTACACAGACAAACACTTCTTTAATATTAGTAGCGAGAATAACAGTCTAGACCACCCAAATCTCAGCATGAAAACCCGTTATGGAGCACAATTTAACCTTCTTATAGAGCTGAAAACTTTTTAAAAGCAGATTTTTGGCCATTTGTGCAGTTATCTGATTCACATAGATTAGGTGAATCTGGTGCCAAAACAATGCATAAAGCAAATGCAAATAAACAATGCTATCAGTGAATTCTGTGTGAATCCCATGGACATCTAGATTGACTTTCATTCAAACAAATCACAACCTAAATGATGGATTCCTCAGTTTTGTTACAAATCTCTTCTTCAAATGCATCAAAGGAAGCCTTAAGCATCAGATCTTTAACCAAAGCCAGGCAGAGATGGATTGCTGATGGTCGAGGCTCTTGTGAATCATCCATCATGCCATTGTCTATCTTGTGACTGGGCGAGGGTTGGGCGGTACAGCCTGCCAATCAAAGTACAAGCTGTCAATGCACAGATACAGATAATCAAAGCAGTTTGATTGGTGTGGTTAAATTAACTCTCTTTGTTGAGCTACTCAAAATGCAGATGACCAAAATTAATACTATTTAGTTTTCAAAGGGGCGTTCACACTGACAGTGATTTGTGGCAGTGACGATGCAACAAAAATTGTGAGTTAAACAATGCAAAAAAAAGCTATTATACATTGTAACAATGTGCATAGATCAGGAAGAAGGAGGTGAGAACCTGCAAACATTTAAACATGAAACTTTAATAAGCAAACGAACACAAAACAAAAGTAAAAGCGGCAGCCCCTCACAGACGACTGCAGCATAAAACAACAACATAAATAGTCCAGGCCTGGTCCTCTCTCGTCTTGCACTGTTGTCACTCCTTCTTTTATCCTTCCGGAGCTCCTCCGTGGGACTCGAGACCGGTGAGTGGTGCAGGTGTCGCTCATTATCATTTACTCCACCGGCCCCGCCCCACTCGTCACATACATACAGACACATTAATGTCCATAAACTTGGCAAATGTCAAGTAAGAATTTGCAAAAGTAATATTTTCAAAATAGACTAGGTGATTGGTCCAAGTTGCAGGTACAATCACCGTTATTCAGCTCATTTTTGTGCGTTATTTTTTCATTAGGATTCCACACAATCGGGAAGATTTCCTGATGTGGATTTCACAACGGGTTCAAGTTGGTCAACATGGTGGGCCTATCTTGCCTGCGAAATTTGGCAGAAATTTCACCGAATTTTGCAGATGTGACCGCACATTTAAAGTCCTGTAGAATTAGGGTGGTCTCAAGTTCACCTGACCTCGATCAAATGCATTTCTAGATAAACCTCACTAATCCACTAGTCCGAACACTGAGATACATAAAACATTAATTTAGGCACTTTTTTGGACATAAAACTATGGTTCCATAGTACATCAGAACCATTTTGCACGTTACTAAAATTTCTACCTTTACACAAAAAAAGCAGGCAGAAGAAACCCAAAAGAATGTGAGGCTTTTCCCAGAGAGGGCTGCGCTGAGCTGAGTGCTATATTTAGCTGGGATCTAGTCCATCCAGACATCATTCCCATTTCCTGATCCACTCACTCTCTCCGCTGAGAGCTCTCTAAAGTATGGCGCTTCAAACACGTCCTGCTTTTTGTTCTGTCCGGAGAATATAATCTTCACAGAAGCCAGCTGTGGCAGGTTTACGAGGATGTCGACTCGTTGTTAAAGCATTGATATCCTTTTGATAGAGTGCAGATAATCCCAGTTGATTCTCTCTGATTAATTTGGGAGTCATAATACGTGCTTTGCTCTCGAAATCCTCTTTGGTGCAGTTGTTATTTTTGAATGAATTCAGAATGCAACAGAGAGGGGGCTGCTACGGAAAAGCTTTTGTTGACTGTTTTCTCTCTTTTTCTTTGATACAAAACTCTGCATCCATTTCACTGCAGTGTCCTTTCTTATTCCCTCGTCTCCTCTCTTCAGTTTTTGTTATCTAAGACAAAACCAAAGCTGTCTTGAAAACTAACGAGAGCTCTGCAGTCTCAGACACAAGCGCACAAAGTCCCAGACCAAACAACATCTGTGACCCTTGAGACGTGCACGCACACACTCCTAAGTTGATTTCACTTTAGCACAAATGGGCTGGGGTATAAAGTAGCCTTGTATACATTTATTGTTTTGGACAGGTGCACAATTGCAGGGCAGCACTCAAGATACAAACAAACCAATATGAGATGTATTAGTAAAGCACTCAGAGTATGGCTCAAATACTCATGCTGCCATTTCAGACTGGAAAAATTGGCTCTGCGCACCTCAATTAAAATGATTTAATTTATCAATATCATTCCAGTATCTATTCAATATATATTTAATAAACTTATAAGCATTAAAAGCAGTCTGATGTTTCATAAAGCCACTGCTTCCTGTTCCAAAATGGCCTTTTTATGCATTAAAGAGCTTTTGAAAATAAAATGCCATTAATACATTCTCTGCTCTCCACAGCCTACCTCTACGGTTCTGGGTGAATGTGATCAAGAACCCACAATTTGTGTTCGACATCCATAAGAGCAGCATCACGGATGCCTGTCTGTCTGTGGTGGCACAAACATTCATGGATTCGTGCTCAACGTCAGAGCACCGCCTGGGCAAAGACTCCCCCTCTAACAAGCTGCTGTATGCCAAGGACATTCCCAGCTACAAGAACTGGGTGGAGAGGTGAGCAAGAACATTTTTATAGTTACAAGATTCCCTTTCTAGATCTTTCAAAGTGACTGAACATACAAACAAAGACTGTCAATCACAGTATCTGGTGGACCAACGCAGCCTTAAAAATCCATATCAGAAAGAGTAGACTTCCATATTCCTTCGGTTTGCATGGTTCTAAGGTCTTGGTGTGAAGAGATCGGGTAGAAACATGGAGAAACTGCTGGAGTGTTTTAATGTGTATGCATGTGTGAGGGAGAATGAGAGACTGTATGTGAGGTGCACTTGTGAACGTTTTTAATCAGAAAAGATGCAAAGATACAGTGTTTATGTGGGTATCATTGTGAATAAAAGCCCCAGAATTTTATTATGTCCTGCAGGTATTGTGTGTGTGTGTGTGTGTGTGTGTAGCTGCTGGTAATCAGACTGAAGTGTGTTGTAGAGCTCCAGGATGATGAATTGCAGCTCTATTGTAGTTCAGTAGATCTTATGGGTCTACCCAACACTGCACCAAAGCAATTAGTCACTGTTTAGTAGGAGAGACAAACTTTTCTGCTTTTCCCACAATCCTCTGGGTCATAAACTCTATGTTCAACAATGCCAAGAAAGTAGAAGCAATGACTGTAAAAAGCTGCATCTGAAATTGCATGCTGTCTTGTACGTACTGCATTTCTGTATTTAGTTCGTGAACATTTAAGTATGTAGTATGTATATAGGTAGTCTAAATGAAATTCAGACACTGTCACGTGACCTACTAGCATCAGTTGCGTCACTTCACTCCCATTCACAACTCCTCGCCCAAGGCTTCATGGTACTTCTTGCCTACTGTTTTTCGAATGCTATGATTTGAACATAACACTTTTTTGGCATACTGGTGTTTTTCGCATACTATATAATATGGAATTAGGCATATTCAGACACGGCTAAAAAGCTTTGAATAATTCTATTGTTCTCTGCTCAATTCAGCGCACCGCGCTGGTCTACTCAAGCCCACCACCCTACAGTAAACAGCACTGATAAAACTCATCAGCGCCGTGTGTCTCTGCTCACGCACACTGACCCTCAGACTCTGACTAACGTGTTTATTTGCCGTGAGGTATTAGAGGCTGCAGGAGGAGACGGGTAGCTGGCAGACTAGCATGATGGGGAAAATGATAAGACCGTAATCATGCTGCCAGCTCACATTCACTATGAAAGAGCTGAGATGGAGAGAAAGCTCATTTTCATGCATTAGCTAATGTGTTACACATCTTACAGATCATACTAAAACGTGCCTACTGAGGTGAGAAAAGCCTGCTTTAATTATAGGTGCTGACATATATGTGTTTAAACCAGGAAAAATACGTTCTCAAAGATGCATTCTTTGTTCTGAGTTACAGCTCTCACGTTACTCCTTAATTGGTTGTTTTCGGTAATATCCTGATAGGTGACAAATCTGTGTGAATTGAGACAATCCTTCTGTTTCCTTTTTGTCAGACGATTTGAGAAGAGATCCTTTCATGTCTTCATAAAAATTTGTCTTCATTCAAAATTATACATATATATACAGTGGTTTACAAATTTATTAGATCACGACCACCCAATGTGGTGCCACAGCTGCCCTAAACTAACAATATTGGTGATTACCAAAATAGTTTTTTTATGTTTCTGTAATGGTTAATCCATCAGTATGTGTAAGCTTTTTAGTCACAGTAGTATTTGTAATGCTAAAAAATAGATGTTGTTATCCATGAATTTTCAAATTTACTGTTTCATGAGAAAGGCAGAGAAAAAAAAAGTAACGCAATTTTTATTCCGATGCCCAATTACAGTCAATAAATACAGTTTGTTAAGCACACCACCTGTCATAATAAAGAGAAAACACAAATATTTTAGGAATCTGATAAAAAAAAAAACTTGTTTAAAAATAAAATAACAAACTGAAACAACTAAATTAGTCTTTATTCACACATAATAACAAAAAAACTTAATATTTTTCAAATATAAAAATGTAATTTTTGCTGTTTTCTGTGAACAATTATTAAATTTATATTCTATTCAATTTATTTTTAAATGCCATTTCCAGTTTATTCATTGGTCAGAAAGTGTAGCAACTATTTAGTCATTTGCAATACATGCACGATACGAGGGAATAACCAGAATGGACTTGTTCTGGCTGACGAACAGCTGACATTTAAACGTGGTATTAATTAGTGCCAGACAAGCTTCCTGTCATTAGCCTTGGGAAGCAGAGGGCGCAGAGAGAGACGCTAAACTCAAATGTGTGAACTCATTTAGGAAGTGTACCTGATTCCTTTGGGAAGGCCATACCTAAAGATTACAACTCCTCACTATCTCTCTCGTTCAACACCGTGCCATTGTCCTCCGCTGATGCCCCATGGTGCATTGCAGCACATACTTGCCACTCAAGGTGCTCACGGAAGCCTGAAACAGACACGCATGCCACCGGTTAGTCAGTCAGTGTGTTGAGTCCAGGAGTTGGCATGGTGCAGGAATTAAAAATGTAAATGACCTGCCTTAATTAAAGAGTCGACAGAGCCTCTGCAGCTGCAGGTGACAGTGACTGATTGCTTTTCCTCCACCAACACTCTTTCACTCACTCACACGCACCAGCCACCCAAAGACAACAGATAGTATTGCTCCGTTCCAAAACCTAGTGAGCTGCCTACAGAGACAGCATTTTAAGGTATCGTGGGTGCTCACCAGGCACTAAGGCTGTTCCAAAAGATAGGCATGTTAATTATACTGCCTCATAAGATACCCTGTAGCATCACATGTTTCCTCCATGGAAAGGCAATCCCAGAATGCATTTTGAGTTGAGTGGAAAAAAGTTGGTGAATAAAGCGAGAGAAATATGGATTGGATATAATAACCATGTTTTATTCAAAATTAAAATTATGGATAAAAATGTTTGTGTGTTTGTAAGCTTATTTGTGTATCACACCATTAGCTTATCAATATGGTAACATCAAACACAATTGCAAGTTTTAATACAAGACGTTTCTGCCTAGCTAGAGTGTTCCAAATCACATATGAGGTTCCATGATGGTTGCAATGCTGTCTACCTAGGCTGTGGTTCTGGAAGAGTGCTTGTATCTACAATAACTGTGTGCTTTTATGTGCACATTTTGTTTTGGATGTGCTAGTGTGTGTCTAGTGTCAGCGTATGTGTGGGGCACATTTATTGAATCTTTCCAGCATCCTATAGGTTCTGCTGATTTCTGGAAAACTTTCAAGGACAGCGGCTCATTAAGACTCAGTCACTCGCTGATGTAAGCTGCAGCTGTACTGCCACAGAAAGTAAATGCCGAACTGATTGGAAGGGGCGTGACAGCTCTCACTCAGTGCCAGAAATGACCCTGAAACATGTTATTCTTATTCTACATGAGTTATAAAAAGGCTTCCTAAGCCCTGTCACCTGTCCAAGTTCTAAATGTTTGTTAAATAATCTGTGCTATTTCTGTTTCTCTGCGTTTCTTACAGATATTACTCCGACATTAGTAAGATGCCTGCGATCAGTGATCAGGATATGAACGCATATCTAGCAGAACAGTCCCGTATGCACATGAACGAGTTCAACACCATGAGCTCACTCAGCGAGATCTACTCTTATGTGGGCAAATATACAGAAGAGGTACAGAAAACTATTAGCCTGTTAATTTGCCACATTTTAAGTGTAGCACACACATTTGTTTAGCTGGATCTCACAATGACGGCTAAGAACATGTTCAAGATGTATTTTTCCTAAAATAAAGATAAAAAAGTAAATAAAAGTGAAAAGTGCAGATGAGAGGGATATGTGGTTATCTGGAGGCATGTGTAACTGATGTGTCATCTCCCTCTGACAGATTGTGTCTGCGCTGGAGCAGGATGATGGTGCCAGAAAACAGAGACTGGCCTATAAGCTGGAGCAGGTGGTCGCCTTCATGAGCCTGGAGAGCTGAGGACCACATTTCCCAGAGTGCACTGGGAGATCCATCAGAAACCGAGCCGTGCCTGATTGAAGACCTGTCCATCTATCTCATCTCTTCTGTTTGCAATCTTCCCACAAAAACAAGCGTTTGCATCATATTAGCTCTGCTTTCTAGAAGAGTAGAGATGGGAACTGGAGGGTGGGAGGAGGAGCCAAGGACTACATTACCCATGATGCAGTAGAGTGGGTGGCCATCCGGCTCTGCTGTGTAGAGGAGGGGTGGCTGCCTACGAGTTCCACGTCACTGCATCCTCCATCCTTCTCCCTGACTGGAAAAGAGAAAAAAAAATTATGTTGCCTTCAAAGTTTAGCTGATAAGCAGAAACCACAATGTTTGGTGTCAATTTGTTCTGACTTTTATGACTAGGGTAGTGTGCGACACTAATATTGAGTCCAGTTCATTGTAGTACCTTTATGAAACACTGAAAGGCAAGATGAAAAAAATGGTACTGCACGCATCTGAAGAATGCAGTTCATTCGGACCATTTCAAAAGACACAAAACACCTTGATGACACTGAATTTACGGGACGCGCAAGATCATTTATACGCTTTGATAAAAGAACAATCAAGCCTTGCGAATCCCAACTGCTTATTCTCACTTTGAAGACAGTGAGGTGTAATTAAAACCGTCTACATTTAGCGGGACACAGCAAGTTAGTGCATCAACTCTTTTGTCTCTTCCAGGACCTTACCTGACAGTGAAACTGAAAGACGAGACCTATCGTCTTGTGGGATACCCACATCTTCACCACTTCACCACCAGCCTTCATTTCGGCATTTATCCGGCTTGTGCACATCTGAATTTATCCTCTCTTATCTAGATGAGTGGAGGAGAAGCCAAGGTTCGTTCCCCTTAGAATCAAGCACACACACCCCTCTTCCAGAGAGCGACGCCTTCTCTCTGTACTCCAGCGAGGTTGTCAGGATCTACGCTGTGCTGCAAGAGGATGAAGTAATCTTAACAACAAAAAAGCACATTCAATAAGTGTCTCAGTTCACACATCCAGTAGGGGGACCTTAATTACAAAATATCCTACTCAGAATTAGCCGTTAAAGGGGGGAAATGGCGCGTTGTTGAAAGTGCACACGTGCAGCCTGCACTGTTCACTGCCACAGGGTCCCACCCGTAACGAACACTCTGGAAGCCTCTAGAAAAACCCACACGTGGACAAAGTTGGTCAGCAGAAAACCAAAGGAGCCCAATTTTTTTTTTTAAATAGCAAAGCGAATAAATTACCCGAGAAAGCAAACACAAGGCACTGTTTGTTTTATGACCTGCAGAAGGAAACTCCGTCTGCAGCCTCATATTTGTTACTGTCCATTATTCTGTGTGCAGAATAATGGACAGTAGACCATTATTTGGTTATTGCACAACTGGGAAGGCGGAAAGAAATCCCGATCTGAAGTTTAAGGGCTTGCTGTAGTTTAAATGTTGCTGGCAGCCTTGAGAGATGAATCTTACCTGGGCTTAATGACTCTAAAAGCAAACGGATGGCATGATGAGGACGTAATTAGTATTGGATGTAACTTTGACAATGGGAAAGAGACAATTTAGCTGCCCACCTTTCCTCTGTCCTCTGACCCCCTCTTTCCCCTTGACAGTGTACCCTATGTGGTGATGTGGAAGTGTGGAGAATCTGCCCAGGTCCACCTTGGGTGCTTTATTGGCTTTTTCAGCGCATGTATTTCGATTTAAACTTCAAAAAAGAAAAAAGGAAAACAGAAAAAATAAGCCTTGCAATTGATGATGTGGATGTGTTCTTTTCTTTCTTTTGCTTGGAAGAACGAGATGGAAAAAAGTGGCTGTCATCTTCAAAATTGCAACCTCTTGTTAAGGTGGAACCTTTATCCTGCCCTTCCATTCAACTGCCATGACCACGTTTTGTGAATGTGTTAGATGCTAATAAGGCTAAGGTAAAACCTTAAGCAGATATAGTATATACCCTTGCATGCTGATTTGGATGATATGAAATGAACTGCCTTGCTATCAATTTATCTAATACTACTAAGGATTTCTAAACCAAATCAAACTCTTGTTAGACTTTCATCAGACTCCTTTGCTCTTTTCCTGTCAGGTGGATTGCCTTTCTCGAAGGCCATCTATCTGAGAGTTCTCGTTCACGCTGAGCAAATATGACCACGACATCACATGCCAGTCCAGTCACATACTATCACAACACATTACATTTGTGTTTTTTTACTGTACGTCTTTAATGTGAGTTGATTCCCTGAATGTGTCCGTATATTATTATTTTATTATATTAAATTATATTATTTGAATCATTTTGATGCAACCTAATTTTCAAGATTTCATTAGCATTGCACCAAATTATTTTTTAATGTTGTTTTGGATATTGTCTCTGTATGTGTGATTGCTTTGGGCTCCCTTGTGTTATTTTTGGTTGTAGCTTAGTAACAGAGGATTGTGTTGAGGTATTGCGGGATTTCAGGCACACAGCTGCCCCCAACTAATGATTCTAATGAGATAAAATAATAAAATACCACTGTCACCGTGTTAGGTTAGGTATTTTTATTATTATTATTATTTTAGTAAATCTTTCAAAACTGTAATCTTGCAAATGAGTTCAGAATTGACAGTGGAAAGTGTTTCATGATTCATGTTTCTGGGAACTCATTTATAAAGTCCACAGAGGTCTTAAATGAACTGATGATGATTTGATTAAAAACCTGATATGTTCCTGGATTCCCTCGTGACTCTGATCCTGTGTTATATTTCACGTTTCATCTCTAATGTTCGTTTATCAGGACGACCCCCACCTCCTCCCTTTACACCCCAAAAGACCTGATAAAGTTTCCACCTTAAACATTTTGTAAGAACTAAAAAGTCATTTTAGCTCAGTGTTACAACAGGCATTGCAGAGACCTGTTTGAAAAGACGTTTTAATATTTCCAGATTTGATGCAAGATAGATTTATCCTGATGGGAGGAGAGGAAGAGAGAGACCAGCGGAAAGGCAAGCTTCTCTAACTTTGTTATAATTAATTGTATACCTGTGTATGTAAATATAATGCATTCCTATTTTGCAGTCAAGAACAAAATACTATTTGTAATATAGAATAAACTTTATTATGAAATAGATGGCGTTTTCTGTGTTCTTTTGTGTCTGTACCTTGCTTTGAATTAGCTTAATGGGCAAGTCAGAGAAGTTGTGGTTTCCATGGAAACAGAAATTGCGGCAAAAAAGCTCAGCAGCGCCTGCTCCCACAATGCCCATTCACACAACTTTTAAAACCGTTTCAAATAAACTAAAACTATTTTCAACATAGCTGACTATGAAAGAATATAATCTCACTTGTATACTATGACAAACACCGAAGAGAGTTATATGCATCAATCTCTAATCTGATTGCATATGGCCTCAACCTTCACTTCCACCCCTCTAAACCAGACCTTTTCTATTTCTTTTCTTACTTCAATAACACTAGAGCATTTTTACAACCATCATCTTGCAGAAAAACAAAGGCCTCAGGCTTTAACCACCTCCAGAGGGCTCAATTGCCACCTTTATTACACTTCATCTCATTGCACTGTATCGCTTCTCTCAGTTAACGAGAAACCGTTCTTCTCCGCAACTCCAGTACGTTCCCCCTGACCTTTCAGCGTTTGTCTCTGGGTTCTCATGGAGGAAGGTTAGAGCGAGATAGTCATTTTAAAATCTCTTCACAAAAATGCCACCTCACAACATGTGCTAAAAGCGCCTGCCCTTGTTGAGTGATTTCTTGCCTTTTAGCCTTGAGCGCAAGGTCATCGTAACAGCAAGGATTTACTGCATAGTGGTCTGACTGGTTCTTTTCAAAACGCATGGAATGTTAAATCTAGTTCCTCTGTTCCAATCTACCAACTCGTTTTCCTCTGAATCGATTCATTCCGGAACGTTTCGACAGAATTCTCTCCAGCTGCAGACGCAATGCGGGCCGGCTAATAAGAATGCAGGGTGAATAATGGTGGACTAATTCCTGGGATTCACTAAAATGGTTATTGACAGCTGCAAGGGAGCAGATGGAAGCAATTAGCATTATTAAGTTGTTTGTGTGTTGTCCTATCTAAGGAACCTCTGTAAAAGACAACAGATCCGCAAGGCTCCCGGGTAACGAGAAAACAAACCAATTTTAAAAAAATATCAACGTGCTGTCTGCGCCCATCTGGAGGAACAGAGATGCGATCATTATCAAATTCACCAGAAATGGCCCAAAAGGTAGAGCTAAGAAAAAAACTGAGTAAGAACACAGACTTCTGAGAATGTCTAAAGTCATGCTGAATCCCTTGTGGTGCTACTCATTTTCCAAAAGAACCATTTCACAAGGCGCAGATGAAGAAAGGGAAACACACAGCTTTTACCCATTCACTGTACATTTTTGTATCAGTGATAGAGCAGCACTGCCCTCCACTGCTTCTCTCTCTATACCAACCACAACCCCTCTAAAACTATTGATCCGTTCCTTTCCAATACCAAGACTCACAAGTATTAGCCCTTCAATGTGTGCTTTGGAATCAGTTACCAGCCCAGGTTCATTTTCAAAATTGAGTTCATCGTGTGTGCAGCGATGCTTAATTTTCTAATAAATGCGTGACGCTCTGGCAAATGCATGTTTCATATGAGGAAAAATTGATTGTGGCACAGACCATGTTCAAGTTCTGATTGCATTATTATGTTTGCATGTCTCCGACAGAATTGGCTGTTTAATCTAATTACTGTTTTGTTGTGTGGTGAGATCAAACTATTCTCACGAAGAGTGCATCTATCATGTGGAAAAAAGACTATTGGATTCAACAGAGGAGTATATAACGTGTCTTAAAACAGCATACAAAGCAAAACACTTTTTTCCCCCGTTTTTAACTGACGGTGACATGCATAGTAACAATAGCAAAATCTTTTGAAGTCACCATGAAAAATTCACCCTATTTTGTAAATGCATGTTATAGATCTTATTGTGAATGATTCATGCACATTTCACTTTTAAAAAATTTGACCGTGTAATGTTTGATAAAAACTTGCATAATGTTTAATCAAGATCTTATAATGAAATCGACAGACTTCTCTCTGGTGATGTATATGTCAGACTCCAATCATATGTAGTCCACCAATTTCATAAAATCAACTTCAAGCTTGCATTCTTTTTTGAATGCAACGGCCACATCTCACAATTAAAAAGTAGTAGATAGAACCAAGTCCCTCGCCTACATTTTTTTGTCTTTTTCGATAATCCATAAAACTCAGATATATGGAAGAAAAGATCTGTCGCTACTACTTCATCACGACTTTAAAGAGGAGGAGAAAATGCTTCCCATTTGTTGTTGATATCATAGGCTGTTCAGTCTAATCAATCTGTGCCTTTTTAACTTATCATAATATTACATACTGTTGGGTCTATGAAGCTCCTGGTGGTGATACGAAAACATTAAATTTTCGTTTACTTTCGTACAATAAACAATTGGTTTGTTGCTTTGCCATTTGATATCCAAAGTAAAATCTGGCTCCTGCAGCAAAGCCAGTTATTTTGTTTGACTCATTTTGCAGCTTTAGGGATATTATGCCCAAGCACTGTAAAACAACCCTAAACGCAGTAGGAACTGACTGATGTTGATGTAAATTGAAAAAGTGCCTTGGAATACAATGCCTAGCAACAAACATTCCATAACATATGAGCCCTTTTGTCAAGCTTAAAACCCATATGCCACACATTAATATGATGTCTGCATTTTTTATGCAAAAAGCTTCAACAATCAATGGTGTAGAACTAGCATTTCTATAAATGAAAGCACAAAGTATCTTGATTGCAACTGGCTACCTGTACTTTTTTGTCAAACATATGCTCTCCCTCTGAATCTGTCTGTCTCTCATCACTTTTCCAATGCTGGTGACTCTTTTCTCCAATATGATGAACACTGCTGTAATTAAATTCCTTCCC
The DNA here is from genome assembly GCA_018155175.1 of Sinocyclocheilus anophthalmus. NCBI lineage: Eukaryota > Metazoa > Chordata > Actinopteri > Cypriniformes > Cyprinidae > Sinocyclocheilus > Sinocyclocheilus anophthalmus. The sequence goes on from JADLZN010010557.1 coordinate 639,660, forward strand.
CATGGCTTCAGTCAAAATAGTGGAAAGATGCCCATCACCTGTGTCTGGCCACCCTCTCCCGGCACTGCCGTCCCTGCCTGAATAAACCCATCTCAAACATCAACGACTGACTGTGCATTCATTTTCATGCTATTGATTAATATCAGAAAAGCCGACAGACATGAACGTCGCGTCTTTGTTGCGGTCCTTTGGGAATATTGCATGTGCACTGGGAAGAACGAGCAATATTTTATAATGAAAAGCAACAACAATGTTCATTTAAATATCAATGCATACATATTTCAGGAGGTTACAAAGGTTCACGACCTCTTATACACCTTCTAGCGAGATTTCACCCTGGAACCAACAAAGAGTTGGCATGCTGCTACAAGACCACTACATCAGCCATAGCTGTACGGTGCACAACACTGTAGGATTTCTGCATCTACCTGAGATGAGCTTTGTGTATCCTAAAATTGTCTGCTCATCCATATTCATGTGTTTGCAATGTGCACATGTGGGCAGTGGTGGTGAGGTGAGTCTCATTTGCATGTAAAGTGCTTTGGGTGTCTACAAAAGCTCAATACAGATGCTATGACTCATTTATTCAAATTTCATAAGTTTAATCAATACTTCGCCAATGAATCCAGCAGACAGTGCGGGACGGCTTTGAGAGGACGCATATAGAGGTGAGTGTGCGTCTGATGAATTGTGATCCAGCAAATAAACTTCTATGGATGAGGATTCAATTGCCCGTTTGTCACAGCAACCCAGCTAGAAACGCACGGGGTTGTCGCATCTCCACTAACTAAAATAAAATATGCTACATCTCCGTACCCCCCACAACCCTGCACACGCTGCACTGTTCATATTTCATCCACACTGTAAAGTTTCCTTCCACCCACTGGGTATGAGATTAAAATGCAGAGATGGTCGGCACACTCCGCTGTGAAGCAGATAGGTGCATCCAAGAAAGTTTGAAACCCCATATTTTGTTGGAGCTCATTTCAATTTATCCGCCCATATGGAGAAGTCATCGTTCAAATAGACTCTGTGGCGAAGGCTGGCATGAAAACGAATCAACAGCAGTGCCCTTCATGCAAAGTACACTTTCTTCCCATCCCTCTGCGTTAAAAGTACATCTTTGTGGCATGTTGTCTGCATGATATCTGTTCTGCTGATGGTGCCGTCATGCCATGATGGGGAGAGGTCATGGCACAGTAAGTTTTACTTTTGTGTTCCATAGAATAAAATAAGAGTCGTACTAGTTTGGAACAACATGAGCATAAAAGAAATGATGCACTGATTTTAAATTTTTGGTGACCTTCTATTTTTCTCTTTTAAAACCTTACTTTTAATCAGGAGTTTTAAAATTATGTAAAATATCAAGCTCTTTGTTGAAGCCGATAGCCTTGTGGGCAGTGCTCTGATACTTTGTACAGTTGTGCCTTGGGTGACCTGAGTACAAATTTTTGCTTTCTGTCCTAAAAAAGGGCAAAATTAAGTCTCAAAAAATCAAGCTTATCAACATGAACTGTTTTTGATAGAATGCTTGACTAGGGGGCAGGGCTTCCATTTTCAATGAGTAATTAAAATGATTAGAATTGGTCACTGATTGGTTACCCTATTGGAGTTTATTCTGGCATTAATCAAAAATAATCAAAAATGCCCTGTTGTTAACTGAACATTTTGGCAAATGTAGCCAGTCATTCCAGTATTCTATGAAAAATGGGCACATATTGTGCACGGTATACTTACTATACGATGCAGAAATAGTAAGAGTGCTATGGTAGAATGCTGAACATAGTCTATATACACTACTATACACTGCCACTGCTTCGAGGACAAATAAAACTATAAAAACAGACAGAATGTGAATTAAGATGTTAGCAGTAACCCTCTGGAAATCTCATTAGATCTAAGCAGGCAAACACAGAAAACCTTTTTCATGACTAGACATTACAATTCATGAGAGCAATTTGCCCATAATGTTTATCCACTGATATAATGAGTTTTATAACTTAAATGCCTGCTATGATAAAAAATTCCATTTATCTTCATGAGAGGATGAATGTCACAATAAAAATGCACATCTCTGACTATTAGCTTTCCACGAGGCTAATGTTTGATCTGACATTTACTATCAAGTTAAAAGTTTGACATTGTACCTTCTATTGGCTTCAAAACACATCAATCAATCCTGTCAGGGGAGGCAAGGACCTTCCAGTTGTCATTGAATGATACTTTAAATGATTAATAGCCGGAAAAAATCAATCGATTTTCGTGGGAAAATAGGGTGTGATACTGAGAAAACATGGTTGGCTTTCTCTCTTGGTCATTTAGATGGATAGAAATACAAAATGGGAAACAAAAAAGCACCACAACTATCAACTTCAGCAAGGCCTGAAGACAAACCACTCATTCAACAAGATAGGTCAAGTTTGTCAAGACAAACTTTGTAATTAATTAGACAATGCCTTGATTTTAGAAGCTTGAAGTTTGAAGGTTTTACACCCCATACTGTTATTCAGTCAGACAGACATGGGGCTTGGAAATTATGCTTTTACTCATGCCATAAGACTTTAGCAGAAATGGTTTAATGTGCTGGTAACTCAGTATGGAGCACTATGGTCTTTAAACACAAAAAGTTTGGGTTGGAGTTCTAGCTATGACGTACATGCTACTGGGCTTGCTGGCTCAAATCCTGAATCAAGGTTTGGAAGAACATTTGTTTTAAGCATTTGCAAACAAGGTGTTAAAATCAAGGTGTTTGTTAGAGGGGTTCATTTATTTAGACATTGGCCAGTAAATTCTCTGATCTCACCTCCCCCAGTAGGCAATGCACAGGTCAAACACATGATGGCACTGTTTTTGGTTGCCCTTGACCAAGTAATACACCTGAAGAGAGCTGTTTTGCAGCTGAACTTATGGAATAGTCAAGTCTCGTTTGCTGCTGTCAAAGGGTAGGTTAGACTTTTTACAGCACTAATTTCCTAATGTTGGACTGTTTCCCAGAATGCACTAGAGTACGAATAAATCATGCAAATTACTACCTCATTGTTCAATGTTTTTACTCTTTACTGCATTATTTGCACTGAAGTTGTTGTTGCCTTTGTGTTGTCACGGGAGGTTAACCATTAATTAATGTGTTACTGTGTTCACCATCATTGTGTTTGTATGTGAAAAATTAAGGATCGTGCTGAATTTAAACAGCTTAATGAATTATTAAATTTGCATCTCAAGGTGGCACTCTTGAAAGTTCAGTTTAATCTTTAAAATTCAAAATATGGTGTTGTGAAGTGAGGGTCAGTTAGAAGATCCTTGTCTTTGAGATGACAGATTTAGGTGCCAACACCCATCACAACACAAACACTGACTTATTTTTATATGCATTTATTTTATATTATGTTATGTTGTTTGACATGACCTTTGTACCAGGTAGAACAAAGTTTAGTTTATCTCATCTTCAGACTCAGCTAGAATGGGAATTTTAGACTCCCATATGTTTTCATATCATCATATTAAACATCACATCCTGAAACTACCGTAGCTCTTTATGAGAGACCAGTTGGTGTGGTGATTAACAGCAGGTCTTTGTTAAATAATACGTGTCTGCACAAGCATAGATTCAAATCTAGCAGATTAGCTTTTTTCCCTAGCCTATGTTCATTCACATATACAAGTACAACTACCTGCTGAACGATTCGCTGACGCCAAGGGTAATTGTTTGCCTTTCAATTTTAAAATTATATTTTAATTGTCAATTATATCAACAGTTTTATAGTAAAAGCAATCCTACAGGCTTCTGGTTTTAACCCATTTTTTTTTTTTTTTTATGGGAATTTCCGCTGGTGTGTGGTTAACAGCAGGTTAGTTGACAACAAAACCCAACACAAGCGTGATTTAAAATCCAACAGGTAACAATATTTTATTTTAACCTAGCCTAAGTTCATACACATATATTTGTACAAGTAGATGCCGCTGTTCAACGATTCAGTAGCACACAGGACAATTGTTTGCCTTCCAACCTGAATGTCTTTGTTCAAATCCCATAACATTTAAAGGTTTCTTTATATAAAGCACAGGAGTTTTCTCCCAAAAAAAGTCACAAGTTTCCATAAAAGACCAGTTGGAGTGGTGATTAACAGCAGGTCTTTGACAAAGAAAACTGCAACACAAGCACAGATTCAAACCCCACAAATCAGCTTTTGTCATTTTATTTTATTTTTTTATTACCCTAGCCTAAGTTCATACATACAAGAACAACTGAGCGATCCAGTGGTGTAAAGAGTAATCGTTTGCCTTCCAACATTAAAGGCTTGCGTCAAAATCTGTAACTTTTAAAGTTTCTTTTATATAAAACAAAACATAGAGGCTTGTGTTTTCAAAAAATCTTTTTATTATTTTGCTTGCATGCTTGCCTGAGACAGGCTAGCTGGTGTGATGGTTAACAGTGGGTCTTTGACAAACAAAACCACAACACAACGGTGGGTTCAAATCCCACAGTCATGAAGCTTTCCTTTTTCATTTAGACAAAATTCCTACACATGTACAAGTACAAGCAATAGCTTGGTGATTCAGTGGCACAAAAGATGATTGTTTGCCTTCCAATGCAATTGTCTCAGTTCAAGTTCTACAACATTTAAAGTTTCCATTATATAAAGCAAAGCATAGAGGCTTGAATTTTCACCCAAAAAATGTCACAAATTTTTGTGAAAGACCAGTTGGTATGGTGGTTAATGGTGGGTCTTTGACAAAAGAATGCACATCACAAGTGTGGGTTCAAATACCACTGTTGTGAATCTCTCTTTTTTAACCTAGCTTATGTTCATACATTTTTACTTCTAAATACATGCAACAGCTTGGCGATTCAGTGGCACGAGAGATAATTAATTATTAATTAATTAATTAATAAAGCAAGAGAATAGAGGCTTGAATTTTCTTCAAAAAATGTCACCAAAACTTGCGAAAGACCTGTTGGTTTGGTGGTTAACAGCAGGTCTTTAGCAAAGCCAAACCCCAATCCCAGATAACAAGCTTCTATTTTTTTTTTTTTTTTCTGGAAAGGTTGTTTTCCCCACAAATGAAATGTAGCCCATAAATTACTCACACTCAATCTCCTAGGTTGTTCTGACTTTCTTCATCCTCAGACAATCCAGTCGGAGTTATATTAAAAATGGTCTTTGATCTTTCAAGCTGTTTCATGGCACTCATCGGGTGTTGCATGCATCCGTCCAAAAGCAGTTAATTAAATGCGCCCATCCATAAAAGAAAGTGTCTCACACGGCTCCGGGGGGTGAACAAAGGCCTTCTGTAGCGAATCGATGCGTTTTTGTAAGAAAAATATGCATATTCAAAACGTAATAATCACTTTAATCTAGCTTGCGCTCACTGTTGTACTTTGCTTCCTTTGCTCCTGTTAACAAACGTTAAGGAACTGCTCAGCCATTCAGTGGCACAAAAATAAATTGTCTTCCAATACAAATGTCTAGGTTCAAATCAAAACAAAAAGTTTCCTTTATATAAAGCAAATCAAAAGACTTGTCTCCCCAAAAATGTCACCACTTTTCAGAAAGACCAGTTGGAGTGGTGTGCAACAACAGGTCTTTGCTACAACAAACCCCAACACAAGTGTGGGTTCAAAACCCCTAGGGTAACAAGCTTTCTTTTCAATCTAACCTAAGTTCATACAAGTACAAGTAACTATTCGGCAATTCAGTAGCGCAAAGGATAATTGTTTCCCAACAAAAGTACTGGTTCAAATCCAGCAACTTTTAAACTCATAATAAACATCATATCCAACAAAGCTGCCAAAAACACAACACTCAGCATGAAAGATGATGGTGCTATAGTGAGCACACGTTAGTTGCGGCTAAAGCTGAAACACAGACAAGGGTTCAAATCCCACCTCTCCAAATTGGGATAACAATCACCCAACAGAAAGACTTGATTCTGTATACGCAAACGTTCATTTTGTATATAAAAATAAATACATAAGTTGTATACGGTACACACATACATATATGAATAACATCAAATAATACAATAAAAAGGTAAATATATACATACATATAGATACGTATATAATTAAATAATACAATAAAAATCTGATTTAGTTAAAAAAATTAAAAACAAAAAATAATAATACATAAATGGTATACACTATATATGTGTGTGATAAAAAAATTATAATGAAATTGAAAATAATAAAATAAAATACAAAATTTTGTAATAGTATTTAGCGATTTATACATATAATAAATAAGTAAATAAAATTAGTTTTTAAAGTTTGTGTCCAAGTAAATGTTTAGAATGGTAAAGCTAAGATTTCCCAGGTAAGTGCCTATTCCTTCATCATAAACAACTGCAGATTTCCTGGACATGGATTAATCCTCGACTTACACTGTATAGAGGGTTATCATTACAAGCAAAGTGTGAGGCATTCCAGCTCTACAAACTCCTTTTAGTATTTTGTTAAAACACATGGACAAGTGTGGAACATCGTAAGACCTGCTTGACTGTACATACCTACATCTGTAAAAGACATCTACTTGATGTGAATGCACAGCAGCATCAGAGCTTCCCACAACACCAGCTGAATCCATCAGCAAAACATGAATACAATACACTGAATACAGACTATTACTTACAGTGACACTACAATGTCAGCAAAGAACAAACTAAATGCAAAAAGTTCTTAACTGGACAAAGTCTATAATAAACCTTCAAAAAAAATCTGCATTGCATTCATATGGCCAATTGTCAAAAATAACAGACTTTATCAGCACACAGTGTTGTTCCATTCCTGAATGATTCAGTGTTGTGAAGGAAGCGGCTGAATGAATAATGTCTTACTTGAGGGCTCCTACTGATGTAACGATATAACCGCAGAAGACGCGCAAACACAGATCATCAGAGTGAGACAAACAATGACAACTCAATAGAAAGACGTGTTTTCCTGACATTATTTCGCGGATATATGCTGTATTTTAGTCTCATCACTTGCAACTTGAACTGCTAAGTTGTTGTGGCATGCGTCTGCCGCGGAGGTGCGCCCGCGTTGACAGCAGCGCAGGAAACACTGCCATAGAGCAAAAAGATCGATCTTCAAAGGAAGACAAAACGCAGTCGTTTTAAAGATATTTTATCGTATAAAGAGACATTTTAACCAGCCTTACTGCTTCATAATGCATGCAAGTGGCCAAGCTTTAAGCGGAAACGTACTTACAGGTGAGTCGCTTGACGCTGTTGCACTTTATCACAGTGTATTGGTCAGACTGTCGTTTGTTTACGTTAATGACAGGCTGTTCTAGGCGTTGTTAGGGTCTTCTTGTTGGTAACTAGACGTTCCTAGGTAGAATTATGAACCGATAGCCAGTTTCATTATAAATGACAAATGTTACAGCCGATAAACATACAGTACAAAGCAGCCAGAGTAATACGACTGATACTTTTAATGAATCAAAATCATACACCGCAACCAATGTAGTCCGATTCCCGAACGAATGATTCAAATGATTCTTAGTGAGTGAAACACTAAGCTTGCAAAACCGTATTTGCTGACTGGTTGTTCATATGACAGCGTGGAGTTAAAGATACCCATCAAGTTTGGGTCGGAAATATATATTTATTTAAATCGATACTTAAAGTAGGCCTAAAGATTTTCAGTAAAGATGTAACAAAAGATTTCTATTTAAAATAAATTCTGTTCTTTTGATCTGTCTATTCATCAAATAATCCTATCAGTTTTCACAAAAATGTTAAGCCTTTTTCTACATTAGATAATAGAAGCCAAAGGTTTCTATTTACAATATGCTCTTGCAGCGTTGAGTACTGTAGCCAGTCACAGGCATGTCTGTTGGGAGCGCTTTTCTGCACACAATCCATTCACAATTTGAAGAAAAGCTCGTTTGTCATGTTTCTGAGATCTCCATGTCCAACGTCCACCTATAATGCAAAGTCTCAGGAGTGACAAACGCATGTAATCAGGGGAGTGAATCTGCTAAATAGTTGTGTGAGTTACTCCTGAAATTACTATGATTGACAGTGATGATCCTGTAGCAGCGGATGGGACAAAGCACCTGACAAGCCAATGTCAAAAGAGACAAGAATAAGAAAAACGTGTGTGCAAATAAATCATTCATAAATAAACGTGCCTGGTGTATCATATGTGACACTGCCATTTTAACATGTTTTTCAAAAAAATATATGTATGGATAATCAAGTAAATATTCAGTCCAGTAAATGTTCATCTTGAAACAATAATAATAACGAATATGATACAGTAGGCTTTATAGCAGGGTTCCTCAAATCTTACCCTGGAGGTCCAATGCGCTGCAGAGTTTAGCTCCAACCCTGATCAAACTCAGCTACCTGTGATTTTCTAATGATCCTGAAGACATTGATTAGCATCCTCAGGTGTGTTTGATTAGGGTTAGAGCTAAACTCTGCAGGAAAGTGGATCTCGTGGGCCAGATTTGAGGATCCCTGCTTTATAGGGTTAATATATAGTTAAGACAAATTAATGGATTGCATGCTGCTGACTCTAAAAGGAAATAAAGTCTATGTAAACACCATTAGCAATAATTATTTAGCAGTGATGAAATTGTTTGATTACATTCTGCAGTGCTCATTTAGTCACCACAAAGAATATCAGGGGCACATTTTAGCATGCAAAAATCAGCATTGCACTTCAGATACATCTACAGCAGTGTGTTTACATATATCAGAAAATATATGATGGTTGTTGTTTTTCATGAGTGCTAATTGATCAAATTAGCAGCACATCTTTTAGGCAGTATGGCTTTCTGCCCAGAAAAACCCAATTACTGACAGGTTCAAATATCACTATACAAAGTGACCCTTTCTGGTTAGTCTTCTATTGTTATTTCTGGCTGGAAAACAGAGCATTGCAGCTGTTTCTGAGATGAGATCCATATGTTTTCAATTAATTAAAAACCTCAGAAAACAAATTTGTTGTCACTGGAAACTCACTGCCTGTGAGAATATGCCAGTGAAAAGTTTAATAATTAAAAAATTAAGCAAGTTAATTTTCCTGAATGAATCCATGTTTTTGAATGACTCATTAAGTAAATGATTCAGTGAGTCAATCTTGAAGGCACTGCTGTTGCTAAATCAATCAGTGTTTTTGAATGAATCGGTAGACTCAGTGATTTGTTCCTGAATGAATCAATGTTTTTAAATGATTAGACCGGTTGAATGATGTCGTGATTCACTCATAAAGACTGATAAAGTCACTTTAATGCCACCTACTGGTGTAATAATGTAACTGTAGAAAAAGTAATTGAAACATCCTCGCCACTAATGCCCAAACTGAGATTAGTGACATTAGCCAATCAAATTTGAGGATAAAAACTAACTTGATGTATAATGTATAAATTAAAATTATTATTACAAATTAAATGCAGATCCTTATATGATTAATAACAACTCGCATATCATATGTAAACACATGCAATGTAATGCAATTATGTCAATAATTATTACTGATTATAGTGTTAAAGGTAATTTTTAGGGCAGTTTTATTAAGGCAATATAAACAACATTGCTTGTAATTTAGGATTAGGGATTAATTCAAACATGACAAATATCTTTTAAAGGGGGGGTACAATGCTGTTTCATACATTCAGAGTTGTTTACACTGTTAAAGAGTTGGATTCTTATGCTAAACATGGCCAAAGTTTAAAAAAAAAAGTATATGAATGTAGAACGGAGTATTTCCGTGTCAAATATACTGCTTCCGGTTTTGTACAAGTTTCAGAGAGTTTTTTTTCAAGCTTGGCTCTTCGTGACGTAATGAAGGGTGGAACTCCTTATATGGGCATTTCTCCCCGAAGAACGCGCCCGCACACGCATCGACCAGAGTGAGAGCAAGAGCGAGATCGAGATCGCGCCCATCAACGCGCTTCATCCAGCGGCAGCGCTGCACGGGACTTGCTCGGGAAGAATGTCTCTGTAGCAAAGATCATAGTTCGGGAAGAAGGAGGCGTGAAACGACGTACGCATTCAAGAGAAAGCTTAACTAATAAAAATCAACACAAAATAGCACGAACAGCCCCTCGCAGATGACTGTCGTCTCACGGAGAAAACGGAAACCAAAACAAAAAACAAATAAACTGTCTGTCACGTCCTCCTTTATTATCCTTCCTTAGCTCCTCCGTAGAACTCGATACCGAGTCGCCCCCCATCACATACCTTCCCATCGGCCCCTCGCAGGCCGGGGTAACTAGCCTGAGACGCGCTCTCTTAATCTTCCCCCCCTCCCCCCTCCAGGGCCGATCACATTCGGCCGCTGCTGTACCGCTTGGGGAAAGGCCAGACAGACGAGCAGAGGAAACGGAGATGGAGGATGCATTAGTACAGAGACGAGAAGAGGGGATATAGGGAAAAAAAATAATCTTGTTTTCGCAGTTTCCCATTCCCCAGTGGACGGCGACGGCTCCTCCGGGTTCGGGAAGCTGGCAGGAGTCCCCCTTTCCCTGCTCCTCCCCATCATGGCGATGGCAGCCTGCTCCAGCCCAAGGCAGACCTCAGGCGAACTCGGCGACTCCTCCGTCCTCAATCCAGCTGACGTCAGCTCGTCCCGGCCACAGCCCAGCGTGCCGTCATCAAGTTCTTGCCGCCCCCCCTCCCCTTTCCGCTCACAGTCCAGCCCAAACCGGGGGCGCGCCATCGCGCCTCCATGCGTGCAGACTTCTTCCGCCATGCGCGTGGCACCAAAGGCAGACTCAGACCACGCGGGACGAGGGGATATTCTGTCCAGCGTGCCCCTCCTTCCTCCCTGGTGTCAGCCCCAGTGTTCGCAACGATCAAGTCGGGAAGAAGTAGACCGGCTACATATCAAGGAAACGTATTAATAATATAAAATAAACACTCAGAACACGGAAACAAAACGCAAACAACACAATAAGCAACTCCATCCTGGTCCTCTCTCCTCCTTCAATGTCGTTACTCCTCCTTTTATCCTTCCTGAGCTCCTCCGTGAGAATCGAGACCGGTGAGTGGTGCATGTGTCGCTCATTATCAATTACTCCACAGCTCTCGGCCCGTTCTCCAAGCAGCTCTTGCCCAGCCGCCACTTGTCACAGTCTCCATTCCAAAGAAGTGTGTTTTTGGGTTGTAATGGAAAGATAACGTTAAGTTGAAGCTCCGAAAGAAACCGGCAGGGTTAGTAAAGACATTGGTAACAAGAAAAGTGTAGTTTGTTGACGAACATTTTATAAACAAGGCCCAGTTCGACACTGGATTAGCACATCGTTTGATACTGAAAGATGGAGCAATCCCTGTCATGATTCAGAACTGCAGACTAACTTTAAACGGCATCAAATTTCTTGTTTTGTTGGCATTCGGCGCCCAAGTGCTCGTCACTCTTTAGCTCCGCCCATGGCGCTCCTCCAGGAGCTCGGCTGTTTTCGGAGAGAATTGTAAGCTATATCTTTCTTTGTAAATCTGATAAAACTGAAGACTCTTCGGGGATGTGAATGATGCAATACTACAATTATAGGTACTCAAGGTTAGCATAAGATTGGGTGAAACTGTGTGTGTTATGCCCCCTTTAACAGAAATACATTATATGAAAAGTTTTGCAAGTGATGACACCCAGAATACACTAATATTGTGCCAGCACATTTTGCATATAGGCAAAAGCCACTTATATTTCCTCAGAAAATGTAAATGGACATTGTATGTAAGGTACCACTGAAGATTATTTCTGGTGCGAACTACTGGTGCGAGCTCGGCTCCCCTTAATAAGACATGGGCTCCCCTGAAAACGTGATTTGTGAAATTTTGGGGGTCTCAAAAAATAGACAATTTGTTATTTTGACGTGCAATTTCAGTTTTGTGTAATGTGTATTATGTGTAAAATTGCAAAAATATAATTCATTCATGCATGACGGCGATTTAAACCTTCACTTCAATTAAGATAACTATACATGCTAATCTTGTCATGAGCATCAAGGTGTGGGGGCGCTGCGGTGCAAATTCCACTCATGTTTAGTACATCAATTAAATCAAATTAAATCAATTAAATCAAAGATTCGTAGAAAAAATATAAATGTTGGACTCTGGTCGATTCTGTGTTAAGGTAAGGCATGTTGTTCGCAATTATGTGTTGTGGCTGGGTTGTTATAGATCTGCGTGACTCTCGATGTCTTAGGCCTATACGGAACGAGGAATTATGGTATTAATTATAGGCTTGCTCAAGCACGTATTGGCATACACTGTAGCTGTTATGTATCTTTGTAACTTCATTATAAGCCCCCTTTAGGCACGCACAAGTGCACTGGCAAGACCCCCCCCACCTCCCCCCCCCCCCACACACCCCCATTAGAAAAAAAAACAGTGGGCCTCCCCCCCAACGTTTTTTAGCTCAAACACTGTCCTATGGTGTGTTAAAATTAACTGTACCTTTTAGTACTTAGTAATTAATTATAATTAAATTTTAAAAGTAATTTAAATCAGAATATTAGAATGATTTGTGAATGATTATGTGACACTAAAGACTTAATGGCTGCTGAAAATTCAGCTTTGTCATCAGAGGAATACATTTACAATTTTAAAGTAAAAAATTTTTTGAAAAAAGCTATTTAAATTGTAATAATATTTCACAGTATTGTTGTTTTCATGTTTTTTATCAATAAAAGCCGCCTTTCAAAAAGAAAAAAAAAATCTTACACACCCTAAAATTTTGCTCAGTAGTGTAGAATTCAAGCTGAGTTCACTGAAACTGAAAAACTCTAATCTTTCACTGGCACACTAAGCAATATGTGTATGTCTGCCAGCATACTGACACAACACATACCAAAGGCAAGTAAAAACAAAGAGCTCTCAGCAGATTGGAACATATCACACATCTAAACATATCCATGACTGTCAGAAAACGCTATAAACACTTTTGTCATTACCACAGGCACAGAAGAGGGGAAAGCCATCACTTTCAGCTACAGTTTGAATGAAAAGCCTAACAATATATGAACACATCAGCTCAGTCTAGCCTTGCTGCACAACAGGATGCTGCAGTCTCAGAAAACACAGGTGCTATCTCAGGGCAGAAAACCTCAGGCAGTCTGACATGTATTCTTATCAGATTTCCCACAATCCTTTGGGCACAAGGAGTAATGTTAGGAGACAGAATGGAATGGAGAAATCCAAATGCCTGAGGAAGTGAGATAATTGTGTATCGTACTTAACATCTACAGTAGCAGCCTGGTCAAACAAACCAAATCAAAATACTGACCGATCCAATGTAGAGTTAAAGCAAGCAAACAGACCTCAAAAACCTTAGTGTACTGTATGAGAGTGGTAGACACCTGAGTTCCTACAAGTACAATATGAAGTAACATTTGTGTTTATGTCTTCCCCTGCAGAATATGGGATGTGTTTGGACCGTTATACCCAGCCAACAGAAACAGAGCTCTGGAACATGTGGACAGATATTGACTGTAATGATGGACATCTGCTCATGCACAGGTAATGCTTATAACATTTCAATGTGTGTTGTTGGCTTTTGAATGTGTAGTTTACTATCATTTTCTTTCTCAAGGAGCACTCCTTTGGAACGCAAATGATGGTAAGCTAAGTAGGTGGGGAAGGGACGGGGAATGAAAATATTTATAGCAAATTTTATTTTTTTAGGCCAGAAGCATAACCCCTTCTGGACATCGTGCTGGGGCTCAGGGGGGGACCCCATGATCCCCCACACCTTCTCACTCACACCACACCATTCATTCAATCACAGAGATCTGGCTGGACTCAAACCAGCAACCTCTGAACCATGAGGCAGTGCTCTTACCACTGAGCCACAGATCTCTTGTCTGAACATGAGCAGGAACTTATATTTCACTATTTACATGTATGTGACTTGGGATTTTACAATAAACTAATTAAAGTTAACACTGAGCTAGGGTTTGAACACATGACTCCATCGCAAACCATGCATTTAGGGCACTTTGTTGGCTATAATGTCAACCTATGCAAGAGTGGGATTTGAACCCATAATTCCATTGCAACCTTGTCCACAACTAACATGTGTTCAGCCACTGTACCATTGTGGCTTTCACACTGAAGAATGGCATTTAGGACACTTGACTGAATATAATGACAACAATTTAAAGCAACACCATGTACAGTGTCAACACCAACACCGTGGGCAGCGCAATACACGTGAATTTGTTGACTAAGCTGACGGAATCATTCTACAAATATCATTACATATTTTTATTTATTGTTACTCCAGAATTGAAAACTACAATGACAAAAAGAACGGTAGTATGTTTGCCTAGTTTTTTTGCTCGCATAGTTCATATGAAGCATTGTTTGCAAAGGGTGTAATTTGTATAATAGAATAAAATGCTGTCCGCATAATCATGTAGCCATAATGTCCATAATAGCCTATACATTGGACACTGCTCTGCCATAGCGTTGGTTTTGAGACTTGCATATTAGATCGTTTCGTCTTATAGTTAGATGTTGGCTAACTCCAACCAGGCTACAAGTAAAATATGTGACGTATAAGCAGGTCGCACTCTTCCGCTGGCCGGGCTGTGTGTACCGACCCGAACACGAAACTTACAGAGTGTGGTTCTAGCGGCTAGGAGGCTGCTCAGGTAGCAGCGGCAGTAGAATTCGTCCGGTTAAGAGGTGTTCTACCACTGAAATTATTTTAGAGACATTATTTTAAAGTCGAAAAACTACGTAGTGTTGCTTTAATGTACGCAAGAGTCAGATTTGAACCCATAACCCACCTTGTCTGCAACTAACGTATGTTTAAGCCACTGCACCATCATGGCTTTCATAATGGCATTTAGAACACTTTATTAGATAATTCAATTCTGTCAACAATTTTTTGTTGTTTTTTTTGTTTTAACATTTTATTTTTTTTTTTTTTTTGGGGCCAGTAGTGGGATTTGACACCTCATCCTAACACAACTAACATGTGCTTAAACCACTGCAGCATTCACATTGAAAGTTGGCATTGGGGCGCATTGTATGAAATAATGGCAATCATGTAGTCAATAGGCTGATTTAAACCGGACGATCCATGTTAAAACACAACACTTTATCTCCTGAGCTACTGAGTGTTGTGTCTTCAACCCATGAGTGTAATGAGTGTTATAGACGTTTTTATTGACAACTCTGTTTTCCATGATAAAAAAAATGCAAATGTAGTTGGGATTTACACGAAATCCCAACGTTATCTTCCTTACCCAAAAGGCAAAAGAAGAACAAGAGTAAATTCTTTTTATATTATATTTGGTTGAAGTATTCCTCTATACAGCAATGTGACATTCTACACACTGCCCAATATGTGAAAAAGTATTTTGTACTTTTTATTACAATTTTTTTTTTTATTTTTAATTACTAAAAAACTAAATATTCTTAAAATCAAGTTAAATTTACTTGACAAAATGACAAGATATACAGTCTTGTTTTTTTTATATTCATCAAAACTAATTTTTACTCTGAATTACATTTTTCTCAACATATTGACAGGTTTTCTTGTGTTAAATATAAGCTTAAGTTTAATACATTTATTAGAAAACATGGTATTTGTACTGTAAAACAAGTCAAAAATACGGAGTAAGAAAATCATTTTTTTGCATTGTAGGTGGTTGTCACTCTGTGCTAGACGTACCATATCTGACCCTAGGTTCAGGGTGAATAAGACATGTTATGTTCACTATAGTGAGTCGAAGCTATTATTGTATATTCTAGGAGGCGTCCATCTGTTGCTTGGCGAGTCATGAGTCACGGGCCCAGAGTCACGACCCCATATGGATGTTTCTAGGGGTTTGAAGCAGAAGGTGGGAGACGGAAATGTCTGTGCAACCCAAAGCCTTGGACCAGAGAGGTGATGGTCAGCACTCAGATTACAGACTATGACCTCTGGGTGGTTGACAGCTGACTTTGAGAGGAAAAAAGGTCACTGCTGATGTCTAGCAGAACCAGACCTATAACAAAACCCAATGAAACTTGTAAAAAAAAAAAAAGTTCCAACAGGTAAGATTTCAAAGGTTCAGCTTACTATAACCATAACATTCATAACATACATAGGCCCTAATGCAGAATTCAAGCTTGAATTAACAATTATGTGCTCTTCATTAAATAGCTGTCCATATTTTCTTTTACTGAAGCCTCTTTGCAGACGAACGTGTTTATTCAACATGTTCCAATTTGGCGGAAATCCATTCCACCGTTTTGCTTTTGAAAAACGAGAGCAGGACTCGAAAACCCTGAATGCTAAAGTGTTCTTCAGAGCACCTGCATGCTCGAACGGGCTTCAGATGGCAATTAGGAAATGGCCTGTGAAATGACTTGATAACAGCAGACTCCAGAGATGGTGGAGTCCAATTTGTTTAAAGCCGAGTATTTGTGGCCGCTGGGGCTTGGGGGCAGAGGCTTGCTGATAGTACATTTAAATTATGTCTTGACCACACCAGCCTGAAGTCAACCTTGAAGAACATCATTCAGCAGATGCAAAGTCAGAGAAACTCAAAAGCCCTCTAATAATACAGCAGCATCCGAGTGAACACAGGATAAACTCTCCCTTCATTCAGTCATTCACAACCACAAATAAATAAATAACCATCCACCAGTTGAACAAAATTTTTTATTGTTATTGTCAACATGCTGGTGGAGTTTTTTTCTATTAAACTGAGATGACTCTGTATAAGAGAAAAAAATAATAATTTGCCAATGCACATGTTGATTGGTTCTTATGCACTAATTTTGATTTCTGCTTAGCCTGATTTTAATGTTGGTTAGAGTTTTTCCCCAGTGATTTCCCAGTGTTGTTATTGTTAACTACAATTAGAATTATAAACTTGTTTAAAAGTATAAACTTCCACAAAAAAGAAAAACTAAAATAAATAGGTCTTTAATTCATATATAATTCAAAATCTTCAGGAGGTGCAGTGTCACCTGCTCATTTTGAGTGGCACCATGACCTTTTGTTTGTCACAAATTTGCAAAAAAAAATTGTCTCTGTTGTCATAGAGACAAATATATAAGAAATATTTATAGCTGGTATATTTTCTCAATTTACCCACCACTGGCAGATGTCATACAGTGAGAATAGTAAGTCAATTCGGTCTAATGGGACTGTTTCCCCCTCACCCATGTATGCCACATTGTCAACTGCACCTGTCAGACTGAATTGAAAGCTGTTGATCATTATTTGTGTAATATTCAGCACCTAAAATAGAATACATTTTGATAAAATAACACTAGAGAATAAATAGCTGAGGCTAGGACCACTAAGACTTTGAAAAATATTGCATGACCACAGTTGTATTTCTTAAAAGCAGGATTTCTCTTTTTTTTTAGAAATAAATTATAAAATTAAATCCTCTTGTCACAGCCTTTATTCTAATTAATGACATCTATTCCACTCAACCAAGAAAGAAAAAATCCATCTCGCATTAAACTCCTATTCCTCTGACAAGCCCCTCATCAATGCAAATGAAGATGCTGTAATGTGGTATCAAAACAAAGACTGAATGGACATGGAGATAAGCTAATTGGTCTCCTAACAGAGCACATTCTGCGGCCCATCACATAATTGTATTGCTGTATGACTGAAGCACTTCTCGTCATGGAAACGGGAGATATTTACATTCTGACAATTGAGATCAGTGTTGAACCGCTCACCGGTCTAATTAGTGGGACGGCCAATGACATCACATGCTACTAAATTGATTAACAAGGAAACTGAAGGAGACCTTGACTGGTACATGAGAAGACAATGTTACAATCAATAACAGCTAAGATATCTTTCTTTCTTTGCTCTATATTTTATGTATTTATAGCATTTTATATTTTCTTCCATTTTTAAGCAGCTACAGTATCGTTGTCAATTTTAAAGGGATTATATTGTTGTGTGATATGATGCTCACACCCTGTGGCTAATATTATTTTTCTTGCTATCATATTTTCCATTTATTTGCAAAACTATTCATGGACCACTGAACATAACATTATCAGAAGCACACAAACATTTACTCACTGAGATTTTCAATTTGTAAATGATACAAGAAAAATACACAAGCATAATTGCATGACACTGAAGACTGATTTCATACATCTACAATGAGTAATTGTTTTAATATAATGGGAAAAGTCCCACAGCAAGAATAGCATATAATCACAATAAAGTATTAGGAATCTTTAAACTATATATTTGAAGTAATATAAAATAAATGTATTTTAAAAATATAAATTAATAAATCAAGATGAAAAGAGAAGTGTATATTTACATTTTTTTCTATTTTAAAAAATTGCCTACATTTTTCAACAAGTATGGTTTCTCATTCTTACGTCTCTCTCAATTATCTTTTTTTAACGAGCCCTGTCTATGCAGGCCCGTTCCAATGTAATGAACGCAAAAGCATTATCCAGCTAGTTTAATGACCCACGAACCTGCCTCGCTTAAACGATTTGGAACTGAGCTATTGTGCCCCTCAACAGCCACATTGACAAATTGTCCCATACCCATATACACACATATTCCACATCACACACATTGTACACACTAGTGTATGTACACAAAAGCCTGTGCACTAGAACACTGAAACTGAATTGAATCTCAGAGTAGATGTGGGATGAGAGGGAATTATTGGAAGCGTCTATAACATCAGGGTTATTGCTTGTTATGAGAATGTTTTCAATGGGAACAGAGACCATTTTAGAGAAACACAAAGCTAAAATGTTGCTCATAAACTTTCACCAATTTAAAAGAGGATGACAAATGCAATTTTAATAAAAAAATATATATAGTCCAGTAGTACTACTGAAAGCACTTACAGGTCCATCTGATTCAAGTTGTCGACTGTTTTCCATTCTCTTTGGAGTGTTACAAGCTGGTCGTGAATAGATAAGATACCTAAAGTTGCAAAGACTAAAGTCACAACCCACATAGATTTCGTTATAAAAGTGAGACTTGTCCACTCCCTCCTAAAAACAGCCTCGTTGAAACATGCCCCCACATGGCTACGCACTGTGTGGGAATATTTGGCATAACACGCGCCCCAAAAATGATCACACGCAAAGAAAGAAGACGATACTTTATTCCTCAGCTGAGTCTTTTTTTTTTTTGCCGCCGCCATGTCCTGGAGAGCGCTGTGGTTTTTCTTTTGAACGAGAAACTACTTTTGTTTGGCCTAATCCAAAAGAGACATACAACTAGACTCAGTGTTAAGTTGGAATTTACAACACTGTTCCATAGCAGTTCCAAACCAAATATTCAGATGTGTGCAGCGCATTTTACAGAGGACAAGGACTGTTTCCTGATCCTGGGAGAGTAGACTACAATGCCCGCGTTCTGCAAATCTGCTGAACTCACGAGCTGTAAGTAACTTTGTTCAATATTTAAAGGATTTGCCACTGATGATTCAAACACGAGTTTTGAGCAGTGTAGAGCAGTGCTAGTTGTTTGTCGTTTCTGCAATCACAAATGCAGACATGGTTTATGTTTACGCGGCGCAAGATGCAATGCGTAAAAATACAGTATAAGTCATTATAATCAGTATTATGACCTCACTGGATGCTACAAATGCCTCGTTTGTAATGGGTTTTAATGGTTTTGTCTCGTCGCACCGGGACACGGCATCACAATATGGTAAGGGGTGTAACATTTCCATCACACGCTTGAGGTATTCGGCAAATCACAATGCACTGGATAGCTGGCCAGTTAGAGCACACCTCGCTTTTCAGAACGATGAGCTTTGTAAAAATCGATGCGTTTCAGAAAGGCGGGGCATAAAGGAGAAACAATAATGTACAGTATGTGGGAAATAATGTGGGTTTTTTTACCTTAAACCACAAACACATTTCATTACACCAAATACACAAAATAACGTCATATGACCCCTTTAAATGTGAATTTTTGGAACCCATGGTATCATTTTCTCGATACAAAGAGGGAAATGCATTTTTTTTCTACAAGACAATCTTTTTTGAGATCCTATATTCATGAAGGGGCCATTTTAATATCCTGATTTATGGAGAATGAATATCTGGCCTTCATCCAAACTGTTTGATTCTTTCCTTTTCCAGCTTCACATTTTTATAAAACAGGATCTTACAGTAAAACAAATTTCAAATCAGGCAATCAATAAAAGCTTGCATCAAACAACAGACTGTAAGCTTTGGGGGAAAAATAATATATGGGTGTTACAATGCTTACCGTCTAGCAGATAATAAAGAAAAAATGTTGCTTTTAAACAAAAGATTTGACTATCTGCTTTGGGGTGGGCAGAATGAGGGAGCTTATAAGATTGATCTTGATACTTCATTTCCCATCTACTCTCAGATGAATCATAATTGCCTAAAGGACTTAATCATGTGTAGAATCATAGAAAAAGAAAAGATGACAGAGATGTAGAGGGGAAAAAAGATAAGAGAGATGGTGTGACAGAAGAAAAATGCTTTCTGGTGACTGAGCATTGATCGCTATGGGAGGCAACCTATTGCTTTTCACTGTTTCTACCCCACATTTCATGCAGACATACAGCCAGCAGAGTGACATCAGGTCCAATCAGCTCACAGCAATGTGACAGACGCACTAATTACTACTGAAAGGGGAGGACAAGAGAGAAGCAAACAGAGAGATATGAAAAGCACGGTGTGGGTTGGGTGTGGGGGGGGGGGCGTCAGATACTAAATCGAAAGTATTGACAGTGTCAAGCTGGGTGATATCTCATGATGAGCCATGTCACCATGCGAACTACATGCCTGAACCCACCACCCCCCCACGTCACTTTACTACACAGGTTCAAGACGATAATTCTGTCTAGACCAGTTAGCATCTCCTTGAAGTAGTTTAGTCGATGATAAAAAAGCAAATAGTGATGACACAAAAAGTGAGTAAACAGCTACAGTACACACAGTTGCCTAGCTAAGAACAGAAGACAGTGGCAGTAGCTTATAGTTTTGGGACATCCGTTAATAATTTTTGGTTTTTGGTGACAAAAAATACTACATCATAAATTTTAAAACTAGATAATAATATATATTATTATATATATAATATATATAGTATATATATTACACACACACACACCACACACACACATTTTAAATTGGGTAATTATTCCTGTGAATTTTTTTAAGCCTTTAATCCTGTATATAGTATAACAATCCATTCATTTAATATGATATTTGATGTTCAGAAATCTTTCTTATTATTATTCATTGCTGAAAACAGTTGTGCGCTTCAATATGAGGAAACCTTAATTCTTTTTTTCCCAGGATTTTGCTGATGAATAAATGTCAAAAAGAACAGCATTTATTGAAAGTTTTTTTTTTTGACTGTCACACCATTGATCATTTGCTCTTTGCTGATTAAAAGTATTAATTTCTTACTGACCCTAAATTTTATGGAAGTGTTTTTTTAAAAGAAAAAAAAAAAATATGACTTATTAATTTTAGAACTTTTACAAATCATAAATAGAAAATAAAAAATTAAACATTTGAGTATATTTGTGTTGAAACCAGCTAAAACAAACCCATTATAGAAGCAAAATGTGTTGCAAAATGCTGTTTCATGTTGAAATCAAATTATATTACTGAAGCAAAAGAATCAAAGGGAACGTTGTTATCAGTCTTCTAGATTACTCAATAAAAGAGTCAGCCCTATGAAAACAATAAGATAAAGTACACTAATTTGGCTAATCAAACCTTGTCTCTGTTGTTTCTGGTCTGCTGTTAGCTTTCATTCCCTTATCAGACCCAATGCAAAAGTGAGTCTGGGTAATTAGCTAGCAGACCTGAAATCTGATCTGGATGAGGAAGTCCTTGGCAAAACTCATTCACGTCAGCATGCAAAACTGAAAAACTACAGCTGCCGGACTGTTGATGCTTTATCTCCTCAAGCCTTGGAGAGATTGTGATAAAGAAAGAGCAGGAAAGAGGTGGTGATATACTAAGAGTCCATTGTAGGGTGAATTCCAAGAGCAGTTGATGCCCTACATTACACTTCCTCCTGCTGCTCTATAAGCATTTCTGGAGGCTATTACTCCTCTCTTAACATCCAGGCCTTTAATAGGAAACCCCTGTTCCCCAAATAGCTCTTGATAGACAAGCAGTGACACTAGGGGCCTAATGACAGGGCAGATAAGCTGCCACTCTGTGGCCACGGTGCCATTACCTGGCTGGGCGTCTGAATTAATGGAACAAACCTGAAATCTCATACTGAGACAACAGCATGTCTCTCTCTCCCCATTAACAACTCATTTCCCTACGGATCCAAATTGAGTTTGGGTGTTTAATATTCAGAGACTTTGGTACCCTCCACTTGTTGTTGTCTGACATTATTCATCATTTAAGTGCCGAATATTAGATTGTGTTACTCATCTTCAGTTTATAAGCAGCCGATGAGGGAAAGCGATAAATCTCGGATGTGCAGACCTCTGGCGATTTATTACAGACAAGAAAAAAGTAAGCGAGTAAAAGTTTGCAATAAACTTCTCTCTGCATTTAGGCTAATTTTGTTGTGGAAATTCCCTGAGGTACCAAAAGGACGATAGCAAGAGATTCAACCGAGCAAATAAAAGCAAAATCTAGTTTAGGGACTAAAAATGTGCGCAGCCGTGCACACACTTTCCCTCTCCATCAGTCTGCATTATGAGAATTTTTTATTTTTTTTTGCTGGCACTTTGAAAGGCACTTTCAGTCAGACCTGTGCTTGATAAATGTCTGGCCATCTAAATCCCACAATGCAACGAAGGTCAACAATTCTCCAGGATGTACAGAGTAAGGGAACAGGTCTGCAGTGCTTATTATGAGTAGGTTAGATGACAGAAGAGCTCTGAAAGTATGAAAGTGTCAAACATTGTACCAATTCTGTCCAAACCTCTTATCTGATGTAGTAAAGCTACTCCCATTGGTGGAAGGTGCCCTTCTTTCCATCTTCTTTCAGGCTGACAGTATATCATGTAATTAAATAAATACTGTATGTTAGGCAAGGAAAAAAACATTTGCACTTAATAAACAAACTGTTCTGCCTTCGCTTTCGAATTCTATGAGTTATTTACAGTAAGTGTGAACCCCAGAAAAATGCTTGATTACACAATCACCATGGGTAACAATCAGTGTTTGCAATATGTGACTGTGTTTGGAAAAAAGTCTGCATCAGATCTGAGCAGGATGCAGAGTATCAACTGCCTCTGATACTTTCAAACTTGCTGGATGTTGTCTGAGGGCCAATAAGGCCATTAACTCTGAAGAGAGCTCAATCAAAGAAGCTGTTAACACCCACCCAGCCATTACACCAACTCTTTATGATTACGTAAATGAAGAAAAGATGCTGAAAAATTGGCAAGTGGGACGCCTGCATAAAGTGAGTGACACTGCAAACCAAACTTTTATCAACACAGCTAGGCATTACAGCTATGAATGAGCCTATACTGCAAGCAATAAAAGTGCAATATGAAATTGAATTCAAACAAAATACCAACAGGTGTTAACAATATGCGCATGGACAAACAAATGATTGCAGAGTAATTGAGAGATTAAATCTTTTTTTTATCTCACGTCTCCCACTCTTCCCATATCTTCATCTCTCTTTCTCAGTTAGGTGAGTTTTAGAGATTCTATTAAAGCTCAGGCATAATAATCAAGAGAAGTGGGAGTGGGAGGGAGTAATATGAGAGCAGCTAATCTGTTTGTGATTAGTGAACTAATTTACAGCATCTTGAGCCATCACTCTCCCAAACGGAAGAAAATAACAGCCGCTGTAACTTATTTGAAACACCTTCATCTAAAGCAGCAACACAGTTATAAATACTAGGAGATTAACAGAGTCCATTAATTCTAGCATCACCAATACTAACTTAAAGGTGCAGTTACAGTAGCAGAATTTTTGTTTTCAATAGTGTAGCTATTTTTCTAGGCATAGGCGAACTAGGCAGTTTCCTAGAGGGGGCGCCAGTGAGCACCTCAACACCATTATAAATGCATGACACTGCATTTTAGCAAAAATCCACCACTGGTTAAGTACATTCAAGCAGCTGCTACGATTTAAAAAAAAAACGTCCAGAAAACACAGTAAAGTGTTCCCTTCATGTATGAAAATAAAATGTAATATACCAACATCTATTGTGAAATATTTTAAATAATGTCAAATATTTTAAATAATCATATCATTATCGTCATTTTAGATGTACTGTCTTTTCATGTCTTTTCAATTTAATTTAATTTAAAAAGTAATTAATAAGGCATGAATGTGATAGTTTTGTTTTCATTAATTTAATTTACTTGAAAAAAAATTGGCTACGGTTTCTTTTTTGAAACTGGAAAAAAATATTGCTGTTCTATAAAAGAAGAAATCATACTTTTGTATTAATTAATTTAGATACACTGAACCACCATGCATTAGTGCCATTAATATGACAACCAGCATGAACGTGCGACTGCAACATAAGCACAGAACTAGATACATGTACATACAGTATGTTGGTGAACAATTTCAATGCTTATTAAGAGACAACATGTTTATATAATTTGTAAACAGTATCAAATCAATCTTTCTTTCAATCTAGAAATTTAATTTAAGTTTTGAGTGTTTAAGTTGTAAAGTTGGGAAGGGGGGCGTCAATAGGGATCTCGCCCAGGACTCCAAAAGTGTCAGAAATGGTCAGAAGTCACTTTCAAACAAGCAGCTTTCTTTTGGTCAGTGCTGTGAATCTGCATGGGGAAATCTTTCGCCCTCAAAATAAAAACTTTCCCAATAATGTGGATTCCTATTGAAATGACTGGATTTCGCCCATGAACATTTGCAAAACACAAGACAATTTAAAAGTGACTCTTGCTCAACTGACTTAGAAAGAAAGAAGAACGAAACCTATGCTTTTGTTATATGAATGTATACCAGTATCAGTATATGTTGCATTAGTTTAATATTAACGTTGATAATAAGAGAGTTATGTCGCCTATGACTGGGTCAACCACTGTCTATATCAAGAACTGCATCCGCTGTTTTTAGCAAATGTGAGGAGAGAGCACATACATTTTAGGGGACAGCTTAATTGCAGATTTCTATGGATTGTTGAAAATGAAGACAGCTATGGGTCCCTATATCATAATATAAGTGTATGCTGGAGAACTTGGAAATCCAGCTGTGGGTTTTAACAATCACTTTATATCATAAGTGGCTGACAACACATTTCACGCCTTAGACCTGTCCATCCCCTCGTCATATCTTCCATCATTATTGGTGCCGCACCTCGGGGTTCCTGATGATGTGAGCCACAATCTGCTTTCCCAACAACTGACTCTTTGGTTTTGTGTACACAATGTATTGATCTAGCTGGAGGAACCTATAGTCTCTACACAAAGAAAATTCCCAGAATTTTAGCCACCAACTCGTTACAACGTACCCCTGTCTTCCTATCTTTCTGACCTTTCCGGTCCGCCGAGGCTCTGTGGCAGAAGAAAAGAGCAGCGTCACATTTCCCCTCCAGATCTACCTATTCCTGTGATTGTATTGTCAATTGATGAACTGTCTTTTTAACGAAAAAACTCTTGTTGTGTCTTCATAATTTGCATGATTGCATTTATGGACCTTTGGACACAACTCTGTATATTTAGTTCCACACGCATATCCATATGCCTAAATTAAATCTGGAGCTCGCTTTTTTAACTCTTGACTCTACCATTCACATCTTGCCAGCAAGAACGAGTCTATGTCCAACACACACCAGTATTTCATTATCTGCTCTGTCGGCTGGGCACAGCTGATAGATACCTAAATGAAGCGGTAAACATTTGTGAATGTCTCGTGAGCAGAGAAAAGAAATCACACAGAAAGAATGCCATTGCCCTCGCTGTGGGAACCGCGTGTTCCGTGGCCACTATTTGACGACCCCCCTACTAGATGACACAAAAAAGTATTCATGAATCATAAGAAGAAGAATAATCAATCATTATGGCACCGTGCAAACTTTTTTCGTGCACGAAACTCAAGGGCTGTTTGGATTACTTTACCTTAAAAGGGCTTAAGACTACTGCCTCAGATTGCTGTTTGTAATAGCTTAAAAATGATATCTTACAGTGATAATCATGGCTAGTTTATATAACTTTTACTGCCACCTAGTGTGTCTACGTTACCTTTATGCTTTAGCAATATTTTTGGATTTGCTTTCAAAAAGTTTAACAGTGGATATACATTGCCATTCAGTTTTTTTGTTTTTGTTTATAAAAAAAGTCGATTATCTCACCAAGGCTGCATTATTTGATAAAAATATAGTAAAAACAGTAATTTTGTGAAATACTATTACAATTTAAAATACCATTTTCTATTTGAATATATTTTAAAATATAATTAATTCCTGTGATGGCAAAGCCCTGAATTGACTTTTTTCTTAATTTTTTTTTTCCAATGAAAAACCAATTAAAAATATCCAGCACATTTTCAAATTACCATTCATTTTGTGGTGTAAAAATGTTAAAGTAATTTTAGAATTAAAAAAGCCAATTTCTACATTTATGTATCTTAAATACACACACAAATAATATTTTTTACTAAACATTTTGGCAAAATTACAGCTTGATTTGAAATTATATACAATAAAAAAAATTATGTTCCAAAGTAATATTTCCATAAATTTTTAAGTATGTTTTTAACTTTTTGTAAGTTTTGATAATACTTCCTAAAACTGTTATGGTGGAACTAAAGAACTGTAAAAAACACCCTTTTTAAAAAATTATATGATCAGTAAGTCATGGCAACATATGTTTTTACATTACTTTAACTCATCAAAATAAGCGATTTCAACTTTTTTAAGTTATATGAAATTCAACTCCTTATACATATATAACCGGTTTAAAAATGTCTTAAGTTGAACTGACTGAACTACGTTTTTAATTTGAAATATGTTTTTCAGAGCGCAAATACTGGAAATTCTCATATACCAGTTTAATCTTTTTTTAGATTATTAAAAATGTCACCATTTCACATTTCTGGAATAAGTGTAGAACTCATCCAGAAGGATTTTGAAACTAGCAAAAATACATGCTAAAGGCATGTTTAAAAAAAAAGTTATTTAGTTAGTTAAAAAAAAGACATTTATTTATTTATTGGTGCAGTAACTATACAGTGGGTACGGAAAGTATTCAGGCCCCCTTAAATTTTTCACTCTTTGTTATATTGCAGCCATTTGCTAAAATCATTTAAGTTAAATTTTTTTCCTCATTAATGTACACACAGCACCCCATATTGCCAGAAAAACAAAGAATTGTTGACATTTTTGCAGATTTATTAAAAATAAAACTGAAATACACATGAGTCCTAAGTATCATACCCTTGCTGTGACTCTCATATATTTAACTCATGTGCTGTCGATTTCTTCTGATCATCCTTGGGATGGTTCTACACCTTCATTTGAGTTCAGCTGTGTTTGATTATACTGATTGGTCTTGATTAGGAAAGCCACACATCTGTTTATATAAGACCTTACAGCTCACAGTGCTGTCAGAGCAAATGAGAATCATGAGGTCAAAGGAACTGCCTGAAGAGCTCAGAGACAGAATTGTGGCAAAGCACAGATCTGGCCAAGGTTACAAAAAAAATTTCTGCTGCACTTAAGGTTCCTAATAGCACAGTGGCATCTATAATCCTTAAATGGAAGACGTTTTTGACGACCAGAACCCTTCCTAGAGCTGTTCGTCCGGCCAAACTGAGCTATCGGGAAGAGCCTTGTTGAGAGAGGTAAAGAAGAACCCAAAGTCATTGTGGCTGAGCTCCAGAGATGCATTCGGGAGATGGGAGAAAGTTGTAGAAGGTCAACCATCATTGCAGCCCTCCACCAGTCGGGGCTTTATGGCAGAGTGCCCGACGGAAGCCTCTCCTCAGTGCAAAACACACGAAAGCCCGCATGGAGTTTGCTAAAAAAAAAAACACCTGAAGGACTCCAAGAATGGTGAGAAATAAGATTCTCTGGTCTGATAAGACCAAGATATAACTTTTTGGCCTTAATTCTAAGAGGTATATGTGGAGAAAACCAGGCACTGCTCATCACCTGTCCAATACAGTCCCAACAGTTAATCATGGTGGTGGCAGCATCATGCTGTGGTGGTGTTTTTCAGCTGCAGGGACAGGAAGACAGGTTGCAATCGAGGGAAAGATGAATGAATGCGGCCAAGTACAGGGATATCCTTGATGAAAACCTTCTCCAGAGTGCTCATGACCTCAGACTAGGCCGAAGGTTTACCTTCCAACAAGACAATGACCCCTAAGCACACAGCTAAAATAACGAAGGTGTGGCTTCACAACAACTCTGTGGCTGTTCTTGAATGGCCCAGCCAGAGCCCTGACTTAAAACCCAATTGAGCATCTCTGGAGAGACCTAAAAATGGCTGTCCACCAACGTTTACCATCCAACCTGACAGAACTGGAGAGGATCTGCAAGGAGGAATGGCAGAGGATCCCCAAATCCAGGTGTGAAAAACTTGTTGCATCTTTCCCCAAAAAGACTAATGGCTGTATTAGATCAAAAGGGTGCTTCTACTAAATACTGAGCAAAGGGTCTGAATACTTAGGACCATGTGATATTTCAGTTTTTCTTTTTTAATAAATCTGCAAAAATGTCAACAATTCTGTGTTTTTCTGTCAATATGGGGTGCTGTGTGTACATTAATGAGGAAAAAAAATTAACTTCAATGATTTTAGCAAATGGCTGCAATATAACAAAGAGTGAAAAATTTAAGGGGGTCTGAATACTTTCCGTACCCACTGTATATATCGGTCTCGTCAATTTAAAAAGAAAAAACAGGGTTCCTCTTAAAAAAGTTTGAAAACCACTGACCTATGTTATGGTATGCTCTTAGTAAAATACTATAGCTATGGTTTCTATGTAAGAACTGATGT
Source organism: Sinocyclocheilus anophthalmus (assembly GCA_018155175.1). NCBI lineage: Eukaryota > Metazoa > Chordata > Actinopteri > Cypriniformes > Cyprinidae > Sinocyclocheilus > Sinocyclocheilus anophthalmus. The sequence goes on from JADLZN010010557.1 coordinate 668,521, forward strand.
ACTGATGTAACATCAATACTGTGCATATTACAAAATGAATAGGTCAAACAACAAGCTAAAAAAAACAGCCTGGTTGCAGCAGATGTAGACAAATTTGAATTAATTTCTTGATCCACGGCTTTAAATCTAAGCCTATAAAAGCAAATCTGTGATTCAAAGCCTCAAACTAGCCAAGAATCTGATAGGGCATTAATTTCTAAATCACTGATTTCTAAGAGTCTCTCTGCTTACTGTTATGATAATATAGCCAGTAGATACGGTCACAGCCGTAACATGTTCCAAATTGTATTTCTGCACTGTCTCGGCTCATCCATTGCCATATACATCTGAGCAGCGCTGTCATCCACTAGACGCGTACGTACACACACACACACACACACACACACACACACAACAACACTGCAGAAGAACGACCACAGATGGCATCTAAATCTTGTGCATCAGTGTGCAGGGAAAACTCATAGCACAGAAAGATAGAAGCCAGCGAATGCCAGTGTTCAAACCTGCAGCACACATACGCGCTCCTGCCTCCCACGCACTCTTCAAAAACAGTTATATCTAATTATTCTTATTGAAACCCTCCATCTCAGTCACGGACGCCACAGTTTGCTGGGCGAGTTAGTTTGGATGGATGGCGCTCGGTCACAGCTGCGTCTCAGTTTTGTGTGTTGAGGCCTGAGGTTCTGTTAGACATCTTGAACTGTTGCGTTCAGCTTTAATGAAGAGCAAACTGGAGCATTAAGATGTAAACATCATGCACACGCTACACAAAGGGCCAAGTGATAATTGACAAGTATTTCTGCTACTTTAACAGACGCTTGCAGTGTCATCATTCACCATACTGATGGTGCTTTTATGTGGATGATAATAAAACATTAAATCTGTTTTACAGTATAGTCTGGCTGTCACTATGGGGAATAAGGACTGACCCAGAGCACAGAATAAGCACCCCCTGGTGGCCTTGCTATGACCTCTTACAGTAGCAAAATTAGCATACTGACAGCAGCTGGAAAATGTAAATAGCAAAACAAATTAAGAAAAAAAAAGAAATTAGCCAAAAGTCTACACGAGTTATATTCTAGTGTCAAATGATCCTCTCTAATAGGGTCATATAATATCCTCTCTAATAGGTATCTCACAATTCAGAAAAATTTTTCTTCACAATTGTGACTTTATATCTCAATATTCTGACTTTTCTGATGTTTATATCTCACATTTTTCCTTTTTTTTCTTGGAATCTCACAATTCAGTTTTTTTTTCCACCATGAAAAAGAAAGAAAAAAAAAAGTTAATTGTGTATTTTTATCTCACAACTCTGACTATTTCCCCCGGTAATTGCAAGTTTATACTTCCCATTTTTGCCCAATTCTAGTTGAATTTTCCCACTGAATTCAGAGTTTGCATCTCGCAATTCTATTTTTTGTTTCCACCATGAAATGGTGGATTGTGATTTTTATCTCACAATTCTGACCCATATACTGGTAATTGTGAGTTTAAATTTGCAATTTTAACCTCTTTTTATCAGAATTCTAAGTTTACATCTCACAATGCAACTTTTTTATCGCTTAATTTCAACTGCTTTTGAAATTTCAAGCTTTTTTCCTTGCAACTGCAAGTTTATATCTTTATATCAACTCAATTCTTAATTCAGCAATTCTGAATTCCCAATTGTGAGATATAAACTCAGTTTTGACCGTTTTTAAAGCTCTGCTTCACTTGAAGGGTCCACTTGAAGCTTTTTTTTGTGTGTTTTTGTAATGGCTTGTTCAATAACAACCAAGGATACCTGGTGCCTTTATATTTTTGTTTTAGAAGGTCTTGCTTGTATGATTATTTCTTTTATTGCACTTTTTTTATTCTTGTAAAAGTGCCTCAAGGATTATCTCCACATTTAAAATGCAAAGCACCAGCAAAATTTGACAAGGGGAGGACAGCAGCAAATTTTGACAAGATTGTGTTCTGGCAGTAAAGACGAACAAATGCTAAAGGCTGTAAGCACACTTCAGCCCCTCTGTAGATCTTCGGTTCAGGTTATCAGTCTCTGGACCTTGCAGGCATGTGACAAAACGCTATACAGGATTATGCAGTCCACCATAAACACGTTTGCTCAATCTCTACACTGGCTCAGAGCAAACAGGCAGCATAATATAATTTTTCCCAATTCTACCAACATGGAAGGGGCTCTTTGGGGATTTACTAAATAGCATTATTAGATAATGTAAAAAAAAAAAAAAACTTCCATCGAAAATCTCACATTAAAAGTTAGCGTGTAAAAATTTCAGGAAAATGTTCTATTCATCAGCGAAACCAGAAAAACAAATTAATCATGGTTTGCAAAAAAAATAAAAAATGTTAAGCAGCACAACTGTTTTCTAAGTTGATAATAATAAGAAATGTTTCTTGACACCAAAACAACGTATTAGAATGATTTCTGAAGGATCTTGGTGGTACCTACAGCTGGAGTATGCTTCTGAACATTCTGCTTTGCCATCACAGGAATAAATTACATTTTACATTATATTAAAATAGAAAACCGTTACTTTAAATTGTAATAATATTTTAACAATTTGCTTTTTTTTAATTGTATTTTTTTAATCAAAACTTACCTAAGACTTTTTTTCAAAAAACCATTAAGCGCTAACAGTTCCCAATACAGGTAACATGGAATTGTATTTCATGTACTAATACTAAAATATTACTTTAACATATGAGCCAAATGATGACCTTAAGGCATTTACTAAATTAAAAAGAAACTAACCTTAACATGAATCATAGGATTGAATGTGTGAAGTCCCCCAATTGTTATTACATTAAAGGTTATCCCAAAAATGAAATTAGGTCCGTTTGTTACTCACCCACAGCCCGGGCATCCTAGGTGGATAGGACCTTTCTATTCTTCTTTCAGACGAACCCAGTCCAAAGTTATTAAGTTTTGAATATGGATATTTTTTCTTACAAAAACGCATCGATTCGCTACAGTAGGCCTTTGTTCACCCCCCGGAGCCATTTGAGACACTTTTTTTTATGGATGGGCATTTTTTATTTAACTTGTTTTGGACTGAAGCATGCAACACCCGTTGAGTGGCATTAAACAGCTTGAAAGATCAAAGGCAATTTTTAATATAACTCCGACTGGCTTCGTCTGAAAGAATAAAGTCATATACAACTATGGCTTGAGGGTGAGTAAATCATGAAGCAATTTTCATTTTTGGGTGAACTAACCCTTACACATTCATTTCTAATACAATAATTTCTTGTCCCCCTACATGGCATCAACTAGTTTCTGTCATTCCAGAAACAATGGCTTTTTCAATATCACTTGCTATGCTGATTAACACCAACTCTCCCTCTCATTCCCTCTGATGATCCGACTATAGCTTCTCCATCTCATCATGTCTAACCGACAGTAGGTCTTGGTTTGATGACGGACCATCACATTCCCCACCCTGGCTAAGACAGACTGCTGTGTTTCAACAAACCCATCACGTTATCATATTTTCACCATCCAGTTAGGCTCATCAATCATAACTCCTACAAAAACTTGAGAGTTGTGATTGATGATAAGCAGAATTTCTCAGACCACATTGCTAAAACTGCCCCATTGCTATATTTTTCTTTATACAACATTAGGACGATCAGGCCCTTTCTTTCAGAACATGCAACACAACTCCTTGTTCAAGCTCTTGTTCTGTCCAGGCTGGACTTTTGCAATGCTCTCTTGGCAGGTCTTCCACGCTTGCTAAAATGTTTGCCTTTGTCAGAGAAAACGCTGTAAATCAGCTGACAAGGCACATGCAGTATATTTTTGAATTTTGTTCTTCAGGCTTACATTACTCTAAGACTTTTTCTTTTTTTATAGTCAAAAAAAACATTTTCTCTGCTGTTTTGCACATCTATTTGTGGTCGCTGCAAGCTAGTCAAATTCTCTCATCAGCTATGCTGAAGGAACTCGTAAGACAAAAAAAGAGGAGGGTGGTGAGGGAAAAAAATTGAGAAGAGAGAGGGGGGAAAAGTAATGGAAAAAGAAAGAGCTGATGCTGAGGGCGCTATAAAAAGGACAGATGATGGGGGAGAGAGAAAACCGGTTGATATATTGTGTGGACTTTTGCACATTTTAAATAATGTCTCACACATAAAGCCCAGCCAGTCATGAAATTAGGCTTTTACTGTTTCTACAGCAAACATGGAGACCAGCAGCACCAGCCCTGAACCGCTGCAATATCTGCCACACTGGAAGACTTTATAGTACAAAAACACGCAATTCCAGAGTAATGTTGAATAAGTTTCCATCTTCATTAGTAACTTTTTTGTCGGTAAAAAGGAAAATACAGCATGCTAAAAATTATCCAGTGCTGACAAAGAGTTCTTGTTCACATTGTAATTAAAATGTAAATCGTTTACATATTTTTCTGAGTGGTTTAACTTGTGAAATATGTAGCGTCTCGACCAATCTGACACACTAATTTTTATTTGATTTAACAAATCAATTATTCATTAGATTAACAAATCGTCACAGTCCCCTCACTCAATATACTGGATGCCAGGATTTCGGCTGAACACCATCCCCAACCTTGGTCACCATGACAACTAATAATGATATCACTGGTTTTATGGCCTAAAAGGCATGTAGGGGAGAAACTCCCTCATTTTACTCATGAGAAAGACACACAATGCCCAGAGATATGGACTGTTCTCTAATTAATTCATATGAAAACCTTTCTTTGATTGAATACCCTTATCCTTTGGTCATTGTGTATACCATTACTGTCTTGTATATTGTCTGTTGTAGTGTATGCTGTTTTTATTCATGTTATCATAGACCACTATTTAATATAACCTCACCTATTTCATGTCTAGTATCTATAAATTCGCCTTCTTATGATCGAAACAAGTGTGTATATTTTATGCTGATACCTATGCAACATATTTATGTTCTAATAATCTGTACTAATTCGTGCCTCAACACTCCATCGAATTACATATGCAAAATACCATGCTTACAGACAAAGATTCATAAAAATCCCCAGTATTTCCAACCTCCCGCTTGGGATTTCAGCCTTCCCCATTGGGCAAGCCCATCTTGGGAGGCGTGAATCTCTGTAGGCTTTAAAGGCCACACTCCATGTGAACCGCGCAGTCGGTGGTTCATGGAGATGCTAAGATGAAGATGTGAGAAAAGCTCCAGGATACCAAAGCTCGTGCCAGGCTCCGGCCTAGTCCTTTCCATTCATCAAGTTTCTCTGACTCAAACTGGTTCTTTTCCCTCAACCAACTTCAGCAAATATCTTGGGCCTTAAGATTGCATCAGGTATCTTTTTCAGACATACGCAAGTATCTAACTTAGTCGATTTAATTGATGCATTGAGTATCAGTTACACCTTTTTACTAGGTTTGTTTGAACTAAGAATCTGACTTTTTCCCTCAGGTTTTAGATCTGCTGAATCTGCAAAATGGTTCCATAAATGTCATTCCATATGTCTCTTTCTTTAGTGCTAAACTATAACCCTTTCCTATACCAACTGTATGATTGTGTGTGTGTGTGTGTGTATGTGTAGGTTAGACCGGCTTAATGTGTTTATGTATTATGTTAGACTAGTTTAAGTGGTTATGTAGTTAATAAAACATACTTGTCTCACACTTGACGTGTTCATTGTTTACCCATAACCGGAGTCAATAATCATGCAGAATTACGTTACAAACTTATAGAATTGTAAAGTAAGAAAGTTATTTCCCTTAACCAGGAAATAAACGTTCTTAGAATTGACAAGACGGTTGACCCTGAGTGGTCAGCTTAATATCTACAGTGGATCTAAAATATTCATAATTAACTATAACTAATTATGGTTAATTATTCATATTTCCCATGAGCTGATTCGTTACAGATTTTGGTGGAGAGAATGCGGGCGTGATAAAACGAAAGTTATGAGTTTAAACACTGGCAACTTAAGTGTGTGCTTGATAGCCCAGGTTAAAATAGGACGTGACTTCAGATGCCCTGTTGTGTCCCTATTTGCTGGTTTTTTTAGATGCAGATAAAGTGGGGGTTTGATTTGGTACTGCTATTATAATTGTGAGAGTTTTTATGTATTTCATGCTTAATGGTATCTGTGTAAGGTTAATCTGATTTTAGCGAAGATACCCTAATTTCAGTATTAAAGCATAATTCTGTCTTGACAAAGCGTAAGTCTGAATCTCAGCTCAGCGGCATGTCCAACTGTACCATAATGTAATATGCTTTTGTGAAGAAATCACAAAATTGCAGTATTGTTTAAATTTTTTCTTTGAAGAAGAAATCTCAGTACATTTATATCAAGGTAGATGTGAGCGCTGTTCCCCTTTCTACAGCATAAAGGCCTTTTAGTTTATAATTAGATTGAAGCAATTAATCTACATTTTGACTGCATATATACAAGCAACCTTGTGGTCATTATGTGTTTCACTCGCTGAGTGAATTTAAAGGTGTAATACTGTATTTTAGTACTCATATGTGAGGCAAACATCACTACATATATGTTTAAACCGGTTTTAACTTACAGTAAACCCGTTTTGTAATTCTGTAAACAAGTGCAAGAAGTTTATTGTTGCATTCGAGAAGCACTCACCGAAATGCTAATGTAATGCAACAAGTCTTGAAGGCTGAAAGCACCATGTTCTAAAACTGTGACTTTTTAAAATAGACAGACATTAAATTGCGTTAATTACACTGGCATGCATTGTTTACCGTGACAACAACTTGTCACAGGAAACGCTAACTTCACATAGCACAACATGCAAAGTTTTAAACAAACCACCTGAAGCAGCTAAGCAAACACAACTTAGCATAGTTTAATCTAAGGCTAAGCTACCAAATAGCTTTAACAAATAGGGGTTAACACTCTTTAATTGAAGCTCTTAAATACAGCATGTGTGTGCAGTGTGAAAGCATTTGAATTAACTAATCCCTGGTTCGGACTTTTAAAACTCCCATTTCTCTTCCTTCGTTTTCTCTTCTTTTTTTCTATTTTCTCAATCTTCACTGCGTCTCAGCGAATTTACTATCTTAGATCTAACCTTCCTGAATGCTATTGCTCAGTTACTAGTTATTTAAATCTAAATTTAATTACATTTTATCTGTCTATCTAGAGAAGAATCATTAAGTTAGTGGGTGCTTTTAGTGATACAGTGAGTAATGTGCTACGGAGGGCGGGGCACACACATTGCATGGCCCAGCATGGGAGCTGAACACGCAGCAGCTGTGCCCAGACATGGTGTGTTGCCCAACACAAATCAGTTAATCACGAGTGCTACTGCTTGTTCCTAATATCAGATTGATTACCCTGTTGTAATAATAGAAGTCAGCTAATTTTAAATCCATTTACATGTTATGCCCCCTTTGTTTTGGTGTTCTCTCTGAACCTCAAAAGGAACCAGAGACATTTCTATTTTTGATTTGTTTATTTTCAAAAATAATCAGCATAATCTGAATAGAAATGCTCTCCTTTTCCTTCTGCTTTTCCCTTTTTCTCCTTCATACCTCAGAGATTAAGCTTGTTTGGGGAACCGTCAGCAAATTCTGAGTGATAATTTGACAATAATTTGACAGTAGTCTTAAATCATCAATCAAAATCCTGTTTACGTCCTTTTCAGCAAAACATATGTTGACCCAAAACTATTTTAGCATTCACCCTCTGTTTTGATCTTGTAGTAGTCTCTAGCCCTTACTCTCAACACCAGTGTGTCAAAACGTTGCAGATGCTCAGACTAACTGCCCAGAATGCAGACCAGAGAGGGCTGGCCAGGCGTCGTGAGGAAAACCCCCTTTACCCAGGCCCGAAGACCCACCTACTGAGCCGAAAGCAACTGGACCCAGAGAGAGAAGTGTACCTCAGACTCATGACTCAAGCAAGATTTATGGCTACAAAAAGCTCACCAAGGTCATCACCCTCCGTGGCCCACATCCTCATGGGTCTGAAACAGGAGGTAAATGATCTTAAGCAACAGATCATGGCGGTATCCCAAAAGGACCCCAGCAAAATGGAGTTACATGAGGAAATCAATAGATTTAAAAAGGCTCTGACAGCTGCTGAACAGCAAGAGCACCTGGAAAAGGTAGCCAGAAAGGACCTGGAAAGGAAACACCCACACAAAATTACTATTAAAGCAGCAAATTCTGAGCTCTTAGACAAAGTTGCCAGAATTGAGACTCTGATCCAGCAGCTGAACAACACTCAAGACAAACTTGACATGGTCCAAAGAGAACTCAGGTACTCTTATAGGCTGCAAAAGGAAACACAGTGGGAGAAACACCCTACTCCTGCATCCTCACTCAGCAGTGCAAAACTCCCTCAACTCCCTCAGGTGCACGAAGCTACGAAGGGGGGAGACAGCACTTTCTGCTTAACAACTCAGCAGACCGACCCATAATACCTCCAGCAACCACAGAGAGGAGGGGTCCCTTCCAAGCATTCCTGCAGCAGCGCATGATGCGACCCCAGAAACTTTGACAAGCTAACCAGAAAACCATAGTTTCCTACTTTATGCAGTACGAGCAGTATTTTAGAACGGTGGAGTCGTTTTAAACAATGCTTGCAAGCAGACCCAATAATCAAACTTATGTGTCTGTTTCATAAGTTAGTAAATTCTTCTCCATGCGCATACCAGTTCCTGATCAAAATCAGATAAAACTATAGCTTGAATGTGGCTTCCTACAGGTATTAGAAAGTTTCACTGCTATAATGTTTTTTTAAATCGTACGATAAGAAACTAACTTGACTTTAGCGAAGAAATCCTAATTTCTGTGTTAGTAGAGCACAAGTCTATTTTCTGACGACAAAATCTCAGGATTAGCAGCTCATATAAATGGTACCAGAATAAATCGGTCTGATTTTGGGCGAAGAAATCCCCTTCTTCAGTACTGTGTAGGTGATCTGAGCGATGCTCCTCATTTCACTGATTTAAGGCCTTATTATGTGTTATGTATCATTGTATTCATTATCGACCCGCTCATGTGAAACATTTATGTAACTCTTATACATGCGGGTACCAGTTTCTGATCAAAATCAGATAAATTTATAGTTTGAATGCGCCTTCCTACAAGCCAAAATAAGTTTTTCAGTGCTATAATGTGTTTAAATCTTAAATTTAAGAAACTAACCTGATTTTAGCGAAGGAATCCTAATCTCTGTTGTTAGTGGAGCATCAGTCTATTTTCAAAGTCTCTTTTTCTGACGACGCAATCTCAGATTAGCAGCTCATATCAATGGTACCAGAATAAATCGGTCTGATTTTGGGGGAATAAATCCCCTTCTTCAGTACTGTGTAGTTGATCTGAGCGATGCTCCTCATTTCACCGATTTAAGTCCTTATTATGTGTTACGTATCATTGTTTTTCATTATGACTCGCTCATTTGAAACATTTACGTAAAATTAATGGTGTTATTCTAGCGTAGCTAACTACGAATCCACCATTGCCTTTGAAGTGAATGTGCTGTTTTGAGTAATAAATTAATTTGTATGGGACATTCATGAGTTTCCCATGCATGCTCACAGGAGTGCAAGTTCTGCTCCACTTGCACCTGTTGTGAGTTTGCATTGGTCTCCTAGCAACATGTGACCCCGGAATTGTGAGCAGACTCTTCCGGTTAATCTAACAACAGCATTCACTTCACAGACCTGTGTGTAAACAAAGACTTGCGTGTAACTAACGCTAACTCTTAAGCTAAGCCCTTTACCTCAACTGTTAGCTGTTAGCATCCGACTAACACTTATATAGGTGTGTAAAGTGTAACTTTCTAACCCCACCTCTCTCTCCCTCTCTCCCTCTCTCGCGGGAAGCTTAATAGCTTGGTAAAGTGTAACTTTCTAACCACAGCCGTCCCTCTCCCTTCTCTCTCCCTCTCTCTCTTTATTTTTGTTTTGACGTTATTCTACCTCTTTTTAATTTTATTGCATGTATTTACATTTGTTTAGCACAAATGTACCAATTCAGGTAAATTGATTTTTATTAAATTTGAGATTTTATTAAATCAAATTTTTATTTATTTTTTATTTTATTCTTCCATTTTTTTATTTTTTATTTTTATTTTTGTTTATTTACTTTCCCCTTTTATTTTCCTGTTAATTTTCCAACAGCTCTTCGACCCCTTTTTTTTTTATTTATTTAATTTTTTTTTTTGTTGTTTTTTCGTGTGTTTTTACTTTTACCTTCTTTTAGTTATTTCACCATCACCATCGTCACTTTTTGTATAGGATTACAGTAGTTCTAACAAACTGTTGTTTCCTTAACGAGTTATACAGGTTATTAGTAGCATAATCCCTGTTTCCTCTCTTCTTCTCCTCACGCCTCAGTGCCAGGCCTAATACGTTGAAGGGCAGCTACCATTTTGCAACACAATGTAGGCTAACATAAACTAGAAACAATTCCCACTGTTTCTTTTTCTTTTGACTGTTTTCTTTGTTCTTTTGACGGGATTTGGTGGGTCCCGCTAGTTATGGCTAACAGCTAACCCTATGTTATGAAGTCTATTGCAGCATCACCACAAGTGGAACCCTGCTTAGTCATATCTCTTCGAAACAAACTAAAATGTTAAAAATGTTCTTTTTTTTTTTTGACGTTTCATCTTCTTTTATTTCAGTTTCGTCATAGTGACCAAACCCGTGAACCATCAGTAGTATAGCCCGGTCATCAGCTGACCCCTGCTTACGGCCCCTCAACAAAGTTACTCAAACTCTTCCTTTGTGTTCACGAACAAAAAAACATAGCACCTTACCTCCCTAGCTGCCAAGCTCCTGCCTCCCACCAGCTAGTCATACCATACACGGCCTACACAGCCGTTCCCCTTAGAGATAGTTTAACAACTCTGTACGTACCTGCATTTGCCTTGTGTCTCTCTCTTTCTGGTGTTCCCACAAGTGTGCCAGTGTTTCGCAGACATTCCACTGACATCCAGCCCTGGCAGCTCACCAGGACCACCTGGACACTCAGTAGAGCACTGTAATGGACATCATTCAGCTCAAAGCAGCCAACGACCTGCCATGGCAAAGAAAGGAACAGCGAGACTGCGACATAAGCGAACACTTGACCAGCATCATCCTCTCCTCGGCCCACACCCTCAAGGGCCTCAGACAGGAGGTATATGAGCTGAAACTGCAAGTCACAGAATTCTGCAGAGAACTGACACCTGCTCAACGAGAGAAAGCACAGAACGAATGCAAAGAACCTCACCGAATGGTGCGACAGAAGGAAATCACCAGTCTTCAGGAGGCTCAAACAGCTGCTGGACACCAAGTGCCTCTGGAAAAAGCCATCAGACAGGACTTACTTGGAAAGAGAACTGTTTCACACAGTCACTCTTAAAAACAACATATGTGGAACTAAATGAGAGAGACACCACATCTTAGGCCTTACAAGGCCACCTGCATACAGACAGAGCTGAGGTCCAAACCCTGACTCAGCAATTAGAAAGGAGCTTGACTTGGTTCAGAAAGAATTTAAACAGTCCTACCGACTGCGCATAGACTTAAGCAAAAGACAGCCGGCTGAATATCGGTCGCCAGCAGTGCAAGCCTTCCATGCCTGTGCACAGCTACGAAAGGGGGAAAGGGAGCCAAAGCCTTCTGCTTGACACTTCACAAGTCAGCTCCCTGAAAACCTCTGCAGCTGCAACAAAAAAAAAAAAATTTTCAGGCGAACCGAAGCAACGCAACGAGGTGAATTCAGTGTCACAAATGAACTGAAATACGCTTGCAGACCACAAGGCGAACAGATAGGGAAAACACGAAACAGAACTTCCCCTGGCCAGCAGGCCCACCCCCTCAGCCAAGAGTCTGAACCTGCGAGGGGGGGGGCGAGAGCCACTGTTCACACGTCACCAATCAGCAGCCACAAGGGGGTGGGGCAAGGACCTTTCCAGAGGATCACTGCAGACACACACACCGAGTGACCCCACAGACCCCAACGAGCTGACCAGAGACAACACATCTGGCAACCTAAATACTCTCAGACCCATAGTCTGAACACGGACTGATCGCTGCCCTAGACACCAAGCAGGGCCGGCGTGAAACTCCCCATGCTTACTACCACAGACTTTGACAAACTTACTCCAAAGCTCACAATTACCCTGGGATGGCGGAGGACACCAGCTGCAAGAAGGCATCTAGGCATTAGGGCCTGCCGCACAATGCCTAATCAACAGCTGCGTAACCTGACACAGAAGGCCTTTAACAAGCGCAAGGCCTCCACTAAAGGTGTTTGTCAAACCCCACTGAGTCTGAACTTCACAACTCAGAATCCAAAGCGGGCACCAGAAGGCACCCAGCATTGCCACAATGCAAAACCCTTCTACAGAAAGCCCCTAGCCAGAAGAGGACAGAGCCATCACCATGGCAACAGACCCAGGTTCCAGACCAACCACTGGGAAAAGGCGTCCTCATCCTGCAAACACCACGGTATGTCCAACAGCAGTCCACCACAACATCCTCCTCCACACAACGGAGGCTACACAAGGACAGCTGGACACGCCTACTTCTGGGTTACAGGAGCTGCTGACACTCGCAAAAGAGCTCCTTGAACAAAACTCAACTAAGGAGTATTGAGAAGGACAAACCTCTGACTCCTTGCCTTGCTGCATCACAGCATCAGGCCCCTCCAAGGGAGGAGCATCCCTTGAAACCGGTCGACACCCCCAGAAGCAGCCAGACAACGTTGGATTGAGCAGCGGGCCCACATGCCCAACAGCGAAAGCTCTACCAACACAACTCAGGCAAGCTCAAGTCGGTGCCGCCACAAGAGCCAAGCGACACCGCAAACATCGGATTTCTAGTGACGTTTGAGCAAAACTGAGGGCTAACAACCACCTGCTTCTCTCCTGCCATCATCACTAGGTCAGTCTGTAACTCTCTGCACGCTACAAAATCTCCATAACTATTACCTGCAATCCCTGGAACCACCTTCACTCTCACCAGTGAGAGTCTAACCCGGCTGTTCCACATCGTGGGTACCACAGATAGCCTGCTGGCTAACAACATCAACAAAAAACATCCTACCCGGATGTTTCAGGATGACAGGTGACACAGCCTCGCCACCTGCTGCATAAGCTCGAGGACCCCCACCTTGCTACAGCCTACATCACCACAAAACACCACCTGACAGCATCCACCACGGAACCACAACCAAAACCCCACTGGCTTCCCAGCCGTGGTGCGCCAGGTGGTGTTTTTTCGATTGTGTTCTGCACCTTTGACCATCGCTCGTTGTTGCTATTTCGAATCCTACGGCAACAACCTCGAAAGGTGGAAATATGTAGCGTCCTCGACCAACGACACACTATTTTTTATTTGATTAAAAACTCAATTAAGTCATTAGATTACAAATTCGTCACAGTCCCCCTCATTCAAGAGACTGGAATGCCAGGGCTTTCGCTTGAACACCAATCCCCCACCTTGATCCACCATGAACAACTAATCATGGATAATCACTGTTTTATAAATGGCCCAAAAGGAATGTTAGGTTAGAAATCCCTCCATTTTACGTCCATGGAAAAGACCCACAATGCCCAGAGAAAATGGACTGTTCTCCTAATATTCATAGGAAAACCTTTCTTTGGCTTGAATACCCATATTCCTGTTGGTCATTGTGTACCCTTACTGTCCCTTGTATATTGTGTCCTGTTTTGTTGTATGCTGTTTTATATTCCATGTTCTCAAAGACCACTAGTTTAAATATAACCTCAAACCTCTTTCATGTCTAGTATCCTATGGATTCGCCTTCTTTGACGAAACAAGTGTCGTATATTAAGCTGATACTTGCACGAATTGAATGGTTTCTAATACTCTGTACTATTCTGCTCAACTCAGCGCATTACATATGCAAATACCAGGCTACCGACAAAGGAAAAGATCATAAAAAAATAACCCCAGTATTTCCAACTCCCACCTCCCGCTTGGGATTTTTCAGCCTTCCTCATTGGGACCGCACCCCATTCTTGAGAGGCTTGCATCTCTGCAGGCTTTACAAAGGCCAACACTCCCGGTGACCCCCCTAGTCCGGTGGTTTCGGGAGATGCTAAATGAAGAATGGTGAGGAAAAACGCTCCCGGATACCAAAGCCGTGCCAGGCTCCCCGTCCTAGTGCCCTTTCTTTCCATTCATCAAGATTCTCTGGCTCGAACTGGTTCTTTTTCATCAACCAACTCCAGCAAGATCTTGGGGCCTTAAGATTGCATCCGGAATCTTTTTCAGACATACTTGCAAGTATCAAACTTAGTCGATTTATTTGATGCATTAAGTATCAGTTACACCTTTTTACAAGGTTTGTTTGAACTAAGAATCTGACGTTTTCCCTCAGGTTTTAGATCTGCTGAATATGCAAAATGGTTCCATAAATGTCATTCCTTATATCTCTTTCTTTAGTGCTAAACTTTAAACAACCCTTTCCTATACCAACTGTATGTGTGTTTGTGTGTGTGTATGTTAGACCAGTTTTTGTGTTTATGTAGTATGTTAGACTATTTTAAGTGTTTATGGTCGTTAATAAAACCTTCCTTTAAATCCACACGGAACGTGTTTCATTGTTTTACTCATCCCGGAGTCAATATCATGCAGATTTTACCGTTTACAACTTTAGACTTGTTGTTACAGTAAAAGTTAATTTTTTCCTTTAACCGGAAATTACCGTTCTAGAATTGAAACGGTTGACCCTGATGGTCCAGCTAAATTCTACAAGACAGTGGATCTAAATATTTGTAATTAATTATTACTAGTTATGATTAATTATTAATATTTTCCCATGAGCTGATTCGCTACACATGGCACACATTCACCTCCAACATGGCCCTTTTTTCTGATAAATCATAAGTTATAAGTCCTTTTGTTGTAGATGTCTTCTCATAATTTCAGTTAATATAGGAGGCACCCAATAATATAAAGCATATTCATATTTATATTATTCATAACTGTTTCATAAAATGTGGCACAGCTTACAGTCTCTGGTTTGATTTCTCACTCATTTAAAAATAAAATAAAGCAAAGGACAAAAGCGAAATGAAAATAAAATTAAATGACAAAATAGAATAAAATAAAAATATGCATTAAACAAAACTGCATCAAGCTAACAGCTGAATGTTTTATTGTCCCATATTAATGTTTTATTATGCATATTAAAATGTATTAAGCAAAATTAAAATGTGATGTACATGACTTACATCAATGATTATAGCTTTTTAATGCCTTTTGCAATGTAAGCATCATAAAGTGTGTACAGGCAAAACATGCATGACATTATAGGCCAGATTTAAAATGCAACACTCATTTTCACACGATATGTAGGGAATCCCTGATTCGTCTCTTTATCCATCAAGGGGTCCTTGGCCTGGAAAAGGTTCAAGAGTCTGCCTTCACTAAGTCTGCTTCAATTCATTTCACAAATGTCCTTTGTTTCTGATGGATTTGTTTCATTTTGATCTAATTTCACCCCTCAAATGCGTTAAACAACGGTCACATTAGTAGACAGGGTTACAACATTCCATGAAGAACAAACTCTTTAAAGTTGAGGAATGTTATTTACCTTAAACTATGACTATTTCCTCTTTCCACACTTCATTAAATAAAAAAAAGAGCTGAATGTGACATTTACATTTCAAAGTGATTTTCATTCATTATAGCAGAGAGAGAAATAATAAACTTGCATAAAGTTCAAACTGCACATATTTGAGACCGACATGGTGCAGCGGGCCCCTCTCGTCTTGTGTGTGTGGGTGTGTGTGTGTGTGTGTGTGTGTGTGTGTGTGTGTGTGTGTGTGTGTGTGCGCGCGCGCGCGTGCGTGCGTGTGTGTGTGTGTGTGGTGTGTGTGAATGTGAATGTGAATGTGAAAAAGAAAACTGAAGTGAGTTGATTTATAGAGACAGTAAATGAAAAGCTTGTAAAATTTTCCTCCATAAACTCTCTTCTCACTTTTTTTCCTCTCATTCTCTACTGCAATGCGCCAGTATCTGCGTGCACAGTCCTCGCAGAGCAGCACTTATGACAACAGAACAGCACAAACCTGCGGTTCATCACAATGCTCTCTCCCACTCTTACACACCTCTCCTAATCTTCGCCTTTCATTATCATGCTCTCATTCTTCCTCTCTCCTTCCATCTCCTTTCGCTTTTGTCCTACATGACAGAGCCATTTTAACTCGACGTGTAACAATAGTTGCTGAAAGCATTTTTCAAACATCTACTGCCAATTGTCACTTCAGCTGGATTTTGTCTCCTCACAAAAAAGGTAATCAGTCACACAGAGAGAGTTTGCCTAATGCATCTTGATCTCTTCTACAAAAACCCTACAGAGTAAACCGTACATTGGCATCGTGCTGCAATTTTTGCAGCTTGATTTAGAGCACATTCATAGCTGCTACAAATTAACAAGCATGCAAATGATTTGTTTCCCTCTTAAGAACACAAATGGTGGAACAGTTTAATGATTAGATTGCACACTAACTGAATATTTTATTCAAATATTTAAGTAGAAAAGGAAGCTATTTGGCTTTTTAATTCAACCAGTGTTCATTGTCAAAATAAAAATGGTCAACATACTGTAGACTCCAGTACAATACATACAATTCACTGCCGTTTCCAGCTGAAATGAACACTAGTGGCAGTAAACACCAATGTTTATTCCTATTCATACAAATTGTGATTTACATTTTGCACAGTTTTTCTTGAACCATAATGTGGAGGACTCAAAAACATTGTTTAATCAATTGATTTGATTAAATCATAGTGTATAATTTGCAAACAAATACATTTTAACATTTGAATCTCAAAAACATGTCCAGATGTATGGATTTTCTGACTTGGTAAACTTGCTCGGTAACTCACCCTGTACACTACAGCATTGTACTTACGATGTAGAGCACTTAGGGAAACATTCACATGATGATTAAAGACTAGAAACAAGCTAAACTTGCATGGTTGCTTTAGCAACTGTTTTTCATCTCCCATTTGCTTTGGTTAACATTATCAGCAAGGTTTAGGGTAGATTTAGTGTATGTTAGTGGTACGTTATTTTTATGCAGTAGAACATTTGACATGATAGAATATTAACCTTTTTCTGCCATTCACCACACATTTTATTTCTGAGCTGCTACAATGCATCCAACTACCAACATAATAAAACGTTGCCAGATTTGCCTTCATCTGTTTTGGATAAAACAGAACACACTTTTAGCACCAATAACTGGACATTTCACTTGGAAAGTGTTGCGAAACATGCAAAAAGCAAGGTAATATACTTTTGCAGCAATGTCGCCACAGGCGTGTTTTTCCAATAAGCCTGGGTTGAAATGGTTAGTTCTGATTTTGCTTGCAAAACTGTTGTATAGAAGTAGTAATATCAATAAAAAAAGAGCAATAATATCAAGTAACTTACATTTCACACAAAATGTGGCCAGTTTGTTTGTAGCTTATTGCTTTAATATTTTAGTTTTCATTCTCTCTTCCGCTCTCATTCTCTCACAATCCATCACAAACACACACAGTGGGCCTTCTCCAAAACAGACCCCCGAGTGTGCTGGAGTGTGACCCCGCTCTGTGGGTGAGTGTGCGCCCTCAGTGCCATAACGGCAGGACAATTAGTGGCTGACGAGGACCTAATTATGGCCCTATGATCTCTTTTAATGGCAGAGACTGAGCACTCACGCCTGGGGCAATTTTCCTCCCTGTTAATTACACAATTATTCTATTATTGCAGATTGACTGATAGGCCTCTGCCACGGGTGTAACCTTGTGGTCTTCAGCGATGAGGAGAGCTCTTCAGAGCTGACTGCGGAACAGCGCCAGTCTCTTGCCCAGTGATGAGAATCCGCAGAGCTTGCCAATTTCAGCTGAAGGCCCCACTCCTCCTCTCTGCAAGCTGCAGAGCTGTAAATGAATGCACTAGATGTATATTAATGGCATATATTAATTATATAAAGAGGGGTGGCACAAAGGAAAGCTGTCACTGACATTGAAGAGAGATAAGCATGCTGCAATGTCGATGCCAAAGGTGCCCCTTATCATCTTTTTAGAAACATAGCCAGTAACCCCATTGTTTTTATTTAGAAACCTTTAATTTAATTTGGAATATTTGGCTACATATTACTACAGTTCAAACGTTTGGTGCCTGTAAAGAAGTCTCATCAAGGCTGCATTTTGTATTCAAAAATGCAGTAAAAACGGTAATATAAGTAATTTATTTCTATAATAGCAAAGCTGAATTTTCAGCAGTCATTACTCCAGTCTTCAGTGTCACATGATCCGTTAGATCAGATCAGAAATCCTTCTAATATGCTGATTAGTTGGTCAAGAAACATTTCTTATTATTATTCATGTTAAAAAGTATTTTTTTGTATTCTGCTTAGTATTTTTTTTGTGTATACCATGATTTTAATTTTCAGGATTATTCGATTAACAGAAAAGTATTTTAAATATGAGCAGTATTTGTGAACATGTTTTGTAATATTATAAATGTCTTTATATAAACTGTCTCATTTAATCAATATAATGTAGCCTTGCTTAATAAAAGTCTACAAAATATTCCAAATGAATCCCAAATTTTACTAAATTCTGGACAATATCTGGATTTCTGAAAACAGATATGTCTCAATATGAAACAAAGATTTGTATGATCTCTGAAATATGCTGAAACTATTTCCCAACTAATGATTCCCTCTATAGTCAGAAGACACTTTCAGTGGATAAGATCATCTGTCCAGGGACTTTGAGAAACACTTAGATCTGACCACATGGAATGATGTAACCATACATAATGACTGGAATGATCCAGGCCATCTTTATCTTGGCAGGATGTACTAATGAACTGACCTCAATCTTCAGTGCCCGTCTCCACCTTACTGACTGATCTTAGACGTGTGCTAACATCTACTCTGGCATCAAACAGTTTGGCATCAGGGCAAAAACAAACACCCCTGAAAAATATAAAATGCTTCTCTGATGTACACTCATTGTACTGCATGCAAATCTTAAAGGTATAGTTTACCAAAACATGGAAATTTAGACACCATTTACTCACCCTCATGTTGATCCAAACCTATATGACATCCTTCTTTTAACATTGTTTGTATTTCATTGCATTTGTATGACTAGTATGTTAGTTCTGAATACTGTTAAAACCAGTTCAGCGTTAGGCTTACTTGCCATTGTGTCAAGTGACTGTTTTTTATAATGCTAACATACTTGCATATTTAGGTTTTCTTTAGGGCATTTTCATGTGGTCAGGCCATCATGGATTGCACCATTAGGCCTGCCATTTAATGAAAGCCATTCATGTGAAACCACAAAGATGTGTCCATACAGCACACGGTGCATGCAGTGACTTTAGACTTTATTGCATCTGCCTGAGGCTACAATCACCAACTCAATCTACAGAAAATGGCGTGCTAGAAAATGCATTTCAGCACTGTATCCCTCACACAAGGAAGCTGAAACTCAGGTGCAGTGCAACTCAGATATGCAGTAAAGCAGGCATATGCAGATCCCAAAGAATTCATGATAAATGTTGCTGTGAAATCTAATTGTACATGCAAATATTAATTAATCTACATGGAATAAAACCAAAACCCCAAAATGTACTGTAGCTATCAACTGCTTACATCATCTGGATTCAACAACCATTTTATGTACTTGTTACTGTGCCTATATTTCAAAATATTGAGTTAATAAATATATTTAAAATTAACTTTCAATACATTTTCTGCTGAGTTCAGCATGGGAAGTGTGTAGCTTAGTGCAAAAAAAATGTACTCCCACCTTCTACGCCGCACTGTGTGTCAATACTGCAACCTGTTAACATGGGAGCTGGAATAAATACACAATTTTCCCATGCAGTGTGAAACAGGCTTTAGGCCACAGCAGACCTTATGTTTACTGGCAGATCTCTCCAAAGTCTCCTGAAAGAAAACTGCTTGACATTTGCCTCATTCAGTTCATTGGAACTCACCATTAAAATGTGTTTCTTACTATGAGTGGGATGTCTTTGAAGAAAGGATGGCCTGTGGGTCATGAATGGGTCATGAATGGACCGTGTGGTGGGGGTAAGTAGGCTGTGGATGTTGGAGAAAAAAAAAAAGATGGCTGGAGACTCAATCTAATTGCGTGATGATGGTATTTTAAAGTCTTCTTGATTATAAAGCTGCAGCAAAGTGCTATTGATCTGGGACCTGTAGGGGATGTCTCAGTCATGCGGTCTTAGGACCCAAACCATTCCACCATGCATTATTCAACAGGCAGCTGACAAGCTCTACTGGCAGCCAGCAATCCCAGGGCAACAGGAGCTCAGATGTGACTAACTTCCCCGGCCACACACACACGCACACACGCTCGTTCACTCACTCACATACCTACTAGCCCCTGGCTAGCCCACTTTGGTGCCAGATTGTTGTCAAGAATTAATCGACCCAAAGCGGCCAGAGGTTAATATATGAACTGCACACAGACTAGTTGTCTATACCTGCTGAAAATGAAGCAGACAATCTGAGATCACAACCCCCCTGCTCTGACCCAGTGGAGGGCGGAAAACAACAAGAACAAAACCATCCAAATATCCAGAGCTACCACCTGAAAGTCTGAAGACTGACCTGGCATGGCAAGTCTGACACTTGTCGCTTGTTTTTCATGTTTTCTATCATTCTTGCGGACTCTTTATGCAACTATTCGCACACTTGATGTGATATCTATATAATTTGCCTTCCTTCCTTAGTTACAATCTTAAAATTCAGTTCTCACTTAAACTCAAGCACACAGAAAAAATCAAACCTGATTTAAAATTAGCAAATTGGAGACGTGGGAAATTTTTCAAACCAGTCTGAAATCTATTGTAGCATCTACAACTATTCACAGGAAGTCCCAAGAATGCAGAATAAAAACATATTAAAGAATAAACGGAAAATCAGGTAATGGGTAATGACTTTTGAACATGTTAATCAAGAGATCAATAAATCAAACCCATCCATTTAAAGCTCTTTACCCTTCCATTCCTTCTCCCAGTCCATGACCCACTGTAAGGTAAGACCCACAAACCCTGTATAATGTATCTTTGTTTGCACCGATTGCAATTATCATGGGGATCAATGGACGTGATCAATACTTTACAGCAATTAACATTTAATATCCCTGCACAGCCACTTAGTCCATTAATGGGAGATTGATCATTCCACTGCCTAGCTGGAGCTCTGAGTGGCACAGATCTATTTCCTCTGTCTATCACGCAGAATCAGGGAAAACAGCGGTACATTTATGTTCTTAGCAGATCTTTTCTTAGCAGAATTACTTGCTATGCAGTACACAATCACATTATTGCCAAATGCAAGGGCAGGGAGTTAAGAATACAAACTGGCTGGATTGCTAAACTAGGCCTTACGCTGTATGTTCTCCAAGTGAAACCATATAGTGAACAGCAAAGTATCCAAATTCAGTTAAAAAATGCATTCAAAAGTACAATAAAATGACATGCAAATTTGGTCTTATAACTTGGAAAAGTTATTGGAAGTGCTCACGGAAAATTTAGTTTTTCACTGGTAATTAGTGTACATGTTTCATTCCAACATGATTAGAGCCATCATTTAAAAAAAAAATTATTAAAAAAAAATTCAATATATATCCTATCTACAACAGAAACAGAACATGTACCCTAGTACCTAAATGTTAATCATTTATGCACAATATACTGGTATCTTATTGGATGACATGCCAATTTAAGACATCGTTATCTGTATTGGATATGCTAACCAACATATATTATGGTATTTAATATTTAATTTCTCTTTTTCTTAAATTTAGATTGTTTTCCATCATCTAACACTCACTCACTCAAATCTCAAAATAAATTTTAATCTATTATGATGGTCATCAAAATGTTGTGGTGTCTACAATCAGTTTTAAACAACAGCATGTAAAGCAATTCATTTTACTTTTTAATGTTTATTTTGAATTTATTTCGATTAAATAGTATAGAATTTGTCCATTTATTAGTTACCGGCTTTAATATGATGATAAAGCTCATAAAATAAAAAATAAAATAAATCGGCATCAGCCAGAATTTTAATCTCGGTGCATCCCTAATATATATAATTGCTGTTCATGGATATTTAAACATGCATGTAACACAAATATTGTCTGATAATAAGTTCGATAAGATGGGTGCTATAATGGATGGAAGATGCTTAGAGCAGTGTAAATCACATTAATGAATGAATCGATCATTAATTCCATGCATGTGATCATGCCATTGTTCCATCTTCCACAGAAAATAATTTTCCTCATTTCACATTTAATCTGCCATGAAATAAATCTGTGTAGAAAAGGTTAAGCCTGGCTGTGGTTGTCGCCATTAACGACTGACCACAAAGACCTGCCATTTATGATCTGTCTGATATAATCACCGGTATCAGCTGAACGATTGGAATGAAAAATATCAATCTCTGCTGCTGAGAGTTAAACTTGCCCTCGGGAGTTCAACCAAGATGCAGCAACAGACACAAAACAAAGAACATTTTGCTTCAGTGACCAGGGAAAGTGTTTGTGTAAGCGAAAAAATAAGGATCAGGCAATTAAGAATACTGTCAGATAAACTCCTCTCGAGATGCTACAGGCATGCTTTACACTCAGGGGGTATCGACAGGAGGAGGGCCGGCACAGCCTTTGCCTCTGACGCTTACGCCACTGCAGCATCGTGAGGGCTTCTGCTATATAAACACTTTGTTTCTGCTGACGATCAGAGGGATGAGCCGGCCACTACATCCACAGTATTGATCCTCTGATTAGTTTCCTGCAGTTACTGCTCTAAGAACCACTGTGGAAAAAGGGAGGCTTATTTTAGGGAGGGGGAGAGAGATGAAAGGCGACCTGGAAGAAAGGGAGAGAGCTAGGGAAAGAAAAAAGGTTAAAAGAGAATAACCCTATTTGGACTAGTTTTCACTGGGGCGATTAGGTAAATTGGACATTTCATAGATGTATTTTGTGATTTTAATCCTGTCCAAATAGCACACATTTGTGTTTTTCTTTACAAATTACAGCGTAAACTACCTACTGTTATTGCAGCTCACTCCTCAGAGAAATCGAATACTGCCAGTATAGGAACTCCTCTCTTTGTGATTTTTTTTACCCACAGTGCTTCTCACTTACTTTGACCTTCACTGAATGTCAATTACGGTTCAAAAGAATTGCTCATATCAAAAGAAAATTAAATCAGTAAGGAGAGTCAGATCACAAACTGCTCAGTTCATTATAGTAGCACCCTTAATTCTGTCCCTCAATCATATACATCATTTTTATAATAATATAGTACAATGATATATATAATATATACCAAATGATATATCTATACAGATACATATATATACTATATATATATATATATATATAGGTGTATCACAGTGTTACAAAAGGTTGTGGTAGGTAAGGTTTTATATGTTTATATATATATAGAGATATATTATATTATACAGTGGGTACGGAAAGTATTCAGACCCCCTTAATTTTTCACTCTTTGTTATATTGCAGCCATTTGCTAAATCATTTAAGTTATTTTTTTTCCTCATTAATGTCACACAGCACCCCATTAATGAGGAAAACACAGAATTGTTGACATTTTTTGTTGACAATTGAAATATCACATGGTCCTAAGTATTCAGACCCTGTGCTGTGACCCTTATATATTTAACTCAGGTGCTGTCCATTTTTTCTGATCATCCTTGAAATGGTTCTACACCTTCATTTGAGTCCAGCTGTGTTTGATTATACTGATTGGACTTGATTAGTAAAGCCACACACCTGTCTATATAAGATTTTACAGCTCACAGTGCATGTCAGAGCAATTGAGAATCATGAGGTTAAAGGAACTGTCTGAAGAGCTCAGAGACATAATTGTGTCAAGGCACAGATCTGGCCAAGGTTACTAAAAAAATTGCTGCTGCACTTAAGGTTCCCAAGAGCGCAGTGGCCTCCATTCCTTAAATGGAAGACGTTTGGGACGACCTGAACCCTTCCTAGAGCTGGCCGTCCAAACTGAGCTATTGGGGGAGAAGATCCTTGGTGAGAGAGGTAAAGAAGAACCCAAAGATCACTGTGCTGAGCTCCAGAGATGCAGTCGGGATATGGGAGAAAGTTATAGAAAGTCAACCATCACTGCAGCCCTCCACCAGTCGGGGCTTTTTGGCAGACTGGCCTGACGGAAGCCTCTCCTCAGTACAAGACACATGAAAAAACACCTGAAGGACTCCAAGGTGAGAAATAAGATTCTCTGGTCTGATGAGGCCAAGATAGAACTTTTTGGCTTTAATTCTAAGTGGTATGTGTGGAGAAAAACAGGCACTGCTCATCACCTGTCCAATACAGTCCCACCAGTGAAGCATGAGGGTGGCAGCATCATGCTGTGGGGGTAATTTTCAGCTGCAGGGACAGGACGACAGGTTGCAATCGAGGGAAAGATGAATCGGCCAAGTACAGGGATATCCTGGATGAAAACTTTCTCCAGAGTGCTCAGGACCTCATACTGGGCCGAAGGTTTATCTTTCAACAAGACAATGACCCTAAGCACACCGCTAAAATAACGAAGGAGTGGCTTCACAACTCTGTGACTGTTCTTGAATGGCCCCGCCAGAGCCCTGACTTAAACCCAATTGAGCATCTCTGGAGAGACCTAAAATGGCTGTCCACCAACGTTTACCACCAACCTGACAGAACTGGAGAGGATCTGCACGGAGGAATGGCAAGGAGGAATCCCCAAATCCAGGTGTGAAAAACTTGTTGCATCTTTCCCAAAAGACTCATGGCTGTATTAGATCAAAATGGTGCTTCTACTAAATGCTGAGCAAAGGGTCTGAATACTTAGACCATGTGATATTTCAGTTTTTATTTTTTAAATCCTGCAAAAAGGTCAACAATTCTGTGTTTTTCTGTCCATATGGTGTGCTGTGATGTTACATTATGCGGAAAAAAATTACTTTTAAATGTTTTAGCAAATGGTCTGCAATATAACAAGATTGAAATTAAGGGGGCTAATACGTTCCGTAACCCACTGGTAAGATATATAATACTAGATATATATATTATATATATAAATAACTGTACATTTTTTTTATATATATTTTAAAATGTAATTCATTCCAGTGATGCAAAGCAGAATATAGTGCAAAATAATAGTGTTTATTTGAAATAGAAATCTACTCTAAAATTATAAATGTCTATCATTTTTGATCAGTTTAATGAATCCTTGCTTAATAAAAGTACAAATTTATTTTTTTTCAAAAAAAAAGAAAGGGAAAAAACTACAGAGATCTCAGACCATTCCAGATCAGTACATGAAATAACAAAAATTACAAAGTCTGGGTCAACTGCGCTTCTTAAAACCATTTACAAAATTCAGTTTCTCTCTTTTTCTGTTGGTTTTCTTCTCTCTTTCTTTCCTTTACAATAAGAGCTTCGACACACAAACAGTTTTAGACACAAAGCCACTCATTTTCTGTCTCTTCACTTATTTCCTTCATAAATGTACACAGATACAAGAAGAGAGAAAAAAAGGAAACAACTTTAATGGCACAGCAATTTTTCAAGGAAACATTAAACAAACAAGAACACAATTGACACAATTACACTTGTATCAGTTCCTTGTGCTTTGTTAATGTTACTCAGAATCATGGGACCGGAAGTATTAAACGGTAGTTCTGCCAGACATTGGATTATAGCACCACATCTAAACTATCAGATAATTAGGCTGTTCGTTATTAAATTCTGCCGCATGGACCAATTAGCAATCAAATTATAGTCACTTCAGCCAATTACTTCTGGACTTGTGATTTCTAAACCAATCGTCTCTCTGATTATTGTAGTGCCTCTTAAGGCATATCCAGAAGTGCAACTGAATGGAGAAAAGAGATTCTCACAATAAAAAATGGTTTATTTTGTGATACATTTTAAATGAATTGTTTAAAACAAAGAGACTACATTTTGATAGCAGGAGCTGTGCAGCAGCATAATATTAATAAAAGCCTTATGCAAGTCTAAAAAAAAAAGAGAAAACAAAACAAACCAGCTGAAAACTTTTGTTCTTTTTTTTTTAGTTATTTTATACTCTCTGTACAAAGTACCTTATAGCGTACTGTCCTCATAACTCTTTTATTGTTTGTGCTACAAAGAAAAATAGTAATAATAATAGCAAGAAAAATTATAATGACATTTAAAAACAATATCAAAATGAAAAAAACTTGCAGGAAAAAATGGAAACCGCTGCCAGAGGTGAAGAGATAAGATGCAAGAAAATTAAATGGAAGTTATAGATTTCCTCTAGGCTATCTATATAAATATGTATTATTAAATGCAACATCACAGTGTACGTCAGACAGCCATTTCTCAGAGAAAATAGCTGCCGACTCCTGTTCTTGCCAATTAAATTCACCCCGGGGCCTTTCGGTTCTACGGCGCGTAATGTGGTAATCTTGACCAATCCTTTTGAGAAAGTGACAGAGTGCCGGTCACTTTGGGGTGGGTTGTAACAGCAGGGAGAAGGGAAAAGCAATCTTCCGAGCTGAAGCCACACCAGGCTGCGATATGCATTACAGCCAGTGGAGCCTATTTGTATCGAATTCATCACGTTCCGTCCGTACCCCTTCCTACTTTAATCACAAACAGTCTTTTATCTAAGCTTTGATATTAGCTGGGGTCTTCATGTGCTATATGCACTGGTGTCTATCGTGAGGGAGAAGGTGAGAGTAAGCTGTTTAAAGTCCAATACTGTGACAAACTGGAAATAAAAATGACATTCCGAGTCGGAGAGTGCATGGCTTGTCGACAGATCTCTGATAGAGAAATGTGAGGCCTGTGAAGAGAGTTATCAGCTCTCTTTCTCTGGGTCTCACACTCGGCGGACCAGAGAAATCATCACAATAATACAAACAGGAAGTCCTTGGTCCAAAACTCAATATGATGTTTGGCACAGATTAGAATAAAGAAACATAGCAGTGGTGAAGGTCATTGTGGAACAACTATATGAAAGTATAGTTAAGGTGGCTCTTTTTTAATGTAATCTGAAGTGCAGGATCAAGCACATAACACCTCTCAAAATCCTTCTTTAATATTGAAAAGATCAGCTTACATAGTGACTCAAAAGTAATACCATGGAAATCACCAAGCTGATATATTTCAAGGCTGCCGCTATTAAAATTCCAATCCCAGAATACCAAGATAAAAAATAATGTTTATTTTTTTTTGTTTGTTTTTCATTTTATGAGTGGTTATGACTATGAATGTGTTTGTGTGTGTGCAGCACACACTGATCTGTGTGATATTTACTCATAGCAGGCTTTCCGGCATAAACTTAGAAACCGGGCTGTTCAGGAAGCTGAAGTAAAACAGACAAACAGAGTTATCTTGTTATTGTTATTCTGTGAGGAATGAAAGGTAAATCTGTGGTCTAAGCATGCCAAACCAAATGTGTGCACCGTGTCTCACTGCCTTCCTTGTGAGTCTGGTTTACAGGACTTACTGCAAAAACAACCTTAGGTGCAAGGCGCGTTTCCATTACAGATTTGCGCAAAACTTTGGCGATATTTTATAAATTTCGATAAAAAAGTATTGCGAAATGACGGCGTTTCCATTAACCAATGTTATGCGAATAAAACGTAACCTTTTGCCTCTCGCGATAAGTCATTGCAATGTTTTGGTGGATTTTGGCTATATTTATTCAAAGGAGGCTTATGCGTGTATCTTTACAGAAGCCTTAAAGAGAGCCGCTTCAGAAACGTGCGTGGCTGGAATAAACACAAGCATTGACTACATTGGCCGTAATCAGCTTCAGTGGCCGTATCAAGAGCCACACTGCACCGCAGATGTGTACAGAGTAAACTTTCTAAGCATTATTAGTAGGGAAAGCCCCTTATACTGGAGCGCGGCCACTTATGAAGTGTTTCTTGGAGGTTATAGTAAGTTGAAGAATGATCATATGACTTTTTACATACGCCATGTGACCTGTAAATGTGAAAAAGCCGTTTCCATTGCAGTTTTGCGAATTATTCCTTTTTCGCATTGCCGGAAAAACCACCTCATGCAAGTGTAAAGTTTTTTGCGATATATGGGCGTTTTTGCGAAATTGACGCGTTTCCATTACGCGTATTTTCAATTCGCACCGTCAGTTTACGCAATTTGAAGGGTAATGGAAACGTGCCTTCATGTTTAAGTTGTCAAAGGACGAGCATGAGTACAAATGTGCACTGTAAAACTATAGTAACATATGAAAATAGAAAGTAATATGAATTACATATGAAAGTAAATCCTACACCAATTTGTTTCACTGTTCTGCAGATCATTAAATATTATTTAGAGTTGTTAGAAGAGTTTAAAAAGAGCCTTTTTATAATATAATATAAAATTTTATATCAGTGGCATTGCATTTTTTAACAGCTACAACAAAGAAATTGTTGATAAATACCAGTTATGTATTAATGTTTTAGTAATTTTATCACAGTTCATTGAGGGGTGTCACTTATATTCACAGGACCCAGGACAAATTTCTGCATCCCAGTGTACGGGACGATGTTGCCGAGCAGATACTCAGAAACACAATGCGAATAACATCTAATCTCATCAACTGCTGCCCAAAGCAATCAGAGCGCAGATCTATTACAAGCAAGAGATAAGGATTAAATTAATACATTTCCTCAGGGGCAAATCAAATTCTGGTCATTACCCACAGAGATTAACTTCAGGACAGCTGGCAGGGGAAATAACAGAAGAGGGCAGATTTTACATTTATTCACTGGAGGCAGTCATATTTAAGGGAATGAATTGTACATTCTTGTAAAGAGATTCTGTTACGTGAAACAACACTGTCAGATCATCAGAGCCTCAAAAGGTTAATAGTGTTGATGGAGGTCATCACTATCATTCACTATATATTTTAAAGTCAACATGAAATTAACCTATTTGATTTTTGCACATACTGGTGCACATTATTCCAATGTGGAATGTGTACAATTCTTTGAATATTCTCCTTTTGTCTTCAGTAGAAGAAAGTGTCATGCAGGAATGGAATGACATGAGAGTGAGTAAATGACAGAAATTTCATTTCTGAATGAACTATCCATTTAATCAGTTTCGATCAAATGCCCTATTGCTGAAAGCATCAATAAGGTTGATCATGCTAAATGCAATAGAGGGTAAAAGCATTATTTGTGGTTATAGCCAAAGCCATTCATTAAGCAGAGCTCAATACTGGTCAATGACAGATGAAGAGTTACCTTGTTACACACAAAAAAAAAAAAATTCAATATGCACATTACAGAACTTTAATGGATGGACGAACCACGCAGAGAAACTGTGGGATGCTGTTTTTGCAAGAGGATGGTTTGCAAGAGAAGCAATAATTAGCACCAATATCAAAGCTGTCTATAAGGCTATAAGTGCCTGTAGAGCAGAAAAGAAGTATGGGAATGTGCAGGGTTCGCAATTAACTTTTGACATGGCAGGTGCATTCAGAAAAATTACCATCCATAACTATATCTTACCAGCCATGAAAAGGGTATTTTGTAACTGCAGTAAATGTTTTTAATCTATATACATGTACAAAATAATAAAACAATGCAAAATACATATACAATATTTATTGTTTTTACTTCATTTTAATGAAAAATACTGCAAATATTAAAAACCTAATAATCAAGTTACCATGATACCATATAAGATGAAGGTTGATATACTTCAGTATACTTAATTTTGTTTTAAAATAAATTTGTTGTAAAATTGAATTTATTGTTTTTGCAAGTAAAAACTACCATGTAAATTATGTTGAAAAAAAATAAAATGTCCCTCTTGCCCAGTATATTTCCCTAAGTGGGTGTACACCCATCACATAGACTTCGATTCTCCGCCTTATTTAAAGTGTTTTCCTTTGACGATAATTCTCCTTTTTATTAGTAATGTACAATAGGGAGTTATGTGTTGCATTTTATGTTATTTAGCTCATGTTTATTCCATTATTTTAGTGTCATGTGTTACCCAACCAGTGTTTTGTCTTGTTGTGTATGACCATGTATATACAGGTATTGTCCATGTTTTATGGACAAACCAATCACAATGAAATCTTATTCATCATGTGCCTTTCTTTTGTAACCCTGTAGATTTTTATAATAACAATTAAGTATATAACTTGATGAAATATATTGTTATAAGCTGTAAAATATGCAGGCTCCAATATACCATACTGTAATTTTTGAATGTTTTGAAAAACATTTTTATTTACCATAAATTTAACAGGATATTGTATGCAAATGACAAATTAGAAAGTGAAAATGAAAAAGAAAAAAGATAACTATAAAATAGATATATAAATATATTTTTAAATATGTATCATTTAAACACTATAAAGAATAATTAAATTAATTTGATTAATTGTAACCTTGTGACTGCCCTATTCTTTTTACTTTTAAAATCATAACTTCTGTTGTACAGTTTTAACAAAGCAATCAATTCAAGTACCCCTCAAGTTGCCACATGGCTGAAATGAGCTAAAAAGTAAAAGGCACACAATAATTTTAGTAGCTTAGTACGATGAATATTCCACATATGTCACCACATGAAGTCCTTTGGTCAGCCTAGTTTGGATTGAGGTAATAGTCTGAAGACAAGCGGATTTGTTTAGTAGACACTACTTTCCCCTGCTGAAACAGTTCACAGTCATCCAAAGCATCGTGAGAGACGTTTGAAGTGACAGCGCTGGAGAAAAGATGCTGGAACATGACAAAGGCCCGGCTGGGACCAGCTTTATGGGGGGGACACAGAAGAGAGACCCCCCCTCCCTCACACGCAAATGAAGAGGAGCGGGGCCTCCTCGCTCTGATGGGAAGCCTGAGCATCCAGCTTTTAAAGGGAAGGACGAGAACAGCAAGGTGGGGGTTTCTTTGTTTTCATCCGAAAATGAGACATGACCGGTGGCCAGTGTGGAGAAGCCATGCATTTCAAAACTACTCACATCCCTGGTACCAAGATCTGTCTGCACTGATGTGCGCACACTCACAGATTTGATTTGCTTCCCGCGCCCCTGTGGAGACTGGAGCATACATATCTATCCCACAAACCAACACACACACTCTCCAATTGTTGGATATCCTTTACAGGTTCCCTCCATGCATCTTCAGAACACACACTCTCATTTCCACACCTCACTTTTTCTCCCAGCTCACAGAAATGAGTTAAAGGAAGAGTTTCTGTTGTGTGGCTCAAATGGGCTTTGAGTGCAGCATTTCCAATCAGTCACAGCTGTGTCAAGGCATTTTTCTGAAGCTCTCCTTCACTTTTTTTCTTATTTTTGGTGGTGGAAAGGCGAAAAGAAAGATAAACACATTCTGCACTTTCTGTTTAAGGTTCATTACACAGCCTCAATCTGGGGCGGGAGAGTCGGCGAAGAGTTAATTCCTCGCCGTGTGCGAGAAAATGCATTAACAGAGTCCTATCCATCTTCAAACTGACACATCCATTTAAATGTTTGCCTCTTATTTCTAAAGAGATGCAGGCCGAAGATCATTGCTCTCTTTCTTTCTTCCATGTTTACTTGCTCTTTTCACTTACTTTCTGGGATACTTTTACTTTTTTCTACTTTTAATTTATTATGGGGCGAATTTACAACTGTTGCACCAATTTACAGTGCAAACCCTGCGTCTCATTCACTAAACACTCGCAATACAGGTATTAAATGTGTTGAAATAGCGTTGCGCCATCATTGCCATTTTTCAGCACAAATTAGGCTTATCTACATTAAATATTTGGTTTTCTCTCTCTAATTTAAGGGTAAGAAAAATTCCTAACATTTCTCAATTAATAGTAACCAACATCCTCTGAAATTAAGTGACATTTATCAATTGTATACCAGAACACCTTTTAAAATATTATGAGGCGAATTTATAACATTTGCACTCATTAACAGAGCAAAATCTGTCTTTTTAACTAAAAACTCTCTTTGATGTATTTTAGACTTATGTACATGCACTGTATGTCTTTCCTATCTATAAGACTCATAGTAACCAACATCTTTTAAAATAACAACATTGCTACCAATTGTACAGACATTTATTAAAAATATATATATTTGGAACTTTGGGGAAATTTGTGTTCTTTGAAATGTATTATTTTATCTAAACATCTAAGCCCATTTTCTTATACTATGCTCGTAAAACTAGCTCATTGTTATGCCATTTTATTGGCATAAAATGCTACTTAAAAGCCAATTTTATTTGTACTATAACTTGGACTGATGGATTTTATTAGATTAAACTGGTCACAAAATGCTTAAAATCTACTCTAAATTATGCTAGCCAGTAATATAATGCTTAAATAAATTCTTTAAAAAATACCTCCAACAAATCAGCAAGAGCATCATGGGAAATCTATGTTTAAGGTCCCATTCCTCTGAGAGTGCCGTCTTGACTGCACAGTAAACATGATGCACCTTTTAATATCTATTGCAATATGAAAATGTCATTTACACAAAAGTAGGAATACATTTGTGATCATTTATGTATGTGAAGAATGTAAATTAAATATAACATCAGCATTTTCCTGACTGGTGTCCATATAGAGCTTTCACTTTTTATTCATTCTGGAAATAATGAATGCATGGAGGTTGTCTTCTCTGTTTGCGATTGCACTGTTTAATAAACAGAAAGGATCTGCAGGGTTATTAATATCAGCTACGCCCCAAGCAATCTCTATATCACACTCCATCAGGAAAAAAAAAACTCACAGCTTCTCTTCAACAACAATGTATGAAAACCAAGAGAAAGAGAGAGAAGATTTAAGACTTCACAAAAGACAAAGGCCACTTAGTCAGAAATTAATATTAAAGTTACTAATGAGATTTTGAAAACGAGGTTTGAATAAATTTAAGTGGATTAAAGTTATACACAGACATTTAAACTAATTACAAGTTTTATATTCTTCCAGAAAAAAAAATGCTCAAAAATATCTCTCGGGCACAAACTGTTTGTTGTTCAAATTGGATATGATTTTTCTTCTCTACTTCTTGTCAGGGCAGTACAATAAAGGTCTCTACCACCCGCCAGCCAAAAAGCAGACAGAGAAAGAAAAAAAAAACACAGACAGAATGAGATGATCCAGGCCCTGTGAATCAGGGCAGAAAGTCTAATACCAAGCACCTTTGTGCCAGAGAATGAACATGACAAAGCACTCTAACCTTCCTCAACACTTCAGTGGCCTTCAAAGCTGTTAGAATTCTCAACAAAGAAGAAAATAATTTCCAATACATATTAATGACTTGGACTAAAATCCATCCATGGCCTTGAGACTTCAGTGCGACAAACAAAGCCAACAGCTTCACTCCGTAAACACAAGGGCCTTGTCAATAAAACAATCATTACCTGAAACACAATGAGACATGTGAGACAGTGAGAGTAATCTGAAATTCACCATCACACCAAGCATGAATTCATAAAAAGTCTGAGTCTTTTAAGGGTTCCTATTATGCTTTTTCACTTTTTTTTTAATTTTAGTCAGTGTGTAGTGTGTATGTTTGGTCATAAAAAAGATCTACAAAGTTACAAATCTCAAGTCACTCCAAAATGTAGATATTTCGTTTTTTTTAAATCCCTTTTCAAGAACTACAACGAACGGCTCGTTTGAACTACAGCGTTTGTTTTCTGGCCTTTGTGATGTCACAAAGCGGCTCATTGGAATATCATTACAAATAATTCCCGCCTACAAAAATTCGAATGTTGTGGGGTGTGGAGGGGCGATCTTGTGGTTAGAACTCTTGGTTGAGTGAGTGCATCAGACGAGGCGACGAAGAAGAAGTGCTGCTGCAGACTGAGTTAGTGCGTCAGAGAAAACCAAGAATAAGAGCTGCTGTGCTGTAGCGTCAAATTTTCGGCATGTCTAGAACAATTCTTACAAGTATAACACCATGTAGCTGGGCGCCGCCGGTGTGCCTACACTCATAGAAAATAATGTATTTTAATTTTAAAGACGTGGCGTGACGCGACGCTGTGCTTCTCGTCCGGGGGGCGACCGCCTGAAACGCTGTTTTTTTTTTTCACCTCCGTGCCCAAACGTCTTTGTTTGGGCTTCCGAAAGCGGATGAACAGTGGTTGCAATTTATTTTTTAACTCTGTTCCCTGAGCATTATAACCCCAATTTGATATTTTGTGCTGCGCATTTTACTGAGGACAGCTTCCACAACACCAGGGAGTAAAGTGCCTCGCCAAAAAGCTTTTGTTGAAAGACGGAGCAAGGAGCGTGGCAGTACTGAAACACCGTCTAAGCTGTTCGCCAATCACAACGCACGGGACAGCTAACCAATCACAACACATATTGTTTTTCGGAAGGCGGACCTTCATAAAAGCCGGAACTAATCGAGCCGTTTGAACCAGGATGGGGAGAAAGGTATTTTAATAAAGTAAATTATGTGAAAAATAATGCATTTTTTCGAACCACCAAGCATGAGAGCCTGTTCTAGTACACCCCCCCAAAACAAAATCAAGACTTTGTAAAAAGCATAATAGGACCCCTTTAAAAAATACCAATAAAGGATGTTGTCAACATGAAGTGTTTGTAATATATCACCACAGAATTACTATTCATCATGATTACAATTGACCCCAGTTGATTTGTTCAAAATGATTACAATGAGATATTATATTATAAAATTGTATTTTATTCATGTATTATATTGTGTCTTAACACATATCAACAAATATTAAATAAAGAAATATTATTAACATTTTTTATATTTAATAACCAAATAAATCATTTTCATTTTATACATTTCTATGGATTATACAAATATTCTGCATATATTAAAATATAATAAATCAATACTAAAATTAATAAAACAATATAATTAAATTCTAACAATTTTATATTAATAAATGTTAAATACATACAAATAGATTCATAATGTTAAATACATAAAATATCTAAAATACATATTTATTTATTATACGTGTATAAAAATTGTAATAAACTTAGTCTAAATAATAGATTTTTTTTAATTATAATCATAAATACATATAACAACAATAATAATAAAATACCTGAAATATATTTCACAAACACACTTTGGGTGGGGGTGGGGGGGGTGTTATATACAAAAGAATAAATAAAAAAGATGCATATATCGTTGGGACCCTGTACCACAAACCCAGTCCTTAAGTCGCTTGGTAGATTTTTAAGCAATAGCCACAAAAAAAAACCATAAACTTCTTTATGGGTCCAAAAATATCGATTTGTTCTTTTTAATGCCAAAAATCCTTAGGATTTAGTAAGATCACGTCCATGAATATTTTTGTAGTTTCTTATACCGCAACATATATCAAACCTTAATTATTTGTTATATATCATTCTAAGAACGTAATTTGTACAAATTTCAACTGATTTTCCTCAATTTTAGATTCTTTTTTTTTTGCAACCCTCAATTCCAGATTTTCCATACCTCAATGGAAAGCTTATTAACCACGTCAGATTTATGTATAAATCTCAATTTCAAAAATTGACCCTTATGACTGGTTTTTGTGGTCCAGGGTCACATATATTCTATAAATAACACATATTTTTATAAATAGATATATACAGTTGGTACGGAAAGTATTCAGACCCCCTTACATTTTTCACTCTTTGTTATATTGCAGCCATTTGCTAAAAGCATTTAAGTTCATTTTTTTTCCTCATTAATGTACACTCAGCACCCCATTTGACAGAAAAACACAGAATTGTTGACATTTTGCAGATTTATTAAAAAAGAAAAACTGACAATAACATGGTCCTAAGTATTCAGACCCTTTGCGCAGTATTTAGATTTTTTTTGTCATAGGTTTTTTAGTAGAAGCACCCTTTTGTCTAATACAGCCATGAGTCTTTTTGGGAAAGATGCACCAAGTTTTTCACACCTGGATTTGGGGAACCACTGCCATTCCTCCTTGCAGATCCTCTCCAGTTCTGTCAGGTTGGATGGTAAACGTTGGTGGACAGCCATTTTTAGGTCTCTCCAGAGATGCTCAATTGGGTTTAAGTCAGGGCTCTGGCTGGGCCATTCAAGAAAAGTCACAGAGTTTTTGTGAAGCCACTCCTTCGTTATTTTTAAGCTG
Organism: Sinocyclocheilus anophthalmus; assembly: GCA_018155175.1. Taxonomy (NCBI): domain Eukaryota; kingdom Metazoa; phylum Chordata; class Actinopteri; order Cypriniformes; family Cyprinidae; genus Sinocyclocheilus; species Sinocyclocheilus anophthalmus. Next base: position 704,619 of record JADLZN010010557.1, read on the forward strand.
TGTGCTTAGGGTCATTGTCTTGTGGAAGGTAAACCTTCGGCCCAGTCTGAGGTCCTGACCACTCTGGAGAAGGTTTTCGTCCAGGATGTCCCTGTGCTTGGCCGCATTCATCTTTGCCTCGATTTGCAACCAGTCGTCCTGTCCCTGCGCTGAAAAACACCCCCACAGCATGATCTGCCACCACCATTTTCGCGTGTTGGGACTGTATTGGACAGGTGATGAGCAGTGCCCTTTTTTTCTCCACACATACCGCTTAGAATTAATGCCAAAAAGTTCTCATCAGACCAGAGGATCTTATTTGTCACCATCTTGGAGTCCTTCGGGTGTTTTTAGCAAACTTTTCATGTGTCTTGCACTGAGGAGAGGCTTCCGTCGGGCCACTCTGCTATAAAGTCCCGACTGGTGGAGGGCTGCAGTGATTGTTGACTTTCTACAACTTTCTCCCATGTCCTGACTGCATCTCTGGAGCTCAGCCGCAGTGATATTTGGGTTCTTCTTTACCTCTCTAACCAAGGCTCTTCTCCCCCGATAGCTCCGATTTGGGCCGGACGGCCATCTCTAGGAAGGGTTCTGGTCGTCCCAAACGTCTTCCATTTAAGGATTTTGGAGGCCACTGTGCTCTTAGGAACCTAAGTGCAGCAGAATTTTTTTGTAACCTTGGCCAGATCTGTGCCTTGCCACAATTCTTTCTCTGAGCTCTTCAGGCAGTTCCTTGTTCCTTTGACCTCATGATTCTCATTGGCTCTGACATGCACTGTGAGCTGTAAAATCTTATATAGACAGGTGTGTGGCTTTACTAATCAAGTCAAATCAGTATAATCAAACACAACTGGACTCAAATGAAGGTGTAGAACCATCTCAAGGATATCAGAAGAAATGGACAGCACCTTAGTTAAATATATGAGTGTCACAGCAATATGAATACTTATGACCATGTGATATTTCAGTTTTTTTTCTTTTTTAATAAATCTGCAAAAAGTCAACAATTCTGTGTTTTTCTGTCGATATGGGGTGCTGTGTGTACATTAATTAGGGGAAAAAATTAACTTACATGATTTTAGCAAATTGCTGCAATATAACAAAAAGTGAAAAATATAAGGGGGTCTGAATACTTTCCGTACCCACTGTAAATACACATATATATATACACACAAAAACTATATCTAACTGTAAATTTGTAAGGTGTTGTTACTTCTAAGAACTTAATGCAACATAATTTGCCGTCTGTGGGATCCAAACCAACTCAATGGTGTTATGTGGATGAGGCGGAGGTGTGAGATTGCAAAAATTATGGCACAAAAAAAAAAGTGTTACAGATCAAGGTTGTGAACCCTGGCTCTAATCACTCATCCAACAGAAAACCGAGAACAACTAACAGCTAGGGCACCCATAAGTTATCTCTCTCTCTGGCCCACTTGACACCTCAACTGCTTTTGCAGCAGATCCTGAGGTCAAGCCCAGCCCAGCTCGATCCTTTTATCAAGCTCTCTGTGTGTGGATCGATCGGGGAGGGAGTTACGGTGCAGACAGCAGTTCTCGGTTACAACCCTGATGCCGACACTTATGGCTCGACCGATAGCCCATTTACACTCTATGAATAACAAATTCAAACACATATTAATAACACATTCAGCCCTTTCTGGGGTCACATATTTGATGCACACACATGCACAAATACACACACACACACACAAACGTATGGTTGCAGACTCCGTATTATTAAATGTACACTCACACGCAGCTCATGGGATCTCATTTGCTATGCTGTGATGGTGCTCACGAGGGTGATGCCGCTGACCCATCACTGTTGTTATTTATAGACACAAGACAAGAACTTAAGGGTCAGAGGAGTCAAAGCAGCACTCGTAATTACTGCTGACTCACTGCCTCTGCAGAAAAAAGGATTATTACCCTTACCATCCACACCAACAAAGACTTAGAATGAAGATCTCGTCATCTTCAGTCTATCAACTGTTCAATTAGCAATACTTCTTTAATGTATTCCTGTTTGTTTGAATCCATTAACTGATACTTCTTTCTCTTCATTATTACTTCATTTATGTGCCATTATTGTTTGACATCATTAGTCACACGTTATTTACAGCTCATTTGATTGGCTGTGGGTGTATTACTCAAAGTACTCCAAACATATTTAGTTTAGAGCAAAGAGAATGGTAGAGGATGAGAGGTGAGACAGAATTTAGGGCCTCTGTGCTGCCGAATTGCTCTCCTCTTGACTGGACGATTTAAAAAGAAAATGTAAAGGCTCTCCAGGTGCTTATCTCTACCCGGTGTTCACAGATCGGACTGTTCACCCTGAGAGAGCACCGACTTCCCCGCTCGACCCTGCACTGCACCCTCACATTGAAAATCACAAGAGAAGAATGGAAGCAAATAGATTAGGGATCTAATTGGCTCGGTGCACAAGATCGGCGACGCAAGTGTGTACATACTTCCGGTTTTGCGACGTTCTCATTTACTGTAAGGGGGAATTTCATACCAAACTTGGCTAGACAGAAATAACTAATGTTTTTCAGATTAAAAAGCGGATAGTGGTATATCAAAGACAAGAGAAAACATCCTCCCTACATTATTGCGTACCTCTGTGTGGAAATTCATCAAGATAAAACGCGGATATTGCTTCATTCTTTCTTCTGTTGATTATGCGGCTCAGCATCAGTGGTTAACGTTAGTCAGTCCACGGGAATCTCTTCATTCAAACACAAACCACTCAAATCTGCAATACTGTACATTTTCGGAAAGTTGATTTTGTTCTGACTGATATTTATAAGATCATAAGGTTTGCGACTGTCAAACGAGACGCTCAGAGATTTCTGCATGTATGTTTTATTAACTTTATTTGATCATTTACAACTGTAACTGTAAAATTTAACAATGTAATTATGGTAGGTTGGCATTAATTAAAAGATCGGTGTTTACATTACCTGTGTGTTTTTATTCATTAATTTATTTTATTTTATTGTATTAATTTATTAACATTTATCTGTTTTGTGAAAGATCTGTTGCATAAATAATTATCTGTCTATAAGCAGCGCATGTATATTTTTATGATTTCTTTTGCATTAATTATCAGATAAAACAAATCTTTAACTTACTCGCGTATTATGTATCCTTTTACAGCCTGTTTTTTCCATTTAAAAAATATGTTTGATGCAAAGTAAAGTTAAGTTATGTGTAAAAAAAAAAATATTCAAATATGTTGTGAAAATGATGATGGAACAAACTGATGTATGTGTAAAATTGAGAAATGTATATTTATCAATCGCAGCCCATGTCTCACAAGGTAAATCTTTTTCTTTCTTTTTTTAAATCAATGTAATACAAACATTTTCGAGAAATAAGTAATTTGTACATTTACATAATTGGTAAGGGAAAAAGACATTGTGTAGCTGTGTACGCACCATGAGTTCAACTTTCATTTCGAGAACAGTAGGGATTAGTGTATTTCATTCATTCACCGGACCCAAACATAAGTACTCAAGTTTCAAATGCACTGGCTCATTTAACATCTATAGTATAGTAATAATAGCAGTGTAGATCTTATTTGCGTTTGAAGTGATATTATAAATCCTGTAAACATATATAGAAGGCAATATTTGGATTTCTCCGGTTCTCTGTACTGGCGTTTAGCACAACCGGAAGTATCTATGCACACACTCGCTAGACCAGAAATCCAAGATGGCGGAGATATGCAACTAGCCCATAAACACAGTGATGTAATAAAACATCATAAAACAAGTTAATATTTAATTTAAATAGTGGTTCTCAACCAGTGAGTTGTAAGCTCTTCTGACAGTCATGGGCAGCAGGGAAAAAAATGCTAAATGCAAATACTAAAATGCATCTGACCATATACACAGTTCAAAAGTTTGGGGTCAGTAGGATTTTATGTTTTTGATATAACAAGGCTACATTTATTTAATACAAAAAATTAAAAAATTTAAAACTGTAATATTTTGAAGTACTATGAAAATTAGAAATTTTGAAATGTAATATATTCCTGTGAAGGAAAAGCTGAATTTTCAGCAGTCATTACTCCAGTCTTCAGTGTCACATGATCCTTCAGAAATCTGCTGATTTGCTCAAGGAACATTTCTTAGAAGCCGTGGTACTTTTTTTCAGGATTTTTTTTAAAAATGTATTAGAAATAAAATAATTCTTATATATAAAATCTTTTGTGACATTATAAATGCCTTACTGACACTTTTCGATCCATTTAATGCATTATTAAAGTATTCATTTATTTCCAAACATTCAAACAATTTGCATTTTCTCTATAAAAGTTGATAAGCCTATCAATAATACATTAACAACTACGCATATTGTTGGGCATATGCAATTATGATAATTTAAATAAATTTCAATATTAGATATTTGTTACTTTTGTATGCGAAAAAACATTTTTGGTAGCATGTGGGGTCACCAATTAGTGTCAAATACAAAAAAAAATAAAAATAGAATCATTACTGTACTAAAACTCAAAATATCCAAATATGATTGAAAATAATAATGATTCTATTTCTTAATTAACCTGGTGATTTATACACTTGCATGTGCACTATATGTAGTTGTGCGGTATAATTAATTATCCATGACGTGACAGAGAAATACTCCCACATGAGTCATATTTGAATGAGTCCTGCAGATAAACAGCAGCTGAAAACTCTTTCAAACTTGCTCCGAGAGCTGCTGGCTTTTCAACAGTGTGAGATCTAAATGACAAAGAAGCCCTGCACTGCAGCAAGCACAATAACGGGCAAACACTCGCAGCACAGCAGAGCAGACGGGCCCAGGGATTCAGTGAGTACCGTGGGGGATTACAGCTGGCCCTTCAAATTAAATCAAATAGTACAGCTCAGGATCAGGCTTACGGCCGCCTATACGGGAGAGGTGTATATGACTGGAGCCAGAGCCAGCGGGTGTGGAGAGAGAGAAAATCACTTCCAAATGAGTTTCTGAAATATCTATAGATAGATTGAATTTGAAAATCTTGACAGTGAGTGATCTGAGGCTGGATGAGGAGCAAGTAAAGGTGGCAGTTATTCTTTCACTGCTTCTCAAAAACACACACACACACGTTTGGTTTTCTATCATGGTGGGGGCTTTCTATTGACTTCTATTGTTTTTATAATGAGCTAATGAAATTTGACATCACTTACCCCTAAATCTCACACTCAAAGAAGCCTTTTTGCATTTTAAAAATGTTATTAAGATATTGTTTAGAATTCTTGATGATCCATTTTCTATTGTTTGGTTCCCACAATGTTCAGTAGCTGATTTCACTATCCTTTCATTAATATTCGGTAACTCCAGAATCCAAACAAACATGCACACACACACACATACATGACAAATTAGACTCATACTATACTCAACAATGGTAGGCGTATGACCTTATATTCTTCTTCCCAAATGAGTCTAGTACTTGGAGTAAACAAAAACAACGTAAAATTGAAAGTCTATTTTAGTTTGTCCTATTTATAAAATAGTGACCTTTATCTAAAATGTTTCCGGACAGATAGAGAATGTTATTTTGAGAGCTAAATTAAATAATCAATAGTTTCCATCTTTCCGAGTTCAGAGAGTCATCAGCAACTACAACTCAATATGACCTTTTGCTGACAAAATTCACTCATTTGTACAATAGAAACCAACAACTTTCAGACATATACCTTTGTAGACAAAGTTTTACTAATATGGATGTACAACAAAATTAGCATAAACATAATTCAAAACCAATTTAAATAGAGGACGTCTAAACGGTTTGTCCATAATTTTTTTCTCCATCTTATAGGCTTTTGGATGCCACTCTTCTACATCTTCTTCAGTCTTGTTTGAATAATAATTTAATTTCATGCATTTCTCATCTTTACTAGGTCCCTGTTCTTTCATTACTTATGATTCATATCACTTTTGCTGCCGCATAATCATTAGGTAGGTTATTATAATACAAATACAAAAGACATCCCATCTTTTCACTCTTGACTTTGAGAAAAATTATTACTGAGGAGAAACTCTCCTAAGAGCTCAGAAACCCAGCAGGAACTTGTAGAATCAATTACACTAGTATTTATGTGTTAAGTGACTGAGTAGACGTCTCTTCATGACTACAGGCATATATACAGTGTAGAGCTTTATCCAGTGTTATGAACATGGCCACTGCTATAAAGAAGTCACTCTGAACTGACACCAAAGCATATTGTAAAGAACATCACATGCACATCATATCATAACTAACTCAAGTTCCCTTTCAGTCGGTCACTCTCGACGTCACGTCGGAGGACCGACGAAATTGGGATCTCGCTTAGAGGGACCAATCTACTTCGAGTGTAAACTAAACGAGCCAATGCAAATTGGCATGCGATTATTGCATCCAGCTGCCGCTGATCACAGCGTGAGTATAAGTAGGCAGCAGATGCAGAGCATATTCAGCTTTTCGCTTCGGAGCCGAGCGATTGTTTCGTTCTTCTCCTGACTACTGCTTCGGAGAAACTCAACGAGTTCAGCACGCTCTAGGAAGCTCTGGTGCTGGTGGTATGGCGCTTCAGCGGCGGTGGTTTTCCCTTGTTGAGTGGGTTGCACACATCAGGCTGCATTACACCCTGTTTGTGTTGCAGATGATCATCTCCCCTGTGCGCCTCAGCACGCTAAAAGAGCTTTTTCCCCTAAAAGAGCAATTTCGGGTGCGTCTTTTTAAAGACGACGTTGCGTGGCAAACTTGACGTTACGTCTTTATAAAGACGATGTGGGTCTTGCTATAGACCACGTATCACCCGGGCATTCTGGATGCGGTCGTTACCTGGCGCTGGGTGATGATCACGATCGCTGCCTCTCGTGCCTGGGCATGAAGCACGCTGAGGTGGCTTTCGTGGATGGGTCATGCTCCCATTGCGGGGGTATGACCATCTCGGAGTTGCGGACCGGACTCCGTTACCTGCAAGGGGGCGGAGTGCCCGTGCCACTGCCCAGATCTAGGGTTCCCTCTGGTGGCAGCCGGGGGCGTCCTTTTTCTGGCGGTGGGGGGACTGGTCTTAGGTCACGGTGAGGAATTCCCCTCCGGGGATGCCCAAGCCCGCCGGCACTTCGAAACCAGCGGAGCTCTCAAAAAGAACAGGCTGGACCCTCCCGGGGGGTACCAAAAAGGACCTGTTTCTTCCGAGGCTCCCCCCGAAGATCGGATGTCGATTGCAGCATCGGAAGGTGAGCCAGAGCTTTCTGGAGAGGAAAATTCGGCTGCGCTGCTCTCCTCCGGGACCGTAGCAATGCCTGGATCGGATCCAGAAATAATGGCTATGCTTTCCCGGGCCGCCGTAGGGGTAGGGCTCGAGTGAAGACTTTCACCGTGTCCCGAGCCCTCAAGGTTGCACGATTGGTTCTCGGGGTGGTCCGCGCCCCGCCTCGGTGCCTTTCTTCCAGGAGGTGCATGAGGAGCTCAACGTGTTTGTGGTCGTGGACGGCAACTTTACGACTGCCGAAAATGATTTGTGGATCCTCTCCCTCCCACCCTCATGGTGGGGCAGCTAGGGGGTACAATGGGGACAACCCGGTGGAAGGAAGGGCGCGTCGGGGTGCGATTTTGGCAGTTGTGTCCTAGTACCGCCTCCAACCGGCAGGGAGAACAGTGCCTCCTCTCCCGGGTCTGTAGGAACTCGGCTGGCCAGCGATGCCTATACAACCAGTGGAGAAGCTGCCTCTGCCTTACACGCTACGGCGTGATTGCAAGTGCACCAGGCCAAGGCACTGAGGGACTTGCACGAGGGTGGTCACGACCTGGAAGTTCAGAGAGAACTTCGCACCGCGGCGGACCTCGCGCCACGAGGGACGAAGGTTACGGCGCGGTCTCTGGGTCGTGCCATGTCCCCTATGGTGGTCCAGGAGCACCAATTCTGGCTGTGACTGGCTGACATGCGCGAGACGACAAGACACGATTCTTGAACGCCCCGTGTCCCAGGCCAGCCTTTTCGGCGACACGGTGGAGAACCTGCCCAGCAGTTCTCCGCTGACCAAAAGCAGACTGAGGCCATCAGACACATCCTGCCCCGGCGTGCAGCTGCTGCCGTCGCCGAGGGCGGCCCCCCTGCCACCGCCAAACAAGAGCAGAGCTCTGCGGCCTCCAGCAAAGCTGTGCCGTGGAGCCAGTCGCAGGGCAGCCGCCCCACCCGTCCAGGCCCCCGCCAAACCTGGTGGCAAGCTCAAGAGCAAGAGGCCCTGAGATGGGCGACCCAGAGATGGAGTTGCTCTTCGGGAGATGGTGAACACACCAATCCCTCCCCCGGAGGAGGGCCGGGCGGAGAATCTTTTTCCACCAATGACCTCAGTCGGTGGTACCCAAATTCTCGACAAAGCGAGCAATTTCCTCTATTTCTGGGTCCCAGAGGGGACGGGGGGTTGTGGACGATCTAGTACGTATCACACTCACCCTCCTCTCTCGCCAGTGAGCAGCAGTGGGCGGATCGGGAGGACGAACCAACGGACTACCCACGCACCCTCTGCTCTAACGCAGGTCAGTGTTACACACATCAGACCCCGCCTCGGACCGGCTACGAGACGCCCGGGCCGGGTCCCTGTGTTCTTTCGCGCTGCCCCGCTGCGGGTACGCCTGTAGTTACGTTGATGCCACTTGCGCGGCGTCTGGGAGCTACCCAGCACGTCTCCATGGCTCCGCCGAACCGTCAGGCTCGGCTATGCGATACAGTTCGCCCGGCGCCCTCCCAAGTTCAGGGGCGTCCACTTACGTCAGTGAAAGCAGCAGATGCCCCTGTCTTGCGTGCAGAGATCGCAGTCTTACTGGCGAAGAACGCGATAGAGCCGGTCCCTCCAGCCGAAATGAAGACGGGGTTTTACAGCTCCTACTTCATTGTACCCAAGAAAGGCAGTGGGTTACGACCAATCTTGGACCTGCGTGTCTGGAACCGGGCCCTTCACCGGTTACCGTACAAGATGTTGACGCAGGAACGCATCTTCGGGTGCATCCGTCCCGAGATTGGTTTGAAGCGGTCAACCTGAAGGACGTGTACTTCATGTGTCGACCCTTCCGCACCACAGACCATTGCTGTGGTTCACATCCGAAGGACGAGCATATCCCCCAGTTCGAGGTCACGCTGGGGGTGCTCATCTGCGACCGCTGCAGCAGGTCCAGGGCCGAGTCCGAGGGGGGTGGGCAACGACGGCCCTTCGGGTCCCAGCAGTTATCACTATGACGCACCCCCGCCTTTTTTTTTACCACACAGGAAGCGTCGCAGAAGGAGAGGGAAAAAAATAGGAAGGTACTCTTCATTGGCAGGAGTTTGAGCAAAAAGCGCCCAGAGACAGCGCGGCCTAGCTAAGAGAAACACGGAGGGAGGCCTGTTGTGGACAGACCGGCGCAAGAGTTGGGCAGTTCCAGACCGGGCACCGAGTCAGACACACAGACCATTGGCTGGTCGGCCGTGACAAAGGGTCGACCACAGCAGGATAGAGATTCGGAATACGAAGGAGACGAATACTGTAAGGGGTTTGGACGGGGCCCCAACTGTATTGGCTGCCTCGAGTTGCTGGCAGTGCACTTTGCCCGGGGCCGTCTCAAAGGCGCTTACGAGGCAAGCATGTACTAGTCCGCACGGACAACATAGCGACCGTTGCGTACATCAACCAACAAAGTGGTCTGCGCTCCCGTCGCTTATCGAAACTCTCCTGCTACCTCCTCCTCTGGAGTCAGAAGCATATGAGGTCGCTTTGTGCTGTTCAAATTCCTGGGCTGCTCAACCGGGCAGCAGACGAGCTGTCCCGAGCTGCGCTCCCAGGAGAATGGCAACTCCTTCGCCAGATGGTCCAGGTGTTGTCGTTTATTCTTTGGTTTGGGGACGTTTCGGAGCTGCTCAGGTAGACTTGTTTGCCTCTCCAGAAACCTCTCACTTCCAGTTGTTCTACTCCCTGACCGAGGTAACACTCGTCACGGACGCACTGGCACACAGCTGGTTGCGGGGCCTTCGCAAGTATGCATTTCCACCAGTGAGCCTACTTGCACAAACACTGTGCAAGGTCAAGGAGGACGAGGAGCAGGTCCAGTTGGTGGCACACTATTGGCCTACCCAGACCTGGTTCCCAGAACTAATGCTCCACGCAACAGCCCCTCCTTGGCCGATTCCTCTGAGGAAGGATTTACTGACTCAGAGACGGGGCACCCCTTGGCACCCGCGTCCAGACCTCTGAAGACTTTACATCCGGTCCCTGGACGGGACGCAGAGGCTCTAGGTGACCTACCCCAGGAGGTAGTTGACACCATCACTTCAGCGAGAGAGCCGCTTTACGCTTTGAAGTGGAACCTGTTCGTTGATTGGTGTTCTTCTCGCCGAGAAGACCCCTGAGGATGCCCGATCGGAGTTGTGCTGTTCTCTTTGCAGCAAAGGGTTGGAGCGAAGGCTGTCTCACTCCACCCTTAAAGTTATGTTGCTGCAATCGCTGCTAACCACGACCCCGTAGAAGGAGGTCGTTGAAGAAGCATGACCTGGTCGTCAGGTTCCTTAAGGGGGCGAGAAGGTTAAATCCTCCACGGCCCCCCTCTATTCCCTCGTGGGACCTGACTCTGGTGCTAACGGCACTACAGCAGGGCCCATTTGAGCTTTTTTGCAGGCGGTTGAGCTGAAGTTCCTTTCAAGGAAGACTTTGCTCCTGCTAGCATTGGCATCCATCAAGAGGGTAGAGGACCTGCACACATTTTCGGTCGACGAATCATGCCTACAGTTTGGGCCGGCTGACTCCCAGGTAAACCTGAGGCCCCGGCCCCGGCCCGGCTACGTGCCCAAGGTTCCCGCTACTCCCTTCAGGGATCAGGTGGTGAACCTCCAAGCGCTGCCCTCGGAGGAGGCAGACCCAGCCCTAGCTTTGCTCTGTCCCGTACGAGCCTTAAGGTGCTACGTAGACCGGACGCAAAGCTTCAGGACATCAGACCAGCTCTTTGTCTGTAATGGAGGCCGGCAGAAGGGGAATGCCGTTTCTAAGCAGTGGATGGCCCACTGGATTGTGGATGCCTTCACCCTGGCTTATCAGGCACAGGGTGTACACTGCCCGTTCAGGTTGCGAGCTCACTCAAACAGAAGTGTTGCATCCTCCTGGGCGCTGGCTCGTGGAGCCTCGCTGACAGATATCTGTAGGGCTGCGGGCTGGGCGACCCCTAACACATTCGCTAGATTCTATAGCCTTCGTGTGGAGCCGGTATCCTCCTGTGTACTCACCTCAAACGGGGGTTAGAGCTAGAAAGCACTGTGAGGCCCAGGCTTCGGGTCGGCTTGCAAAACCACTTCAGAGAGTCCATACAGTAGACCCTGTTGAGTTCCTCCGTCCCCTCGGCAGCAGACGTGCGGAGCATCCGGCGCCAGGCCTTCACTTGCTGAATCCTCAAGAACCGGTAGAAGGCTGGGATCCATATGTAAGACCCAAGTGGATCTCACATGTGTAAAGTCCACGGTATAGCCTCAAAGCCCGTGTTTCCCCGGCAGACTTCTGCCATTCCAAGAGGGTTACAATCACCTCCATCCTTCCATATGCACCTAAGGGATGTCCATATGTGTATTGCTTCCGAAACCTCCTTCGGGAAGGTTGGAGCTTCCTTAACGTCCCTGTTCCAAGTAGAACGGGTGTGTTTCCCCAGTGTTATCCAGTCTACTCCGTGGGTTGTGCCATAGTAGCAGTAGCTGGTCCTTTTGTGCAGGCCCTGGCCTACGCCAAAAAAATAGGGGCGCAGGTGGCTTCCACAGGACACTGGAAAGGGCAGTAGCTGTGGCCCTTTGGTAGGATCCCAATTTCGTCGGTCCTCCGACGTGACGTCGAGAGTGACCGACTGAAAGGGAAAGTCTCGGTTACGTATTTAACCCTCGTTCCCTGAAGGAGGGAACGGAGACGTCACGTCTCGTCGCCACAGCTCCTGTACCACCGCTGAGCGGCCGGGTCACCGGCTCGGCTCCTCCGCGAAAACCTGAATATGCGCTGCATCTGCTGCCTACTTATACTCACGCTGTGATCAGCAGCAGCTGGATGCAATAATCGCATGCCAATTTGCATTGGCTCGTTTAGTTTACATTCGAAGTAGATTGGTCCCTCTAAGCGAGATCCCAATTTCGTCGGTCCTCCGACGTGACGTCTCCGTTCCCTCCTTCAAGGAGCGAGGGTTACATACGTAACCGAGACGTTTTCCATTAACCTCAGAATACATTAATCATCAATGAGACACAATTAGATGTATATTCTTTATGAAAATATTTGTTTCATGAATAGAACTTTTAATGATATAGATTATTGTGATTTGTGTGTTTTTGAGTGCCAGAAGGACATTTAAAGCAGTCCTCACTATTTAAAATGCTCATAAATCCACCAAATCACATTTTCTTTAAATCTGATAAAGTTAACAGGTTTCTATGAGGATTTGGTTTGGGTAAAGTATAAAATGTTAAATTGGTATAAAACCCCTTGAGGACTGCCCCTCTATTAAATATGTTGTAAATTGCTATGGTCCAAGCTAATTAACAGCTTGTAATTTATTTTTACTTAATATAAATCTGAACTTTTATTTTTTAATGCCTAAATAATATAGTCACATAATATATATATGTATTAAGTAAATTGTAATTTCTATTAAGTAAAAATAAATTACAAGCTGTTAATTAGCTTGTATCATAGCAATTTACAACATATTTAATAGTATTCTTGTAGCTTGTTTGTTTTTCTATCCTAGCCATTTTACAACCTATTACATAGTACTCTAATACTATAACATTATGATTAGGATATTATCTGACCTACCCAACAACCTTCTAACAAATGTAATAATAAAAAAAGAAAAATTATTTCACATGAAAAACTATATAGGTAAAAACTCACAAAGGTAACTATATAGATTTTTTTTAAAACATAGCAAAAGAATTGGATGCCTGTGAGCAGGGGATGTTTGTGACAAATGCTCCAGGTTCATTCCTCAAAAGACAGCAATAGAAATAAAAACAAAAAAACGCATTTAAAAGGACATTTGCAGAAACATTATGAATGTGGGAGTTTTCTATTTTGTTTTTCACTTTTCGTTTGTCTAGGATCATCACAGCAATGATTCAAATGAGACTTCCTGAGACACACACACAGGCATCACCCTAATGTGTTTCTTTCTGCCACATCTCTTTACAAAGATAGACCATTAAAGCTGATCACAGAGGCATGTCTAGCATCAGTTCAGTCTTTTTTATTTGCTCGAGGGAGGATGCCCTTCATTAAAATAACAACGGCTCATCTCATGCATATGGAAATGGAACTTTCACCATCTCCAGTACGGGGTCTGGCCTGTCCTAGTCTTATGCAGGACACATCGCAGGATTAGGAGGAGGTCACGCGTTCATCCGCACGGCTCCATTGACGTATGCACAGCCTATTCCATCCCCAAATCCTAACCTTGAGCAATGTGACTGAAACCGAAACTGCCTGATCTCAAATCAGCAGTGAGAGTGAAACTCACCCTCGGTTTTGAGCAGAGGACCCAAGATGTTTTATCATCTTGATGTTTTATCATGCAATATGGTACGATCAAAAGGGACAAAAAGTGAAACCCCTAATCACTCAAAATCACTAATCACTCAAAAGCCTTCGTGATCAAAACAAGCCTGTTGAAATCAATGTTCCCACTTCAGAGTACCAGATTGTCATTTAGTTCCCTACTATATCCCTTTGTCTCAGTTGGATGAAAATGTTTGGGTGACAGGGATGAAGGGGCCTTGTGGAAGTGTGTCTCGCAAAGGGGTCAGCATAATAACAAGATTAGTGAGTTTTAATTTAGATTAAACATTAGTTTGCCCAATAATGTCCCTTCCCCTAAACCATAATAACCACCTGCCTCTAACAACCAATAGTAAGTAGTAAATCCTGGTTCAGTGTGCCTTCGGTAGCACTAATGCTCATGATATATTTTCTTTTTCCAGGCCATCAATTTGCTGCAAAGGAAGTGGCTAGAATTAATTCATTTTGAAAGTGACTTCATGGCTTTCGTCCACAGTACTTGTCCGGGGTGGTTTTGACAAACTAAAAGCTATTAGATATAAAAAAAAAAGAATTTGTGGTATCTTGACTGATATTAGCATAATATGGATGAATCAATGTAGTTTCATGCCTGTGAATTTTAAAAGCATTTCAATAAAAAAAAATCCCTGAAAACACTGTTAAAGTGTGTTCTTTTGGACTTAAGATTTCATTGACTCAGTTACACCTTTGCTAACATGGCAGTGATGCTAATGCAATGCTGAGCACACATCAGCAGAACATTATGCATGCGCCCGATTGGCGGCAACTGCCTTCATTACGCAAAACCTGATTAAATGTTCCCTCCAGGCCGAAGTAATGATCCCTCACCTATTGTTATTCATATTCGCTAAGGGTTCAGGGCTAAGCAGCTCCTTGTATCTCCACTTTGGGCTCCATTAATAATGTCTATTCACAGCCATAAGTTCGGCATTTGTAAATGACACCTGGGGGTGCCCGCAAATGGTGTGCGATTTCACATGGGGCCTGGTCGTGAGTGTATTAATGTCCATTTGTTTGTGTGTTTGTGTTTGCGTGACAAGTGGACATATGTTATCTAGCATTTCTAGCAAAGGCCCAGATTGTCCTCGCTAATGCTCAGATGCTCCCCAAAGAATCAAAATGCACATATTTACATAATGCGGGAATGTAAAAACAATCAAATGAGCGGGAAGGATGGGGGGAGGAGACGGCAGAAAGGAGGAGGTAAGGCTAAATTTCGCTCTCATTCTCACTACAGCCATAATGGATGCTGCTGATTACCACTGATAGTGTCACACCTCTTTCAACTTCTGCATTAAACCTCTGAATATTCAAAGCGATTTATTCAAAATGATTTTTTTCTAATGGCATGTTGTCACTGAAACTATGCTTTTTCACTCTAGACAGCCAAGCTAATTGGACCTATAGGGATTTAGGGAGGTTCTGAGGAGCTGAACTGAATGTGCTTGTTTTGTTAAAGTTAAAAATGGAAATTTAAAATAATAGTAGAAACTAATAAGCATAAAATGTAGCACTTGAAGTTCAAAAGCAAACACGATTCAGCCGACCCAACTTTAACATAGCATTCAAACTACATTTTGGTTGATTTGGGGGTTTTCAAATTAATAATTGGCCAGTTCACTGGTTCAAAGCATGTCAAGGTTGGTGATAGTAACAAGGAAAAAGCACGCATTAAGATATTTCTTTACCATAAGTACTTTTTTTTTTTCGACAGTTAAAGTGACAGTTAAAGACTTTTACATTGATGCTAAAGATTTCTACTTCAACTAAATGCTGTTCTTTTGAACCTTTATTCATCAAAGGATCCTAAAAGAAATTATCACCGTTTCCACTAACATAAGCACCACAACTGTTTTCAACATTGATAATAATAAGAAACGTATAGACTGGAGTAATGGCTGCTGGTTATTTTAAAGTGTAATAAGATTTCACAATATTAGAGTTTTAATATTTTCGATATAGAAATGTATAGTGTGTGTATACATATACATATCCAGCTTCAAAGAGTTAAAATTCCTGTCTACTTTATCACAATTCTGCACAGAGTTCTCCAGTCATTAACATCGTCACCGCCACCGCTCCATCCAATACATTCTCAAAATCATCTTTCCTGGTTCAATACCTCCCCAGACCCCCAGCATGCAGACAATCAAGTGTTTTCTGAATCACTCGCCCCACCGCCTGATAAATTATTCAGCTGAATATAAGTAGACACTAAAAATTTAATGATTTGCCAAGTTGGATTCTGTAGAACAAGCCGGAATACGAAGACAGGATCAGTGTGGCCTGGATCTTAATATATTACTGTAACGGCACAGCTGGGTTGTTTTAATAAAAGCCTTTTGAAATATTGGCCCATATAGGCAGATTTACTGATTTGTGATACTGTGAGCAGATGAAAAAACTTGGTTTGGAAGTGATATATACACGTTCTAAGGTGAAAGTTGTGTTCCTATGAATACAAATGCATTAACAAGCTGTATGTGAGGCTGCCTGAATCGCCATATAAAGCTGCATAAATAAATAAACACTCAATCTTCCTTTCATCATCTTGGAAATGAAAGGTAAATTTAGATTTAATATGGGGTTGTGATTCACACACCTGCTGAATCCACATATCAACACAGCCACACAAGGCAGTGTCAACTGGAGTGTGAAGAAGCACTTTATACACACACAAACACACATGTTTGTCATTTTTATACTTAGCTAATGATATTTTCCATCCCCTACCCCTAAACCTAACCTTTTTGCCTTTTTAGATCGTCTTAAAACCTTTAGTATGCTGTACAAATCCACAAAGTCCCTACATTTTCACTTTGGTTGTACTCTTAAGTTGCACAGTGCAGTTAACATTTATATGGCAAATGTAGCAAGAATGCAAAATAATTTTAAAAAAAAATTTTTTAAAACACAGAACATGCTGACTTCAGATATCTCAGATCAAATTGAAATGTTAATGGTTGCTAACCTGCTCAAAATCTCCTGCTTCATTGGTCAGGTTGTGCCAAACACCCAACTGATCCACTGACCTGTCACCCAGGAGGCCATCCTGGAGGACAAAAAGTAAAAAAAATCAAGAGGTTAAGTAATGTTCCTTAGCTAAATTGTTATCATAAATTAATTACACCAAGTTCTTGAGATCACATTCTAAAACCACAGGGAATTTCTGTTAATCCTACCTTTGACTTTTCATCTATTCTGTGTGGAAAGTCTCAACTGATGGGTCACAGATGGGGTCAGAAACTAAAACTAGATATGCAAATACTGAATGAGTAGAGAACAAATCCCAACAGTCTCAAAAGTGCCGAAACTTAAAACAGTGATAACATAAAAACCTACCATGACACTAAACATTGACCAGATAATTATAGGGGGGAGGGGGGCATAAAAACTGCCCTCATAAAGGTAACAATTAAAACGATCCAGTGAGCAACATATTGACGAAGTAATTTGACACTAGTTGCATGTCAATTTTATTCAAATAATAATAAGAATAATAATAAGATTTAAAAAATAAAAGTAAATACAGCCCAGACATTATAAATATGTGCGCACTTGCAATTCATTCATCTACAAGAGAAGGGTATTGGATTACAGACCGTGTTTTTTTGTCAAGCAGAGCATAGAAATATCACAATATTGATAAAGCGAAAGGTCTGAACTGAGGTATCTTGTTCTTAAGTCTGTGGTATTGGAAATCTATGCCATTTCATTACACCAATTTACCTGCAAATCTCTACTGCCCCCAATTGGGATCGAGGCACGAGATAACATTTGCACAAAATTTGCCATATAATTTAAAAGTTTGTATCAATAAAAGTTTGATAGATATGCCCCTTTGTTTTACCTGTCCAATCCCTTTCTTCCTTCTTCCACCAAAATCAGCAATATCGCAGGTGCCTGATTGCTAACAATACACTGTTTATCACTAATGATGTCACTTCCCCCCACCTTACGTGAGCACTTACACAGAGGTGCAATCCAAGCAATAACCGCACTGTGAAACAGCCTGCAGCCCTGCGTGAATCAATGGCTGAGTTTTGTAAACCTAAACACGTAGCTCCAGAGTCAATTATAGAAAGGACAAGACATGTGCCCACCCTCAAGAGCCTGGCCTTCAGACCATATTCCACCTAACATTCCCTCCTCTATCCAAAAACAACACCAAACTCTCTCCCCCACACAACAACACAATGACTGTGCAAAAACCACGACACATGACACCATGAAAAATGGCCTTGCTCATCTTTTATACACTAATATGGGTGTTTGCACTTCCATTCTTTGTCTTCAAGCTAGTTTGCGCTTTGTTTTAAAAGCTTATGCTGTATAAATATAATTGTGCATGCAGAACAGATTTGGTCAACACTCTCAGAAGCGAGAAACGGCTGGCAAATAAGTGCTGAGAACAAGAACACTCTTCTAGACCTGCAAGTCAACACTCACTGTGAATCAATAAGAGAAACAGAGCTCAGTTTCCCCATTTATTACTCCAAGAGGCGATACATTACTGAACAGCACTCCACGCCGCAGCTAATAAGTTCAAAACAGGGGAGTTAGCAACTTTCCAGGGCATTATCATATTCTATTTCAAATCCCAGCTATTGACATAATTGGGCAGCTGAACGCTGCGGTGACTATAGCAATCCACACTCTGCTCAGTGCCATGTCAGCCAAACAGCGTGTAAAGAGACTTAAAGTAATAAGGTCTCCTGTGCATTCAACCTGTGAGAGAGGTGCAGTGCCCTAGGATCCATCGTTTTGAGCTTCACAGTAAGCGGCACTACAGAGTTAAATGCCCTGTGTGTGTGTTGAATGGCCAATTCATAATGAGGATTTTTGTTCAATCTCTTAAGAACATGAATGCAGTGGAGTCTCTGAATTGTAGGCACCTTGCAAATGGGTATTGAGGTAAAGCCGCTTAAATCCAATATTATACAGAGGGGTCTTACACTAGTAATAATGCTTCTATTGTGCAATATTTAATATTTAAATAAATGTAAATAAATTACGGAAGTTCTAAGCTGCGGGCCCATGTGCTTATTATTTTTTTCCTTCTGTTTTCGCAGGTCTACGACTTATTTTCCTCGTTATACGACATACGAAGTTGTTCGTTATAACGACTTAATTCTCGTATAATCGAAATTTTTTTTTTTTTTTTTTTTTTACAATGATTGTTTGATCTACTGTTGTTATCTTACGAACATCAATCTGATGGACAGATACACCATGCGCTGTCCTGTAGCCTGTCGTGGAGATTTCAGCTAATTTCGCTTCGCTAGTATAACGGCTACAAGACAAAATAAAGGCGCATTCACGGTTGATCTACCAAGACATAGCTAACATTGTTGGTGTAAGTAGCATGTTTAAATGGTTCGCAAAGCACACCCGCAAACACAGTCGGAGCGTCTTCAGGAGGGCAGAATCTTCAATGTAAATCTTTTAGTGACTGCGTGATTCAACTCAGCTTTTCATTTTCAGTTTAGTTGAAGAAAATTTAATATATATTTTTAATTTTTAGATAAGTCCATTTATGCCTGTGACTGATATAATGCGTACAATCTTCGTTGAAAAGACTTCATGTCAGCTATGTGTATTGTGTTGTTGGTGTGTGCTTGTGTGTGTTTGTGATTGTTTTGTGTTGTGTGTGTGTGTGGTTGTGTGTGTGCGTGTGTGTGTGTGTAAGTGTATGTGTGTGTGTGAGTGTGGTGTGTGGCTTGTGTGTGGTGTATGGGTGTGTGTGTGTGTCTTGTTTGGGTGTGTGCGTGTGTGTTTGTTCTGTGTTGTGTGTGTGTGTCTTGTGTGTTTGTGTGGTTTCCACAAAGAAATTTAGAAAACACAAAATATTACAACACTGTAGAACATCACTGAATTATATTAGCCTATACACTTTACATATAAATCCCATTTCTTATCAATATACATTTAATGATAAACAATAGATTAAAAATAAGGAAAGGATGCATATTACAAATACGTCGTTGAAGCGTGTCCTAGATAAACACAACATCCCCGCTTATTAACTAGCATAAGGTACCTCAAAGAAGCACAAATAAGATATAGGTGCAAACAGAATACAGTGACGTCAACCTTGGTTTAATAAGCAGTTATTATTTTGTGACACAGAACGCGTTGGTGAAACTCGTGCATCTAGCAAGAACTTAATACACAATATAGTCATATTGATTCAAGCATTTAACATTTGTGAATTAATTAAATGTCAGTAGCCTAATGAAAAATACTGTACAAATTATAGCGATCATGAGGTCGTTCATATTCTATCCCAAACGTGTACAGTAAAGTGGACATACATCATAGCCTACAACACCCCATCAGTTAAATTCAGGTCAATAGGGCCACCTGTTGCCGCAGTTTTGTAACTTAGAAAACAACTCTCGTTATGTCGATATAACAAGAAATTAAGTCGTTATAACGAGAAAAAAACTCTCATTATGTCGATATAACGAGAAAAATAAGTCGTTATAATGAGCACTAGAAACAACTTCCTCGTTTGATCGATTATAGCCGGAAACTCGATAAGAACGTAAATAACATCTAACGAGAAAACAACTCCCGTTAAGTCGAGATAACGAGAAAATTAAGTCGTTATAAACGAGAAAACAACTCTCGTTATGTATATAACGAGAAAAATAAGTCGTTATAACAAGAAAACAACCCTCGTTATGTTTGTCGATCTACACGAAAATTAAGTCGTGTACCTGAAAACAACCCTCGTGTATGTCGATATAACGAGAAAAAATCGTTTAACACAACCGAAACCCCTCTTTATAGTCGATCATTAAACGAGAACCACTTTCATAGTCGTTATAACGAGAACCCCAAACTCCTCGTTATGATCGATATAAAAACGGAAAATAAGTCGTTTCACATAACTTAGATAACAACTTTTTTTATGTCGAGATCACGAGTAATTAAGTCGTTATAACGAGAAAACAGCTTTCGTTATGTCGATATAACGAGAAAATCAGTCGTTATAACGAGAAAACAAGAAGGGGGAAAAAAAATAATGCATGGCCGCTTAAAACTTCCTTCCGTCATAAATAATAGTTTTAACACGAAGATATGTTCCATTATGCCTTTAAAAAATTTATTTTATATAGTTTTACAATATTGACTATACTTTAGAATTAACCTTATATACATAATACTTTTCTAGTTTAATAATACTTTGAATGAACGTAAAAGAAATTAGAATGGGAACTTTAAATAATGTTTGTTGTTTTTTTACCTTTATGTATGCTTGAATACACCAAAAGGTGTCTTGTGTGTCAATGAAAGAAAAGAGGTACACACTGAAAAAAAAAAAAAAAAAAAAAAAAAAAGTGTAGAAATGATTTTTCTCCATGCAAGTTGTTAGTACATTTCATAAACAATTACAAAATGACAATAACCTTAAAAATTGAACTTTTTGAAGCAGAAATACTGAAATTGCATTTTTCGTAAAACAATAATCCATATCATTTTCCTTTTTTTTCAACTTCGAACGTCTATTTTGTAGCAGCACATGATTATTGTCACAATTTTGATTTGATTAGTGACTTAGAAATCTTAAATATTTCTTGTCCGTTTTACAACTATCTCTTAATTTCATTCAAGTTTTGTTTACATTTTTTTAATAATAAAAAATACTTTATTTCCAGCACTGTAAAAATTATTTTTATAATTTTTTTATTTTTAAGTTGTAAATAAAAAGATTAGGTATCGGAGTACATTTTACAAGAAAAAATTCTATTCATCCTCTTTAATAATTGCGATTGTACTTGCCATTTCTTGTCATTTTTGTGAAAATACAAGCCTGTGTTAGAGTTAACTTTGGGAGGGAGGAGGTCACAAGGGAGTACTGGCACCGGGGAGGAGCATTTTTTCTACTGTCTGTCCCTGTCAAGAGAACAAAGCTTTTGTGCAGGCAGGGGCCAGGGGGATTGAGTTTGTACCACAATGTCTTTCTGTCCCACTCACTCTTCCTCCATGCCCTGTCATTAAATGCAGAGCAAGAAATGTCACAGTGGGGCACTGATGTCAGAGTGGTACAGTCCCCTCCTGAGCGTTAAATTAAGCGAGACAGAGAATGACCCTTTTAGTTCTACTGTAGACATGTGATACAAGACTGTTTAGACCACCCGGTCACATCGGAAGATGTGGTTTTCTTTTTTTTTGTCCCCCTCTTCTGAACCTAAATTTTATATAATATAAGTCTACCTCTGAAATGACCTTCAACCCTGAGATGATCAGCTCTGAATTAGAATTTTTTTCGTCCCTTTCAAATTCATTTTCTCCCGATGTCTACCAAGCAACATTTTGACCATGACATCAGTGTTCTGCAACTCCTATCATACTAGAATCTTACATATTTAGAAAATTGTTATTGGGTGGTTGCCATGGTGTTGCTACATGGTTGTTAAGGTGTTCTGAGTGGTATTTATATTTGGTATATTTGTATATGGTTATTAGGTGGTTTGCTTGTGGTGGATTCAAGTCATGTCAGAAATATCATTTATATCATTCATAAAATTTGTTTTTATTTACAATAAAACTAGATACACAAAATACAACAGCACTGCATAATTAATCATACCTTTTTTACAATATGGTAGAATATATACTAATATCATTAATATAATTAGCAAAACACACATAATGTGCATTCTTTATTCATCATTTTGTAGATGATTTCTTACTGTATTTATTTTTTTGTGAACTTTTTATTGTCTTTCACATATAAACAAAATAACATTATTAGAACAAAAAAATCAAGGGAGGAATAACAGAGATATTACCAATTATTTAACAATCTGACAAGAAAGAAAATAATAATACTGATAATAAATAAAAAAGCAATTAAAAATATATATATAAAAAAGAATAAACTATCAAAATAAATATAAATAAAAAATCAGGTACCGTTGGCCTTATTATTTTGCAAATTGTACCTCACAAGTCCCTATTTTAAGGATCAATGTTTTTGCATATGGTTGCGTGTAAAACTTACTTATATTTTTTGTAGCAAAGATACAGTAGCCTAATAATTACCTCAACCAATTTTACCTCCAAACAAAGTGATCTACTCACTTGATTACATACAAATTGTGATTTCTAAAACTCATAAATTAGGAACTTCCATGCGGATTGAAATCAGAAGGAATCTCCAAAATTCCCGCTTCCCAAGTCTCTATATATTCTGGTGCGTTAGAAAGGCTTGAGTTTTTTTTAAATCTGATTTCTTCAATCTATGGTATTTTTTTCTGTTTTATTACATTCAGTCAGGTTAACATCATACCGCTGATTTTTTAGAATATAAAGCAACCCCTCATCCACAATCCCATGAGTTATGCTCACTCCTGTTCACACAGATTTGGGGATAGTTTATTCATGTCTGTACCCAAACACCACCCCTAAAGCCATATAATACAACCTATATATTTAGTTAAAATCGGAAAGCAGAGAAAGGCGAAAAGTGACTGTGTCCAATCTGGCAGTACTCCTGCTTTCTCTTCATTTGACAACCTCCAAATTGCTTTGGCCCCCGTTCTGACATGTGCAAGACCCATAACGCAAAGTATTTTGGCCTTGTGAAGGAAGATAATTAGTTTGCCACCTGTTCGCCACAGGAATGCGGGAGGGAACACAGAAGCGAGAGAGAGAGAAAAAAATAAGGGAACAGAACGATAGGAAGAGAAGAGAGATAATATTAGATTAGAAGCCGGCTGGCAACAGGTTACTGAGGGAAAAGCACAGGTGCCCGATATCGTACGGGTCTCAGTAAATTGGCGTTTGCTACACCTCAGCCCACAGACAGATGAACTCAGACACGCGACGGGGGGCCTTCCCAGAAAACAGGTCAGAGACAAAAAGAGAATTCTCCTAATTATGAGCTGATTGCACTGACAGCAATCCGTGCTCTGATTACAGCTGGAATAAATGATACAAGCCTCAATTCATGGTCAAAGGGCTATTTCTGGCTTCATTCCTTCATTCCCCATGCACCACAGATAAGGCCTGTCTGACTGTGCTTGGCAAACCAGATCACTCTCATGACTGCTTTGTATACACCCCCCATTTTGTGTTGCTTTTTTTTTTTTTTTATTTATCGCTTTTTTTTGAGTCGTATGTAAACAGTCCTTTATTTTGACAGCTCAACTAATGAAACCCATAAGAAAAAATTTAAATTAATTCAATTAACATCAAATTATGAGAATTTATGAGCAATGTGTTGAAGAATGCATTCAGATAGCCCTGCATCAGTGGTTCTCATCCTTTTTGTCTCTGAGGCCCCTCACTGTCAAAGGCAGTATTTGAAGGCCCCCCCAAGATACTTCTGCTATAATGGAAAGCTGACATACTTTTTAATTTACAGAAATTAGAGGCGATATTTAAAACATCATATTTAAAAATTTTTAATTAATTAACATAATGTATCGAATTAAAAAAAATTATTTATTACATTTTTTAACAACTAAAAAATTTGCATGACTCATTCTGCTGTAGGAACAAAGCTGAAATACGTTTTCAGACTTGGTTAACGTACAGAAGATTTTAAATTAAAATGATAAAGAAATACTTACTCTTTTAAATATTCATTACTTCCTTTGTACCAATTAATTTACATGACTTTTGTGCTTAAATACATACGTTTGTGAGTGGGATGCTTTTTAAATTGTTTTATGTTTTTTTAATTATTCAATTAGTTTACTTTTATTTTTTATTAATTATAAATGATTCTAAAATAATTCTCCATACCAGAAAATAATATTTTGTTAATTTTCTATTATTAAAAATGATTCATGGTAAAAAAAAAAAATAGATCACCTCAAATTCTGCTCACCCCTCGCTTAAGTGTGAACTGTGGCCAAGGCCTTCCCATGGTGTCTACAACCTATAGATTACATTCGTCATACTCAAATGTAATTTTTTGAAAATGTCAATTCATTTTGGGCTGTGTTTTTAAAGCCCAACTATCACAAGAATGTGAGATTATGAGCCTGATGAAACAGGCAGCCATTGTAGGCCTTATGTTGGACTTAGATTACCTATTTCATAAATTGCTTAAAAAAATTATTAGAATCATTAGACATTCCAGAGGGAATCAACAAAAATTTGCCTTCCAGGCCCTACAAACTGAGGTCATGTACAGGAAAGCAGTTTATTTTTTCATTTTTTTTCATAGTCCAAGTTACATTCTTCATTCCTTAAAAATCGAAATATCTTAATAAAAGTGACTTAAATAGTTCCATAGTGCACTCTGGTGGCTTTGTCGTCATTCATGAGCGTATTAGCTTGGTCTGATGTATAAAAAGCAAAGCACAATTTGTTTTCTCTCACAGTTCACTGCATTAACATTAGTCTGTTTAGATCTGTTACTGGTCTCTTGGTCTGTCTTTACCATGTAAGCAAGTGAAGCATCCATTATTCCTCCATCAGTGGCTTCAACTCATGAGCTCCTCACTGGCCTGACAATTACCATGAATTATCTTCACTTCCAGACAATCAATTAAGAGAATTATTGAACTCCTCCAAAACCTTATCGGCTCTGCCCAGCAGGGCAGCACAGCGAAGATAGATCGCAGATTGTGAAACCTCTAAAGACTGACTCTTTATCACCTGAGAATTTGCTTTGCGTACTACCACATGGGCCTGCAGTCGCTCTGTCACAATGGTTAGGGAAAGGCTAGCCTAAACGTCCTTAAACTAAAGCTTTATGCAATAAACTAAAGTGGACTGCAGGTCCTCTGCCAATAACAAAAACCAAGCTAATGGGGGGAAATTATATCTATTATACAATTTGCCCAGTAATTACACAGCATTTTTAATACAGTAGCTTACATTAACTGGATTAGATGCAGACAAAAACCTAATTAAATAATCTGTACAAAGTCACAAAAGCAGGTTAGCTGTGTCTTGGCATAATCTGATATTCAGGTCACACACACACACACACAACACACCACACACACACACCACATCACACACCACACACTCACACCACACACCACACCACACACACACACAAAAACACAGTCATACCAGTCTTGTGCGCCATCAGGCTTCATCCAGCAACCCAAAAATGATCATTTTCTGCCATCTAGTGTTACACATAAATCAATCGGAGTGGTTGAATCATTTGTGATACCATATTGCCCTCTTATGGATGTTCTTAAACCTAACCATGTACATAGACATTAACTCTTTTATATCGTCCTTGTCCTATCTATTCTCGGTCATCAATGTACTAACAGACTACATGGCTAACATTCCAACTGGATTTATATGATTCATGGTTTTGGGACTTATATATGATCTGCAAAAACAAAGGCCTCTATCTTGACTTTATTTATTTTTTTTTATTTTTTTTACCGGATAGAAACCCAAAAGTACTCACCAAATGCAAGATTTTTATGAAGAACGAGCATGGACAATCCAATCCGCGTCCTTTATCCTTTCTTTCCACAGTCACCGTCCCATCATGATCATTCATCAAGCGTAATGTTAACAGTGTCACATTTTGGTATAAAGGGACTTTTATTTTGCATTAAAATACGTCTCGTCCAAAACCGGAAGGAATGCATATGAAATTATAAAAAACTATGTAATATGAGTTAAAATGTACAGATAGATATTTTCCTTCCTCAGTGCCATCTAGCTCCTGAATTATTCTGCAACCTAACATCACATTAATTTCATAACAAGTCACAAATAGATTTAAATCACCAAAAGAAAATAAATGCAATGCAATATAATCAATAAAATAATAGAAATGCAATGAATAATAAACATATATTGAACCATATTTAATGAACAAAATACATCATTTATTTTGTACTAGTTTAATTTACAGTTACATTCGAATGATCCATTCTCATGCAAATTAAGGAATAGGTAAGGACAGATAATTAAGCGAAAAACAAATACCAACATAAAAGTATATATTTTGGACAATATTATAGCATCAAACATTTTATAAAAATAACAACAAAATATAATTTTTAACATAATTATCAATATACTAATTTTTAAATAAATATGTCCATCCTTAATTAATAAACAGATTTATGTATTATTTAACTATTATCTGTTGCCCCATCCTGCCATCCAGCATCTATTAATTATTTTGACAATAGAAAACATGTTATTATAACAAAATGAATATTAACAGTAAAACAGATTAATTATAAAAATTAAAACAAGAATGCAATGCAATATAATAATCGGGTCTATAAAAAATGAACACATCACACTATGTTAATAACCTATGTACTTACTTATTTCACATTAGTTTATTTAGCAGTTCAGTGTAATGCTCCACTGTCATGCATCCAGGAATATAGGCACAGAGTAGACCATCTGAACACTGCAGTTACAAATACACACAAATGAATGCTTTTCTAATAACCTTATATATCTTGGACACTATTATAGAAACAACATTTAAGAGTAAAATACAATATATTTAAATAAATATAGAACATACGTCAAGTATCGGGGGAAAAATAATAAATTACTTTAAAAAAATTTAAAATATTGTATTTCTTTATTATTTTATTATTCCTCCTGTGTGCACCATCCTGACCATTTCAGCATCTAGTGAATTTATTTCTGAGACAAAATAAAGAAACACTTTATTATAACAAGATGATATAAACAATAAAATGACTGAAGTTATCAAACTACCAATAAATGCAATATATCCCTCATAAAACGCTTATAATTAAAATGCAATAATACTAACATATCGCCTAATATTTAATAACAATTTACTAAACACATAATGTAATTAGTATGCATTAGTTTAATTACAATACCCATCTCTGAACTCATGCATTTTACGTCACTCTCCTCTCACCACACAAAATACTTTAATCTATAATATATTAGGAGGAGTCAGACATAATAGAGGAATCAGACATTTTATAATAATCCGCATAAATTTATTTAAATAAATGTAATAAAAATGTGAATGCCAATTTAAATAAATCCATTTATATAGAAGATCTTATATAATATTCTTGTTTATCGTTAATAGTCCCTGTTTGCACCGTAGTTCAAATAAAACTGTTTTCAATCCAGTTCAATTCAATTCCAATACCCCGCATTCTTGGAGAGCATGTGGTACTTGTCTTTTCTCTGCGCGGCCGCAAATCCTGTCGTCAGGTCTAGATGTGTACTTGTCTTTTCTCTGCTCTGCAGCATCACATACATGTAGTTCATGCTCTAGTGTGTACGTTTGTCTTTCTCTCTTCCTGCAGCATCATCTCGTTCATGCTCTAAGTGTTGTACTTGTCTTTCCTATTGCCTTTTCTCTGCGCTGGCGCAGTCATTAGTTTCAGGCTCTATGGTGTTCTTGTCTTCCTCGCGCTGCCAGCATCATGTCGTTCAGCGGCTCTAAGTGTACTTGGTCTTTTCTCTGCGCTGCAGGCACATGCAGTTCAGTTTTCGCTCTATAAGTGTGTACCTTGTCTTTCCTCTTTGGCGCTGCAGCCTCATGTAGTTCATGACTCTAGTGGTGTACTGGTATTTTCTCTGCGCTGCAGCATCATGCAACTTCCGGCTCTAGTGTGTACTTGTCCTTTTCTCTTTTCTCTGCGCTGCGCACATCTGTTAGTTCCGACGCTCCTATTGTGTACCGTTCTTTCTCTGCGCTCAGCATCATGCTAGTTCATAAGGCTCTAGTGTTTACTTGTCTTTCTTTTCTCCTTTCTCTGCGCTGCAGCATCATGTAGTTCAGGCTCTAGTGTGTACTTGTCTTTCTCTGCGCTGCAGCATCATGTAGTTCAGGCTCTAGTGTGTACTTGTCTTTCTCTGCGCTGCAGTAAAAACATCATAGTAGTTCAGGCTCTAGTGTGTACTTGTCTTTCTCTGCGCTGCAGCATCATGTAGTTCAGGCTCTAGTGTGTACTTGTCTTTCTCTGCGCTGCAGCATCATGTAGTTCAGGCTCTAGTGTGTAGAATGAGATGAAGGGGAGGGGCGGGGTTTGTTCCGTGCACCAGCCGCTGAGCCCAGGACGCGCGCACGCTGCTGCTCGTTCTTATTTTGCTTTGTCGCCCTTACCACCGTCTTTGCTTTTGGTCCCTCCAGTGCAGCTGGTGTTCACCAGCAGCTCCGCCGCACACAGCGCCGGCCGAAGTAGCGCAAGGTCGCAGCCGCTCTGAGGTTAGTGCCCTACCGCGCAATCTCCAGCCATTTCAGCCGCGGCGCAGCCGCACCAAACAACCCGGCAGCGTTTGCCTTTCACACACTCAGATGAAGATCGCGACGATGCGAAACAGAACTTGGCATGATATCGAGCGTTTTTGACAGGATGGCAATTATTATTTACCCCGCTCAAATTGAGGCAAAAAAAAAAATCATGGCGCAGGCCTTTGGCCTACTGAATTTAGATGTGCAGTCGAATAGCTACTGTTTTGTCCAGATGCTAAATGGGATTTCAAGGCTTGATAGCTTGTGTTTATATTCTTGTTCGCGGAATCAAATTTGAATGCGTGTTTAACCTTACTATCATATTAGCACAGCAGTGTTATCGACTGTTTATATCGCTTTATACATTAGTCGACAACGGTGCCGGCAAATTTTTATCTAAAAGATTGTTTCAGTTGTTTTGCACCTTATCTGAATGTTTACTGTTGTGTTTGAAATAACAGTTTGAATTGCGTTAGTGTTTAATATTTCACTTACAAACGGCCCGCTCTCTTTACACGTCTTATTCACAGTTTGAAAATAACCGCCATTTATTTGTTTGTTATTGATGCTGGACTTAACTAACGTTAGTCTCGATTCAGTTATTTCGGAGGTGACTCTTTGTGCATGTTGATGCATGTTGAAATGTCTTTTCGTGTTTGTGAACGTAGTTCGTGACCAGAGCTTCAGTGTCAGGCCATTGAATTGAACGGAACGATACTGGAGCCGCGAGCTGGTTTATTTATCTTTGTGGACCGTTCATAGCACCTACGATATTCACCCCTACGTTTTTATTTTGTTTTTTTTTTATCCAAAACGTTTAGTGAATGTAATCCACACTGCTTGCTGTGTTTAAGACATGCATTACGTCCATATATTATAGGAAACACGTAACTCAAAAAGATTTTCGATCTGTGTCATTTAGTTTGTCATTGATACAGCTTTACATTCTTGCTGAAATTTAATATAGGTGTATTTTCATATCAGTGCACCTTGCCAAAATATAATACTCACAGTAAATGTATATGCTGTTGCGCTAATATTGAATATTTATATATTCTTTTGGATAAATACTGGAAGCAGTCAGACGTACAGACACCACTCCACCAACCTCTCGTAAACAGCATTGGTATAGTAAAAAAGACTATGCTTTTAGGAACAAATTGTATTGATTATTTGTTCCCCATACGGGAATTACGAAAGCCTGACATATAGATTTATACTTATGACTGCTTATTTGTGATGTGCATGACTGGCCCTTTTTTCCCTCTACAACACTACAGTAAACGTACTAAGATAACTAAAGCGTTACTTTTTACACCTTGTTGAAACTCGCTAACTGCTGAATAGCATTTTGGCTGATTCCCGTGGCGGCCACGTTTTTTGACATTGAGATCAACACATTGGCCAGTTTACCTGATTACATTCACAATAAATTAAATTGTTTTGGGATGCCTGTTTCCTATATATCACATCTGCCACTACTAATAATTAATAGAAGTGTCCTTGTTAACAACACTGATTCAAACGTCTGCACTAATAAAAGGTGATTTTTGGTAGTCGACATTAAAAGATGTGGTCGCCGCATATTTTTTCATGTTGTTTAACATGCATATGGCAAAAACGAAATACAGTATGTGACCACTTCCTCCCACCTCCCCCCCTCAAAATAATGGTTCATGACAGTCAACCTCTCATAGGCTCTACATGAAGCAGGTTACTTTAGAATTGGCTATATATTTTATGTGTGTGTCCAGTGGGAATTTGAGCTAGCTGTATGGGTTATGGAAGACCCACCTTGTTGCACTCAACAGAGCCACATGACCTATACCGAGGCCCCACGCGTCACCTATCAGCAGGTCGGGCCAGGTGCACGTTGCGCCCAAATACATTCACGGAGCTCGGCATGCTGAGCCTGTCACTGAGGATTCACCCTCCTCGCCTGATGATGACGCTTACGAGGGTGGACGACCTCCTACCACACTCCTCACTCCCACTGAAACCGATTAGTCACCGCACATCTGGCTGCTGCAGGTAGGTTTCAGCACATTGTTGTATTCTGACTTGTCGTTATCAGACAAA
This sequence comes from Sinocyclocheilus anophthalmus, assembly GCA_018155175.1. Lineage (NCBI taxonomy): Eukaryota > Metazoa > Chordata > Actinopteri > Cypriniformes > Cyprinidae > Sinocyclocheilus > Sinocyclocheilus anophthalmus. Next base: position 735,451 of record JADLZN010010557.1, read on the forward strand.
CCACTAGATGGCACACTTAAACCATAAATTGTTAGCCACCTTAAAGCTCAAAATAGAGCAATTGCCAAGCTGATGGATTAAATTCCCATGGAATACACAAACAGATCACAAGCCTATCCTGATTGTTCTAAACACGTAAAAAAAAAAAAAAAAAACACTGATTTTATTTCCACCCACTAAATATTTTCATGCCTGTTGGCAATGGCAGCAGCTGCAGCTGTGGCAACAGGGAAGAAACGGAAACGGCCGCACATCTTTGAATCAAACCCTTCAATCCGTAAAAGACAACAGACTCGCTTGCTTAGGTGAGCCATATTCTCAGTATTGTTCATTGTATTGTAATGTAACAGTAGATAGATAGAAAGAAAGAAAAAACGAAAATGTACTGTTACCAGTGTTGTTTATTTTAGTGTTTTTTATTATACTGTTGTAGTATTAATTAAAATTTGCATTGGCTTTTATTTATATATTTGCTTTTTTTTAGTTTAATTTTAGTAATTTTAAGTGCTTTTTATTAATTGTTTTAATATTTGTTTATTTTTATATTGTCATTTTAGTACTTCAACTTGAACTTATTGAACATACTTGAACTTTGTATTTATGAAAAATATTATAAGATAGAATATTAATTACAGTAGTAAAGATTGTATTACTAATGTATATATGTAACTCTTTTACAGTGCGGTTTTAGTAATTATTATTCTGTTACAATATGGAGCATATTTGAATTAGCCGTTGTTTATATTTATAAAAACTAATTTTTTATTTTAGTTGAATATTTTTAATACTAGTCATTGTTATTTTAAACCTTTTTTAACATATGGTTTAGGGTTATTTTTTATTTATTTTTATTTCAGTTTTACTAATTAAAGTACTTTTAACTTTATTTCAGTTAGTTTCCCAGGGTTAAAAAAAGTTTTTTTTGTCTAAATTCTATGTTATTAGTATTAAGCATTTTTCAATTAGCTAATTCCCAATAAAGTTTATTGTAACAGGTTCCCAATGAGACCCTGTCTCTTACTATGTCTCTGCGAGCTGAGAGCAACTCTAGATGAGTTACCCCGACACGGGTTGGCCAGTCAGGCTATTGTGTTGTTCATCGCTCTTGCTCTCCCTCTACATAACCCAAACCCTGTGTTTAGAGTATTGGAGCGTCACCATTAGAAGAACGTGTTGTGAGTATATTTATTGTGCTTTTTTGCTTCATATCGTTGGCAACGGTTTTAAAATTGGCATCCCTGTTTTTTGGCATATCTCTTGGATCAGTGTAAATACCAGAGCAAGATTCTGAGATCTGACATGGCTCTGGCTGAACACGTGCTCCCCCTTGGTGCAAGAACTACATCTCCGAATCTGCCTCCACTGACGATTGAGCAGGCATAACCATACCGGTGTCCCTGTGGAAAAAATACACAGGTGGGCAGCGGGCAGGTGGCCTATAGGCCAGGACTGCAAGTTAATTGATTTTTTCTATTCTTCTTTCTTTCTCTGCTTTGACATGCAAATTGACAGTTTCCTAGGCTCTGGGGCAGCATTGTAATGGAGAACAAGTCTCACTTTCCATTCCCTATAGGGTTTTAGCACATGTTACGTTGAAGCATGTGGCCTGAATATAAGACCACAGTACGCACTACTGTGCCGCTCGCCCCTTACCTCATTTACCCCACATGCTGATACTGGGTTCCCTCAGGCAGACCCAAACCTTGCGGGTTTGTGGCGTTAGAGGCAGGTCTGGGCAGGGATCCATGTAGCTTGTAACCACAAGGGTAATATCACGCACATCGGGGTCGATCCCAGAGGTTTCTGATTTGCTCGCCAGTGATTAGAGCTAAGCTGGGGTAGGGAATTTGTGGCTGAATTTGTGTGTTTGGAGTCCTGAATTTTCCTCCTTAATAATTCCTTCGACCACGGAATTAACCATCGCACCAACCCAAGAAGATCCTACCCCTCATTATGCCGCTATGCGCCAGATTCTGTTACGTTGTATTTTGAACAGTGTACTTAACCCGTATTTAGTTCAGACAGTTTCGTCAAATTTTTTTGGCTTTTTATATTTGCAATTAAATTTTCTGTACTTATATTTTAAACTTCAGAACATAATATTATGTTTGGGCCTAAGGGCTGACCGACATCACAATGTTCAAGCTGACAATGGGATTTCCCCACCACCCCTCATCCCGCATTCCTGGCTGCAGCCCATCCCAGTTCCGTGTTCGGAACGGAAATTAAGTGTACTAACGGAAACCTAAAGGTAATAAATTCCTACTACAGATGGAGATAAAAAAAACTATTTTCATACACTTTTTCTCGCAATTTTATCTCGTGGGTAGTATAGGCGACTTTATATAAATTGCTGGCATCGGGGAGCCCGCTATTGACAGCCTCGATTGTCGTGCTCATGAATTACTTTCCTTTTGAGATTGTAGATCACAAGGGACTTCTATACTATGGAGTCAAGACTTACCTCGCTGCACGATAATTCGCATGCGATATTTAACGAGCATCTTGTCAGTAAAGCTGGTTCTGTTATCATCGGTAAATCTCCATCACGTGCGTGCTCTCACATGAAGCAGCATTTACTACACATTGCTGTTGTTCACTGACAAGCTGGGGCCAAAATTATTGATCGTGGTTTTGGTCCGTCCTATTTCTCCTTATTCTGTGTAAATGGAAATGCTTCGGTTTCATGTACTGTAGTTCACAACAGGTACCGCTAGCAAGGCGGCTACCTTTTAGTGACGCCCTATAACGCTATTTTGTTTTCACACACTTGGTTCACTACCCCTCGCCCTAACCCCGGCCCCCCAATGTCATCGCCACCGATGTTCACTGTAGACCACCTCGTCCGATCCCATTTGGGTAGCCTCGCCCACCCTCAAAACAAAAAAAGCATATATTATTATTTCATTATAAAATAATCTAAAATATTATATATGCATGTATACAGTGTGTGTATGTGTGTAAATACTATATATATATATTATATGATAAATATATATCTCTATCTATATATATATATAATATATTAGATTTATATAATATCTATATATATTATATATTAATAGATAGAGGCAGAGAGAGGAGCGCACCATTGGTTATATTATATATATATAATATATATATATATTATATATATAATATATTTTTAGCGGTGGCACCCGGGTACACGTATTCACGATTTCGGTACAGACGCCTCGAGGTCTTTCGAGGCTCACGGTTTCGTACATTTCGGTACAACGGAACAAAACAACCAAATCTACTATGCTCTCGTTTCTTTTTACTTTATTATTGAAACAACAGGTAGTACAACTTACAATTTTTTCCCCCCTACAAAAAGTGAAAAATAACTAATATTATACATGTTTTAATACATTATATCTCTTAGATATATAATATGTAGTAAAAATCTGCTGTAGCAATTTATGACACAACATAGTCGTTAGTAATATATTTGATATTTAGTTTCAGATAAACGAGAAAAAACAGTGGCGACGCTACGTATCCTATATCCTGCTTTCAGGAAAGGAACATCCACTAAACAGCTTCATTGCTGCGGCAACCCCCTGCTGGATTGGGGGTGAATTGGCCTGTATGCGTTGTTAGGAGCCTCATGCACCGGGAACTGAGATATCCGTACCGTGACCGTTCGGACTACGAAATTTTTTTTTATTCTTAAAATATTGTTTTCTAGTTACAATCTGTCCTAGTTTATACTAAATAAGTAATTAATTTTTCATACGTGATTTTTGTTTTGAGCCGCTTGTAAACGGTATTTAAACATGTAATATATTATGAGCATATAGACTTGGTACATTGGGTTTATCGTGGATTATTAGTTATAGGCGAGAGAGAGCGAGACTTGTGTGTGGTATAGAGCTATATAATATTATATATATCTATTATAGATATATAATATACTGTTATGCTTAAAATCTAGTGATCTTTGTGAGTCCGGTCTAAGAATGATTTTGTTTTTTAATTATGCAACAATCATGACTGGAAGAATCATGGAGGTTAATTGGTCAAAAAATATGTTGTGAGTTTTATATTTCAGTGAGTTAATTAGTTATACCAGACAATTTTTTTGCTCTTTTCCTGAAATCCTTCTTCACTCTTCGCTGGCTTACAGCAAGTGTGTTTGTGACCGTGAGAGAGCAGGAGAGAGGGAGAAGCTCTTTTGGGAACTGATTTATTCCTCCCAAGCCAAATTTAGCCTGTGATGTCAAGGTGAACAGACGTTGCTACAAGAGCGCTGTGCAGTACAATCGCTTGCCTGCCTATGGAATTACCAAGGGCACTGAGGGTGCTGGGATAAACTCCAACCTCACACCCAGGATAGAGCTGTGACTGGGCTAATGGACTGCCCCGTACATTTCAGTGTGGTTTTTAAAAAGTCAATGGACTCAATAAGCCCCTTTATTGTCAATGTTAATACCTTAACAATTTCTCACTAATGCTGTTTTTTTTAAAGACTTTTACGGCATTAGCTTACATTTCAAATCTAACTAAAAGCAGGTTGGCATACACAAAAATTGTGTACAGAATTTCAGTTGGTTATTTTTGCATTTATTAGCATATTGATTTGTGATTGGACTAATTTGTTTGATTTGATTTGTTCATTTTCCTTGCATCTAAATAACCAGCACCAAAGCCGTGTTGCAGGGTTGTTGTTTTTTTATAATATTTAAAAAGGTGATTATGTGAGAAAACAAACAGCACAAATTCATATGTACACTATTGTTCAAAAGTTTGGGGTCGGTTTTGTAATGTTTTTGAAAGAAGTCTTTTATGAATGTCATTGTGGCTGCATTTATTTAATCAGAAATATAGTAAAATCAGTAATACTGTAAACTATCACCGAGTTAAAATAACAAATTTCATATGATGCTATTTTAAAGATCATTATTTGGTGTAACAAAATATGTTGACATGCTGTAATGTTCAAAAAACATTATTTTTCAAATACTGTACATTGTAGGTCCTCTATGCCCCGCCTCTCTCAAACGCGTCATTTTCAATAAAGCCCCCTCCTTTGACAAGTGCAGTCTGCCCTGATTGGCCAGCTGACCCAATGCATTGTGATTGGCCGAACAACCCCTAAGGCCACGCGTCGGAAATGTAACAATCCTTACCATAATCGCAGCTTCAGCTTACAAAGTAAATATCAAGACAGTTAATAAAGCCGTTAGTTTTACCATCAGTTCAAGCCCTAAAGGGCAACAGAGTCGCGTGACGACACAGGGATGATGCAGTACACAAGCCGCGGTTAAGACTGCTGACGTGCTATGATTTCTGACAGATAGTTCCCTCTCCTGTGATGTGACCCTGTTCCCCTCCCCACACACACACACACACACAACACAAACATCAAACAACACCGACCGTTACTCTGCGCGGGCGCAAGACTCCACATTTGAACAGTCAATAGCAATACTTAAACTAATAACAAAACATACTTAACAGTCGCTGATTCAGAACGCCAGATTGTCCTATAAGTCTGAAATTACTTTCAACAACCACCCCACCCCTTTTTTTCTTTTTTTTTTTTTTTTTTTTTTTTTTTTTAGAAATAGCCTTTGTGCACAACCAGCCTTGTACTCTTCTAGGTTAAAAAAACTGTCGTCCATAATATGCGTTGCACAAATTCGAACATCTGAATTGTGCTGTTCTGTTGTAATAAATCTTAACCAATGATTCCTAAACGCATCTACTTCCGGAAGACCAAATAAACTGCTTTTGCTTTCACACTGAAACACGGCGTCTCCCTGACATGCTGCATCAACACAAACTGCGGTTACTGAAACCACAAACATGAACCAAGCCTTCCTTTCTCTTGGTGTACAAATTGGCGCGCATTATGCTAATTGTCCCACCTAGGACTTAACATGGGGGGAACGTGTTAGAACAGCTGTTTCGGCGGGCGACTCTCCTTTTAAAAGATTCTCTTTTGATGAGACGTTAGTCTTTGCAACTTTTACCGATCTTCCTTATGCACCAAGAGCTTGTAACACTCCAAAGAGAAAGGAAAACTTGAAATCGCATCATATGACCCCTTTAAAATGTAATTTATTTCTGTGTAGTTTCAGTAGCCATTACTCCAGTCTGTAGTGTCACATGATCATAACCTATTACCGTTGAATAAAAAAAACCTTATTGAATAGAATGTTCAAAAGAGCAGCATTCATTTTAATGAAAAAATTTCATAATATTAATAAATGTCTGTACAGTCGCTTTAAATCAATTTAATGCATCTCTGCTGGATAAAAGCATTAATTTCTTTTTCTTTTTTTTTTTAAAGTATTAATCTCAAACTTTTAAACAGTGTACCAACCTTAAAAGTATTACTTTTACATAATCTAGTTCAGTGGTGTACGTTCCATCCTGTCCATCTTCTGCAGTCAGTGTGCGCTGGAGCCTCTCCCATAGATTAGCCTTTTAATAGAAACCTAATAGTCTACTTTTAGCTTTTCACAAGCTATATGTGTGGACAGACTGTCTGCACTCAGCTGCAGAAGGAAGAGGAAAATCAATGGCTTGCTGTTTCCAAATCTTTTTCACACAGATTTTATTTTTCCAGAGGCCATGCTTTGCTCTGCCACTCCCAGTATAAAAGCTCCCACTGTGATTATGTGTGCCCTTTGTTGCTTTGCAGGCCCAGCTCCGAGCGTTCATTCCAGAAATGCTGAAGTATTCCACAGGCCGTGGGAAGCCTGGCTGGGGGAAAGAGAGCTGCAAGCCCATCTGGTGGCCGGAGGACATTCCCTGGGCCAACGTACGCAGTGATGTCCGAACAGAGGAGCAGAAACAGAGGGTAGTGTTAAGTTCTCACATACGGCCATAAAAATAATACCTCTATATTAGTTTTGTCCATATTCCTGATATGTGTTTGGTTACAATTTTAAAATGCTTAATTTTTTATTTCATTTATCTGCAGCCAATGTGTTATGTTTACTGAAAGAAGAAAAATGCAATAGAAATTTGGGTTCAAATATTCTGATTTTATTTTATATGCACCAATTTAACAGTACACAGTAATTAGCAATAATTGTCCACATATATTTTGACAAACATTTTATTGTATGAAAAATGCCATGAGTAATGACGCAAACAAATCATTGAATCAGCCACACCGTAATTTTGTCAGCTTTCCACAAAATTACATCTGAATTGAAACAAATGAGCTAAAGCTTGCATCATCTTGACTTGTCGAGGGCTGATTTCCGTTGGAAACAGGTGTCATGGACGCAAGCCCTGAGGACTATTGTTAAAAACTGTTATAAGCAGCATGGGAGAGAGGACCTACTCTATGCCTTTGAGGACCAGATCACCACACAACATGTTGCCACAACAACCACTCACAGCATTGCGCACCTGGTGCCGTCACAGACCGTAGTGCAGACGATCAGTAATCCTGATGGAACCGTCTCGCTCATACAGGTGAGCTCAGGTCCCAGCTGTGGGAACAACTGCACGGTTGTTTTTCACTACGATATAAATTAGCTTCACTGGAAGACTTCATTTAGATCAGGGGTAGACCGAAATGCAACTATTCTCTAATAAGTAATATTAAAGACAACATGACTATATACTTACTATTTACTTTAATACATGTAACTTGTTTTTTATTATTTTCAAAAATTGAGTTTTACAATGTTATTAAAAAAAAAATCTGTCCAAACTAATTTTGTTCTTCTGAACGAACACTCCAATACATCAAACAATCCTGAAAATTTTTTGGCATGGTTTCCACAAAAGTATTAAGCTGTCACAACTGTGTTAATATTAATAATAAATCATATATGTTTTTTGAGCCCCAAATGCCGCATATTACAGTATTTCTGAAAGCCTCATTTACCACTGGAAGACCCTGGCTAGATGGCTGCTGCTGAAAATTCCAATACTCTTGCCCATCACCGAAATTACCCTTTAAAATAGATACTATTTTGCAAAGTTGAATATATTGTATAAAATAGGTTGTAAAGCTATTTGACTATATTACTGTTTTTTAACTTGTATTTTTGATGTTTACAAACCATCTTGTGAGCATAAGAGATTTCTTTCAAAAACATTAAAAAGTCTTACCAACCCCAAACATTTGAACATGTATTTTTGTGTAAGCTATCTACTTTCTATATATATCTACCTATTATCATATCTTATTATTAGATTATATATATATATATCTATATCTATGATACACAACGATTTTTTTTTTTTTTGTTGTTGTTTTTTTTTTATTTTTTTTGTTTTCTTTTTTTTTTTTTTCGCTTTTTTTTTTTTTTTTTTTTTTTTTTTTTTTTTGTTTTTTTATTTTTTTTTTTTTTTTGTTTTTTTTTTGTTTTTATTTTTTTTTTGTTTTTTTTTTTTTTTTTTTTTTTTTTTTTTTTTTTTTTTAAAATATTAATTAGAAAAACAAAGTCAAATCAACATTGGTCACATGTGACCAGTAGTTAAATAGTATTTCTAACAGCATTCTAACATCCAATTTGTTAACTAATCCACAGGTTGGGCACAGAGCCACGGTAGCAACACTGGCAGATGCGTCAGAATTGCCAGGCACGGTGACGGTGGCCCAGGTGAATTACTCCACAGTGACAGATGGAGAGGTAATGTCAACACGCACTCTTTTTTGTTATCTGAATATTCCATGAGTTTGCATCTCGTGCATGTTCTTTCCTGTCCTTACACACATGCGGTGCATTTAGGTCATATCTCTCCCTTCACTCCTATTATTTTCTTTCGGTCTCTAAGGTGGAACAGAATTGGGCCACACTACAGGGAGGCGAGATGACCATCCAGACCACGCAACCGTCGGAGGCCACGCAGGCTGTGGCCTCCTTAGCCGAAGCTGCGGTTGCTGCCTCGCAAGAGATGCAGCAGGGGGCAACTGTTACCATGGCACTCAACAGGTACTCATGGGAAGTAGCGGTGAAGTCGGGGTCAGAGAAAGAGAGAAAGGAAATACTGAACCACCACAGCAGCATCTAGGTGCAGGTTTATGTCCCCAGGGTCTTGTTACCTGAGCCTGTTCTCCTGTTTATCACAAGCAAGGTATAAGCAGCAGCAGCCCAGAAATACAGCACAGCAGGAACAATTGGTTGATACTCCATTCCCACAACAATTAGGCTGAGGAGGCATTGTTTTCTGCTCAGCAGCCTTCATTAAAGCATTAAATCCACCGTCAGTCTGCTGAGCATAGTCAGGACATCTATAAACAGAACAAAACAAAACAAAAAAAAAACTCTACTGAAGCCCCATAGCACCGTAAATAGCCTTATTTTTATCATTATCTCAAATAGACAGTCTTTAAAGTCGATTTAGTATGGAAGCGCATTTACACCACGCAAAAGAAAATCATGCTTTGTTCAATTAAAATTATGAAGTATGACAAATTTCACAAAAGTCATAAGATGCGTAATGAGATTTTAAAAATCATGAGATGAGACAAAATTATGAGAAGTCAAAATAATGATTAACGTCATGCTGATTGAAGTCAAAATTATTAAAACTTAGATGTTTCGTCTGACTTTTTTCAATTTTGACTTGGTTTCGATTTCGACTTCACAATTTCGTGTCAATTTAGATTTTTCTATGATGTCGTAATTATGAGCTTATCAATTTAAGCTTTATGACAGCTTTGTCATTATTGACTTGTTTAAAATTTTGATTTTTTTACCTCAACATTTCAACTTCTCATCTCATAATTACAACTCAGAATGTTGAAATGACAAATGTTTCAATTTGAGCTTTTCATGTCAATTTTGATTTAGTCATAATTATGACTTAGTATATCAATTTCAACTTTATATCTCAATGACAAAATAGAAAGTCAATTATGACTTTGATATACTATCAAATTTCCTTTATCATAATTTAGAATTTTTCTCTTAATTATAAATTTAGAAAGTCTAAATTATGGCACGACTTTGTCATAATTATGATTTACCAAAGCATAAATTTTTTCTTAAGTGACAGAAATGGGCTTACGTATTTTGGACATCTATCATGAGAGCCAGTTGAACTTGTATGGGAGAGTGGTTGTAATATTTTCTGGTGCCTTTGAGTGACTTCCTGCACTAGGGGGCAGTACACACCAATCCACATCAACGCACTTCAAATCCTGGTTAAATCCTGTATAAAGCATTGCATGTTTATGAAAGCGGGGTTATTGGGAGATTATTTCCTTATTTTGTGTTTGTGTGTGTGTGTGTTGCAGTGAAGCAGCAGCTCACGCAGTGGCGACATTAGCAGAAGCGACTCTTCAGGGCGGAGGACAGATCGTGTTAGCAGGAGAAACGGCAGCTGCAGTAGGAGCTTTAACTGGCGTTTCGGATGGCAGTGGTACGATCCTCTCTACATCACAAGCAACCACATTTACACTCTTTACCTTCCTGACACACTTACTGGATGAAAGTTTAGGGTGGGCAAACATATGAAGAAACGTCCCTTTCATCATCACTCGTCTAGGTATGTGAGGGCACGTATGTGTCTCCTGTAAGGTGTGTCAGAGCGTGAGGAAGTCCGTGGAGGTCTACTGTAATCCCCAGGGTGTTTGTGGAACAGATGGCACATGTGTGACCTGTGTCACAGACTCCAGCCTCTACACTTCTCGCTAATCCTCGCTTTGCCTCAACCACTAAGCACTCTGCATATGTGCGGCAGCCTCCAGTGCTAATGCTTACACATGCATTAGAAGCCATGTTACAGTGCTAATGTGTACTGGAGGCATTCATTACGGCATAGTGAAGTAGCACGTTTCCTCTTTTAGCTATGATATACTAGAAGTTAGATTGAAAGAAGCTAGAATATCATCAAAAATGTATGCATTTTTGTCTTCTTACTATAACATCCTTCCAGTCACAGTAAATTTCCCTTTGTAGGCCATTTTACTTCCATAATGTGACATTTCTGATGTCAGTGGAAATGGAAAATTATTGCAAGTTATTTGATATTCACTTTTGTCTTTTGATGTTATGGCTAATAATCAATAAATGGCCAATATCAAAAATCTAAACACTTGACTATAACGTTCCATTTGATAACGTCAGTTAACACGTTTCTTTAACATCAACTAACTGAAAAATACTTCTGTGTTAATGTTAATTTCAGCATTTACTTATACATTATTTTAAAAACTGTCTGTTAGTATTATTTGATAGACCTGAGCTAACATGAACTAACAATGAAGTTTTATTTTAAACTAATTCACCAAGATGCTTTAACAAATGTATTGCTCATGTTAGTTAATGCATTAACTAACATTAACTGATGGGACCTTATAGTAAAATATTACACAATTCTATAGTAATTAATAAATGTAATAAAAATAACACCTATAGATTCAAATTAAACAATATTTACTGACAACAATCGATATGGTGCATCCTTAATTTATTTATAATTCATTCATTAACAGTAAGACCAGGAACATGCATTTGTTAAATTAAAATTGACACTAAAACTCTTAAGTATGACATGAGATCAAATTACAAGGTACCAAGTCATAGAGTTTTTAAAAAAGTCATAATGAGATAAAACAAAATGATGAGATAAAAAGTCAAAATAATTTACATTGACATTAAAAGTCATAAGTATTAATTTAGTAGAAATGATCAGGTAATAAGTCATGATAAGAGAAAGTCAAAATTATTAGATAAAGTCAATTATAAAAATTTGATGTAAATTTAGATAATTACTTTATCATTATTGTGATTGTCGATTTAGACTTTGCATCATATTTATGACAATCAATAATGACAACTGACTTGGTGCATCCTTAATGAACATGCATTAACAAAGTAAATGGGGTTGATTTGATTTAAAATTTTAATGGGTAAAATGGTTCTCCAAAGTTGGCCTAATCATGCCTGGCCGTTTCCCAGTGACCTATCTTACCTAGTGTCCTGACTTACCGCATTGCCCCCAGTGACCAAAGAGAAGCCCCTCTTCCTCCCCCTCCTAACCCCCCAGGAACCCTCTTAAAGGGCTTTGATCCTCTCCATTATCAGTGCATAGTCTAATCACAGAGCCAGCTGTCAGCACCGGGAAGCCCAGTGTATAAAACACACACACGCTTGCATGACATTAAGAGAATAGACTGGAACAAGGGGTGTATTTAAACATAAAAGCTGATTAGCAGGCATTAAAACTACATTTAAAGACATGGGTGTCAGGCCTTTCCCCATTCTTGGTATAAATATTTGACCATGGTTGTGATTTTCTTTGCTTTTTATACATTTGATCACTCAAAATGTACAAGTTTAGGTTTATTAGGAATTGTACAATGAAATATGATTTAGCTAACATATTGAACTATATGTTTTTGGTCCCACTGCTTAGGAGGATTGTAGACTCACCATCTCTTAACTGACCTTCTGTTGATTTCTGTTGACCCCTTATCTTTTTATTTTTTTGTGAATGAAAGAAAAGTTACATAAGAGGATGTCACTTTATATAACACTGACAGTACTGACCTTCCCTAGAAAGGTTGCTTGTGTTCAGAGAATGCTAGTACGTCCCGTTTCCCACAAACGTAACCGAGCATGTTGACTGCTCATCTGAACCAGCAGTGAGTCCCAGAGAGCCATCTCTGCCCAAAATGAGGCCCTTACCTTTAAACTACGCAATTAAGCCTAATACACGCTGCAGCATTGGGAGGCTTGGGAGAGAGCGTAGTCAACAACAGACACTTGACGGACAGCCAGCGTTTATTGAGCTTATTCAATCAGTGAAATGGCAGTGCGGGTGCAGCTTTGAAGTGGCTGGTCCGAGGTAATCGTGACTGATTTACGTTTCCTGCTCCAGTGCCCCTCTTTCGCTTCGTAAGCCTCGTAGAAACCCCTCGGTGTCAGTGTGATTGAGGGTTTGTAAGCATTTCACTCAAAAAAAAAAACAAACAATGCTTCCAAACTCCCTTTCAATTCTGTGGAGGACCTGGTGGCTTACGAGAATCAAGCATTGTGGACTGAGCCACTCATATGCCATGTAGAGAAAATTATTCTGTTCTTTTTAAGGGGTGAATCTTACAAGGAAATGAAGAGTTTTTATTCCAAAATCTATCTATCTATCTATCTATGCTATCTATCTCTCTATCTATCTCTCTATATAGTTAATATCTCCTAAGAGAGAGAGAGATTTTTTTTTTTTTCGGCCAAGGATCACCATTTAAAATAAATTTATATATATACACATACATACATACACACACCGCACACACACACTTTTTTTTTTTAATGTTCATCATCATGTATTTATTATTTTGTATGGTAATATGTTTATGTTTTATTAGTTCTAATTATGACATGATTTAGGAACGTATTGTCATTGTTTTTTATGAATATTATACGAACTTCTATTTAATGTATATATTAATTGTATTTAATATTTGCATTTACTAATTCAACCTTAGTGGTTTACCTTCTTGTCATGTCAAAATTGTCCTTAATTCTAATTTTATTGCCTTTTTTGTGTGCGTTTTGTGATGAGTATTTCTTGACCGGTTTTGTGAGAATTACTCTTGAGGTCATGAAAGGATTCTGGGGCAATAAGACAAAATGCTCAACCTTTTTTCATGCTTTAAGATGAATTTAACGTCAAAACTGATCTGCTTTTGTGTTAAGCTGAGAATATAAGCAACAAATAGCTTGAGGAGATTGTGTTGGAGAAAGTAACTCACAGGCTAAGTGGCGAGTTTGATTGAAATATGAGCCATTCCTTGAGACACTGGGATGGGTTTGTGCATCGTGAGACTATTTTAGGCACACTTATACCCGAGTAAACACGTAATGCACAAATCCAGTGGATGGGACAACTGGTCGCAGTTAGTTCTGACCTTCCGCTTTGCCCATATGAGTTTGCAGCCCGGACAGATTGGCCACCCTCTCGCCCACCCCATGTGACTGCAGCAGTAATCCAGGCTGCTACGCTCACAGCTAGGCATGGAAAGAGAGGTAGATTGAGATAGAGGGGTTTACCTTGAGTCAGAGAGGGAGAGAAAGAAAGGGAAGCTGGGAGCGGCTACCTCAATTACTCCATTGTTCCGCATTGCAGTGTGATGCAGTAGCCCTGCCCTCTGTCCGCTTTTTAGGGCCGGCCCTGTCCACGTAGCACGCAAACTCTTAACGGGGCCGCTCGATTGCACACACGCTCCGCAGCCTCATCCGACCGCACTTCAAAAGTCCCTTCCAGCTGTCTCAAATATCAACTGCGAACGTCCCAAACCACAAGGCCACCACCTACACGGATGACATCACAGTTCTGCTAAGCATCTTCAGTGAAATCTCTGAATAATAGTTTGTACCATCAGAAATTGTCTTGAATAAATGTAACGGGTCTGTTTCTCGTTCCAGGTCTCGTCCAGATTCCAGTCAGCATGTATCAGACTGTCGTCACCAGTTTGGCCCAGGGAAATCGACCCGTTCAGGTGGCCATGGCTCCCATAACCTCGGATGGCGGTCAGTCGTCAACACCTTCGTGTTGTATCCCTGTGACGGCCGTTGCGGTTTGGCAATTGTGACCCCCTAGAAAGTGACATACTCTAACTAACTCCTACCCCTGCAGTGTGTGGGACTCGGACATGTCGGCGCTCTATGTTAAGTTTCTGCTGAATATACTGTAAAATCATATTTTTAACCGTTCAATTGTGCCGCCAGGGGGTTGGAAGTAGTTTTTTTCCTGTTGTTTGTTTTTTTTCTTTTACATTGTACACAGTTCTCTTTTTTTTCCCTAGTAAATTTGTACACTTTTTTTTGTTGTTGTTGATGTTTGATAAATATATTGCAGAGGATACTTTGGAATTACAGGCTAATTGATTCTCTTGTCTACAATTCAACCAAAGAAACCCAGTCAACCACCGTTTTACACCTACCATCTGAGGTCAACCTGCATCATAAACTTGCATAATTTTGTTTACATTTCTTCCCATCCAAGGGGGGTTTGTGTTGGTCACATTCTTCGCGCAGAACTCACTTCTTGTATATTATCCCCTCAGTTTTTATCTAGGTTTGTGTGTGTGTGTGTGTGTGTGTATAATATATATATATATATATTACACACACACACACACACACACACACACAGTGTGAAGCATCTTGTGCCATATTGGAGTCATTTCATTAATATATTATATGTAAAGTGCATTACGATTTTAGTGTTAGATCCCATTGACTACTGAGATGACATGTTTTTTGTTTTTTTTGTCAGTTTGTATAATGTAGAATTCTTCGTATGCATTTCACATTAACTCCCAATGTAAAACATTGTATGAACTTGAATGATTATGTGGTATATTGAATGAGACCATTTCCTGTCGGTACAGAATTGTTCTGAAATTTGAGCACTGTCGCTCAGTGCTATCTATAGACATTCACTATATTGTACTATTAATCAATAACTAAATATTGATGACTTACCAATGACGAGGCTGAAGATGTAGCACTCTATCGTTCAACTTTTATACTTCAGAACATGAACAGGACTTTACATACTTGAGATATTAGCATTTTGGAAGCTGATTCTGCTATGAAACTGCTGGGGAAAATGTTTAATTTATTTATTTTTCTAAATGTTTTTGTTTAGATGTGCACTCATATCTTTAGAACAACACAAAATCACACATTGAAAGATTAAGGTATGATAGAGGATGTATTCTGATGTAATTGCATATATTGCAAAGTGAAAGAAGCATAATTTCATCTCTCTTTATCCTCCTCCTTTATCTCCTTCCTGCTGCCCCCCCCCCCCCACTCGGCCCCCCCCCTCCTACGACTCTCCCTCCTCCAGACAAAAAAACCCCATCCCCAATCCCTCTCCCCTCCCGCTCTCGTTCTCTCTCCCCGTACCCCCCCCCCCCCCCCCCCCATAATCTTTTATCCCCTCCCCTTTCTCCCCCCCCTATCATCGTATCTCCCCCAATCCCTCCCCCATACCCTTCCCCCCCCCCCTCTATCCAACCTCCCCCCCCTTATCTCTATCCCCCCCTCCCCTCCCTACTTTCTCCCATCTATCTCCTATCCCCCTCCCCATCCCGCTCTATCTCCCCGTTCCCCCCCTTTTACTCCCACCATCCCCTAGCCCGCGTCATCCCCTCATCAGCCTCTATCTTTATTCCTTCCTATCCCTCCCCCATCTCTCCTATCCATCCCCCCTATCCCCTCCCCTCCCACCTCCCCCCACCCTAATCCTATCTCCATCCCATCCTCCTCTCCCTCAAGCTCTTCTTGTATTGTTTCTATAATGCAAATATGGATGTTTTGTTACGGTTTAGCACCTCTTCCACCCATAACCCATCAAGTGTTCTGCTCCTGGTAGGATTGAATTTTTATACGACTGAAACCTCATAAAACAAGATCCTTTATATGTACATTTTGTAAAATATAAGGTTTGTTGAAACCGAACTCTTCCGTGTTGCCCCGGTGAAAGAATGGTGACATTGGCAGAGTTTCTTTCCCTTTTTATCCAGTCTTGGAAATAAAATGGCCACTATTCAGAATTGTGTCTTGTTTTAGTGAAGATAAATAATCCCATTTAAAAAAAAAAAAAAAAAACCACGACCTTTTTACCAAAAAAAAAAAATGGTACTCGTACCCCACCACAAGCTTGTTGTGATGGATGGGGCACCTGTTGCATCATAAGCCCTGATCCCTCCCTCCTGGCTAAAACCTGGATTTAAGGCCTGTGTCCTTCTGCCGAGGGAGGAGGAGGGAAACACACTAATCCATCAGGCACCGCACACATCCCAGCATCCCACTCCACTTCCAGATGATCAACGCAGAGCAGCACGATCGGAGAGAGCTATAAAGCGTGACTGTCTAATCCCAGTCTGACCACATCCGTTCTGAACAGAGCAAAACGAGAGGGAGGCGTTAAGGGAAGTGTGTAGGGAGAGTGAGGACCTGTGTTTGTGGTTTCCGGGTGATGGTGGCAGCTGGCAGGAGCTGCTCAGTGCACGCGTGCGTCAATTTTGAGCTGCAGATTAAGGAACTCTTATTAGCACGCTTTCTGTGAATCGCGCCGTGTTCACAGAGCAGTGTTCAGCTCTAATACATAACCACAATTCTATCTTAACATCAGCGTTACGTACCTGATTTAAGTGTGATGTCAAAAGGAAGACCGTTGACAAGTGTAGTTCATTCATTAGAAGCACATTTGTGCATACCAGATACTTACGCAACCTAAACACAAGGGGTGTTTTTTTCTAATGTAATATTTTTTGTATGCATTTACAATAAGGTTAAATTCATTAAGTTTTACACGCTACAACATTCATTTAGGTTATTTTATAAAGATAATAGTTTAATGAAAACAAATGAAGTTCAGAAGACATTAAATAATGTACATTTGTGCAATTTGAGTGTTAAAAATGCATTAGTAAAAAGTAGAAATTGATATTAACCTAGACCTATAAATAAATATAAATACAATTTTTAAAATGCTGTATTGTTCTTTGTACAAAGCAAATGCAATAACTACTGTAAACTAACTGAAATTTATTGTAAAGTGTTACCAATTTTTTGTATTAATTATATTTTCACTCGTGTTATGTTAGTTGAATTGGGGGGGGGGGGAAACAATACATTTCACAATTTCTTATTTTATATGTCCCGACTTTGCCGTAATATCGGCATGCACATTTCCAATGTGCACTGTAAAAAGTTATTCTTCAAAGGTTACTGTACTTTTACAAGAAAATACCATTTAATTTTTCCAACTTCGAAATTTCATGTTTAAGTCAGTGTGTTACTTGGCTTTTCATTGTAATTGTGAAATTTACTAGCGATTTATTAGCAACTTCGGAGTGAAAACTCTTTTACACCAATTTTTTATTTTTTGTGTAATCTCAAGACTTCTGCACCTCATATAATCACTAGTTACTAGAATATACAGGGTGATAGGATTAGAACTCGGAAAAGTGTCATAATTGCTCATGCTAACCTTTATTTAGAAAATTTGTGATTCAGTCAACACCCTTGTATACACACTTCAGTTAGCCAATGATTAATGTATATGTAAGGTTAACAAGAATAAGGGGGTTTTGTCTCTTTTTTAACATTTATTCTTTGAGTATAGGTTCGCATCACTTGTTCCCCATAGATAAACAGACAGAGGAAAACTGGAAATTACAAGAGCTTTGCTAACACAAACAGGCCTAAAGTTACAGTAACACTCTCTCAGAGCTGTAAATGTATAGGAATCCACATTAGTTTGATCTTTTTATGAGGGTTGCCATTAGCTCAGACAAATGCTAAATGGCCGTCTGGTGTTATTGTGTCATCAGGGGAATATGGGGCAGAGTATTGATTGTGTTAAGGAAGGATATGGCTCGATGGTCTGACAGCTCCAGTCTCTGCGGGGGCTGTTCTCCACCTGGAGCTGCAAACAACTCTGGGGCTAGAGCTTTATCTCTACTATCGGATCTTAATACACACTACATCCCTCTGGCCATCTCTCTTACACACACACACACACACACACGCTAGCATTAGCTCTGAACTAATGGATTATCCCCTCTCAAAAACCTAACCTACCTGTCTGTCTATTTGACATATTCATAAAATATTCATATTGTTATTCAGAACATTGTGCAGAAATCCATCTATATTAATTCAGAATATTCAAAAATCTGATTCAGATTGTTACTCTGAATATTATTCAGAATCTGTCCATCTATCTATTAACGGTATCATTTAATATTATTGATAGAATATTAGTAAGTAATAGTATCCATTTCTAAAACAGCATGCATATACATATACACACACACTTATTTTACACTTTAGATAAATCTTTCCTCGAAACAAAACACTGAATAAAAATGCACAGATGCTTCCTGAGGTAGGTGATGTATTATTCCCACCACCACCATCATCATCATCATCATCATCATCATCATCATCATCGTCACTTTCTTACATCAAGTTCTCACCATCACACGCACCTCGGCACCAGACAGTGCAGTGCGTAAGAGAGATGGACCCTAATCTCATTCCACTAATGCTCGCTTTACATTAGAGTACAGACCGAGCTCTGTCTCAGCCATGCTCTTTCTTTCTCTCCTAACCAGGGATTATTCACTGAATGAGAGAGGAGAGGTCGGTACAGAGGAGGGGGCCTGAAACATGCCATGTAACCCGACCCGAGTGGCCCATCTGGAGAAGGCCCACATGGACAGAGATTTCCCACAAAGCAAATACTGCAGCCAAAGTTTCGGCAGGAGTCGGACACAATGTTCCTTTCTTCTCTAGCATAAGCATATTTCTGACACAGGCAGGTAAACAGGTGAACAGCACTAGCAGAGTGAAGATACTGAAAAAAAACAACTGCATTTATTGGGATGTTGCAATGCATTTGG
Source organism: Sinocyclocheilus anophthalmus (assembly GCA_018155175.1). NCBI lineage: Eukaryota > Metazoa > Chordata > Actinopteri > Cypriniformes > Cyprinidae > Sinocyclocheilus > Sinocyclocheilus anophthalmus. The sequence continues at coordinate 754,799 of JADLZN010010557.1, forward strand.
AAGGGTACTCAAAAGTGAGGGCTGCAACCACTATAGTGGGTCAAATGGGTTCGTCAGTGACCAGTATTGAATATCTGGCTATATCATTTCCTAAACAATGCATGAACATAAATTGTCTAACAAATTCTCCATATTTGTCCTAAAGTGAATGTTCAGATTCAGTACCTCCTCAACAGAACCGTTCACCATCAACCAGAGACCCGAAGAGAGTGACTGACACTAGAAATAACGTTACACTTCAATGTTGGCTAATGTTTTCATGTTGTCATTCATTCATTCTGTATGAATAGATTTATGCAAAAGGAGATAAAGAGGACTTAATCCAGCAATCCTCTCCTCACCTACATTAGCAGCCCCTGACCCAGATACAGGGCCGGCCTCTCCATTTACCAAGCGACAAAACACAAGCTGTTTCACACAAATGCCAAACCACTGAGTTCTCAAAGAGCGGTGTTTCATACGATGATTTATTTATTTTGAGTATGAGCATGTTAGTTTCAGGAGACTTTGATTAGCAACTTATAATACACATAATTCAATGTTCCATTATGGCAAACACAGCCCAAAAAAAAAAAATTTTTTTTTAAAAAGAGAAATAAGCCAGTCTGATCCAACTCTATGAGATTCACAATGGCACTAGAATGAAAACCAAACATGGCGGTCTAGTATCAGCGAACACCTTGGATCAATGACCGAAGCATCAGGAGCTTTGAGACTGTGGTGTGCAGTGGGGGAATATTTGAATTTCACCCCAACCCGCACTACTCGCAGTCACTCACTCGGGGGCGGAGCTTGTGACATCATTGAAACGCAGTTTTAAACCTGTGCTCTCAATTCTTCGGAGATTGATATCCATGCTTCACAGTGGAGATGTTCTCAGGTAGTAGTTGGCAAATCTAGAACCACCGGATCTGACTACCTCACCAGTGTGAGTTCTACCATTGCCAAATACCGTCTGAGAACCTTCCTTGAACTCCGTAGCAGAGGAGAAAAAGGGCTGTTCTTTGCCACAACAGACATGCAGTAACACCATTGCACTTTTATTTCATACTAAAGTTACTCTGAATGAAAGATAAGAGATGAACAATTAATGAAGGTCATAATTGGGCCTAATATACTCGTTCCGAAAGAGAATTTTCATAGCAGTGCAATAGAAGAACCATTCTGAGTTTCCCAAAGAACCTTTCTGTGAACAGTTCTTAAAAGAACCATTTTTTCTTAGTGTGAAGAATATTTTATTAATCTGAAGAACCTTTTCCCACTTTAAAGAACCTTTTGTGCAATAGAAAGCTTCCCTGAATGTTAAAGATTTTTCATAGAACCATCAATGCCAATAAAAACCTTTATTTTTATTTATTTTTTTTTAAGAGTGTAGGCATGAAATAACCCCTAAAAAGTAAAAAAATAAAACAAATCAAACTCAACTGCACAACTTTTTAATCAGCAGCTATAGCATTGCACAAAACACAACAAACTGTTTGTGAAAAATGTTGCATTGATCGATGAAGATGTAGTTGCTTCCAAGAGGAGATGAATCTCTGAACGTCATCCAGTAATGGAAGTTCATGGCGTCGGATGCAGACAAACTGTTTTAGTGTCATAATGCATCTGTGCAAATCATCTCTGCAAAAACCACCGCGACTACTTCTTCTGGGGTTCAGCTGCAGTGATCAAAAGGAAAATGTCTTCACGAAGATACAAGATTATTGAATTTTCAGCTTTCCGCAGCAAAGGTCGCTTCTTATGTTACACTGGGCAGAAGGACCGAAAATAGAACATGACTGCCTAAGAGAGGATCAATCGGGCCACTGCTGTCTGTCCTTTGTGATCACGTGATTTTTTTTAGCAGCGTTTCTGTCTTGTCCCATATTGGCACTACACATAATTGCTCAATTTATATATAAAAAAGCAAAAATGTGCTAGTGCCAAAACAGGCAAAGAAGAGGGACAAGAGAGCATCAGGTTCAGCCAAGAGTTTCGATTCCGTACCCACTTACACCAGAGAAGCAAACCGAACATCACGTGGTTCTTTCTCTGCTCTGTTTATGGCCCTTTGGTAATTCACTGATAGTGTGCTTTCACAGTGAATTCTACCAGTGCCATACACAGAACAGGAGTCTGTCAGCTTCACCCCTTTAAGACAACCTGCGGCCTCCAGCAACACCAGTGATAGAACGACAGAGCAGTGGGGAGGGGGGTGCACGAGGGGAGGTGAGGGGGAGATTTGGTTAAGGAGGTTGAGAAGAAACCTTCTTCCTAAAGGGAAAAGAAAGAGACAGAGAGTGAGAAAGGAAACGCAAAAGTGCATCATAGGAGATTCAGAGAGACAGTGAGCCAAGAATGCTATACAGAATAACCAGGTGTGATGGAAAATGTTAAATCAGAAAGACGAGTTAGGAAATATATACGCATTTTGGCAGATGCTTTTGTCTAAAGAAAACTATTTTTAAGATACATCAGTTCAGTTCACACATTTCCTGGGAATCGAACCCATAACCCTGGCTCCCTTAACGTATCTATCGCCAGGCTCTACTGTTTGAGGTTCCTTCAAAAAAAGGCTCTACCAATGCATTTCACTTATGGAGAATGAAAATAAAAATCCAATTTATGAAGGTCTTTCAAAGCCTTCAGTACATTCCCAAGCTATTTTTTTGGATCAGAGAACACACTGTTAATTCTCCACATAGATAGAACATTTTCAATCAGCTGAATCACAAAATACTGACATTATCCTCCATTATGTGCTCAACCAGACATTTTAATTAGCTGTTGAGGAGATTAAACCAAATATAAAAATCACAATACTTTATACCGAGGAAGGACTTGCAAAGTGTCTTCCTCTGATGAAATTGTCTTTAGATAATCTTTAGAGATGATCAAAGTTCTGGATTTACACCAAAAGGATGATCCCTTTACTGTGAAATGCATGTTTAAGTATGATGGGAGTGACGTCACAAAAACAATTATGTCTTTCCAAACACAGCAGACAATTCCTGAGCAATTAAAGTCTGCAGAGATCCATCAACATGCTCCTTTAGTATTCGACATCATCCTGAACATCATCACAACCACCGACTAAAGTGACACGAGAGACGCCATGTTGCTGGGTTCACTAGCCTTAAGCAAAAAAAACTCAACACTACATTAGCAAATACAGCACCCAAGAGAGCTGCTTCGAGACACCATATCGTCTGGTTACACGCCATCTGCTATAGAAGAAGCCACCAGACCTAGAGCACCCGCCTCCCCTATAGGCCAAGCCTGCAGCCCCACCCAGGAGGACGCAGGAACAGCCATTAGCTCCTGCTCCCTCTGCTCCTCCAGGAGATGGAGGTCAGATTGATTCCAGATCAAAAATGATGTTCTAAGTGATTTTTCAGACGCCCAAATGGCTCCCGGAGCAGGACTCCTCTTGCAATTTCCTGGAATAATCAATAACTCTAAAAAGCCAAGTTGAGAAGCCAGCATAGTCAAATTGGTCTGGCTGGTTCTGTTTCGCCCCCACCCCTGCGTAATGAAAGAAAAAAAAATCTCATATGATAACATCCTGATGACTTAATGGTCTATTTCTGCTGGGTGTCTAGGCACAAGGCATCATTAAAAACAAACTTGCTCAAAACAAAATGTTATCACCCTCACAATTTCCCAAATCGTAAATACAAAAGCATGATACCTTAGTGCAAAGGGCAAAACCGTATAAAATTGCCAAAAGATCTACTTTAACAATACCCTAAAAGACTACTTCATTTTAGCTTGATAAAATTATATCAATATTTTTTTTTTCGTTTAAGGTAACCTATGCAGTGTCTTTGAACACTACCTGGCATTATGCCTGCACTGCGTCATATTCATGCCCGGTTGTTTTTACCTTTAATAGATCCAGAGTTATCAAAGTGTTTTTTTGTTGTTGTTGTTTATTGTGTGTGGAAGATTTCGGTCTCATCATTTTTATCATTAATAAGTTGAGTGTGGGTGCATTGGTCACCTCTTGTTAACCTCGGTCTCAAAGCTCCCGGTTAATCGCATTTGTCTAATTAGCGAGCATCTCCTCGAACTTTAGTTATTTTAGGAAAGATTTGGCCAGACCAGTTCAGTCTCCCCCAAAAGGACAACGCCCGGGGCCACTTCTGCTCTCAAGGTGATTATAGACAAAACAATCGTTGTAGATATCTCGTGGATTGTTTACCTGAAAACATTAAACCATTATCTTTTAGAAATTATAAATATGCTTTTTAATTCTAAATACTAATGTATATTTACAAATAGCCTATATTTATTTCTCATGTATTTAATTCATGTATTTTTTTAATGGGGAGGCGTGACAAATTAAAAATATAAAAAAATGCACTTGTAACTTACACTGATGATGATAATAATAATAATAATAAATAGTATAATAATAATATTAGTATATTTTATAGGCTAATCATTTGTGAAGTGTTGGTCCTGAGACCAATTATTGTTCATGACGGTTTAATGTTTGGCATCGTACCAGAATCATTGTCATTGGTATCGTTTTTTTTTATCCACAGTATCGGTGTATAATGTACTTAAGTTACTAATATAAATAACCCCATCATCTTGCGGTTGATTGGGAGTAACTTCGACTTTTTCACATGCAGTTGTCAGAATAACGACATGTACTTACTAAACAAATCTATTTAAGCCTATGCAAACGAAGCAGGGCAAACTGAAAAATCAAAAAAAGAAAAAAAGAGACAATTACGTTTTGCTAGATTTTGTCGGGACCCTGGAAAAGGTGTAGCCTAGATGGGTTGATGGGATGAAATACTTTTGGGAAGCTGACATGCCCTGCGGTCTGACATGCTATAGCTACTCAATCTAAAACCATTTTAAAATAAAATTACTGACTATTTTACAGCTATTATAATACAGTGTTTATTTTAATATTAGGCTATACATGAGTGTATTTTGTATTTGTACTTTTAAACCATAAAATAAAAAAAATAAAAAAAACTACAAATAAACGAATTAGTGAGGGGAAGGCAAAAGGTGTTTAAAATACCAATAAGATGTGGCGACCAGTTACAGGACATAAAACATTGGCTACACGTTCCCTCAAATATCTCAATCTGAACGCAAAATAATGATGCTGATAAAAATGTTGCGTCAACCATACAAACAGGTAGCCTATCTTTCCAGAAGGATGCTGTGAATGCACCTCCACACACGCGCCTTCATTTCTGCATTGAGGCTACAATTATTCTATGTAACAAAACTAAACAAAAAAAAACATCCAATTCAATATATAATCATACGTTTAAAAAAAACATAAAATACAAATAGGCTATCTTTGTTCCTCTTACTGCATAAAACTCGTAAAAATAAGTGTGTTCAAAGAAAAATTGGCAGGGCAGCATTTCAAAAAGAGGACAGTAATTATAGCCTATACACGGTCTATTATGATTCTGAAATGTCCGTGTGATTTCAAAGAATGATTCTGGAGCTTACCTGATGCGTCTCAAAATCCTAATAACTTTTTTTTCAGGCTCGGCTTCTTCCTTTAGTTTGTGTTTTTTGTACACTCACAAAGCATTAAACACAACTAAAATCTAAAACCCGGTCTTATTGACCTGATTTGACACAGATTCGACGAAAACCTGAGCGATTGCTATCAAAAAAAACGACTTGATTTTTCTCCGAACGCGGCACGCCGAGCTTGTGCAGACTTAAACGCATTCGCTTTTCTATGACTGAACGCAGACTTATCAAGCTCTCTCGCCGCATAATCGAGCATTTCTCAATGAGACAAAGAAGTCTAAGCGTCGTCACGGACTTCCTGAGTATCAAATAACAAATGCAGCCCAGTTTCCCCCCTCTTACATATTCTCTCCCCCCCTCTCTCTCTCTCTCTTCCACCTGGAGAGTCGCTGTACCTGCGCGGTGCTCAAACGACTCCCAGAATTTCGGCTTTTCTTTTCGTAACATGCAGACAAAATTAAACGCGTTGAAATGCACAAAAGGTAGCTCGTTGTTTAGTCTGCAACCGTGAGGATTTGATAATTAGTTAAGCATCTTACCCCAGTGCCGAAGGAATAATCCAACCCTCCTCTTGTCTCCTGCATTTTGCGATGTCACTAACTCCGGTGCTTTTCCCCCCTGTCCTTTTAAGGTGGAGCTGACGGGAGGCGAGGCTCTCTGATTGAGATCTGCTGCAGTTCGACCATACAGCTGTCACTGCTTTACTTCGCCTTCGGATTAAAAGATTTTCAAACCCGAATTATTCTGGAGGCGGCTTTTAATTTTACCATACAAAAATGATGAAGCGAGCAGCTTTTTAATTGCAACGACAGCATCTTATTTATTTACTTATTTTTTGATAGTCTCGGGCAGTGTGGGAATTATTTCCTAATTTTCAAGGCGCTCATCTTTTTTAAAATAATTCCCGTCGGTAGGATTTGGTCTTGCGCAACCTAAATTGTGCACAGTTAGCTAACCGACAATCATAAAAACGGTTTAAACATAACACTAACGATTTTGAATATACAGTTCTGATATGTAACGCTACAACAACAACAACGAGATAAATAATGTCACTTATATTTTCATATCATGTAGGCTACTTATGCTTTTGTCAGCGATAGCTGTTGCTATAGTTACCTCATCACACAAATGTTTATTTAACGAATTCTGAGTAAATTCTAACTTTTGTCGTTACTGAAACGTTGTTGAAATGCATATACTTATTTTTTTTTTAAAGGATTTTACACCCTTGCCATCGGGGTATGACTTAAAGTCGTGATAGGCCTATAGCCTATTCATTTGGCAAAAATAGCCTACAGCATCCGATACTTTCTTTTTCGTGTTCCATCACGCAACGTCGTTTCTCTGATTTTCTTTGTACCTTTTAATTGAACTGCGTAGCAAACATGTGACTCTGACACCGTACGTTTTGACCTTCATTTATCAGTGCTGTAATAGGCCTGTAATTTAAGTAATTTGAAAACTCAGTAAAATACAAACAGAATATCTGAATATACAAAATAGTTCTTTAGAATACAGTCTCTTTAATATCGCAGTGTTTTGTCTAATTTGTCTTTCTAGGCTATTTAGCAAGTTAGCTTCTACAAACAAACACATCTTTGGACCAAATGTGACATGTTGTGTCTGTAGAGGGCCAAGACAGGTGTTTACCTGTATTACTGGCATACAAAGAGGCTCTGTCTGCATTGGAGAGAGAGAGAGAGAGAGAGAGAGAGAGAGAGAGCAAAAGGGGAAATGAAAGGACTCAGCTGAAGAAGAAAAAAACACATCTTGAACCAGACTACATTGGTTTGTTGGTCTGAATCGGTCTAATCAAAGAGGATTGTTGACTGGTTTTAATGCGGAGGTTTTGTGCACCTGTCACTCTCAGAAATAAAGGTACAGCAGCTGTCGCTGGGGTGGTACCTTTTCAAAAGTTACTTAGTAGAACCTATGGTCCCCATTGTGTACCTTAAAGGTACATATTGGTTCTTAAAGTGTACACATTAGAACCTAACAGTTACAAAAGTGTACCTTTTGAAAAGGTACTGCCCCAGTGACAGCAGTTGTACCTTTATTTCTGAGAGTGTGGAAGCTAAACCAGCATAGGACCAGCTAGGCCAGGCAAGGAGGCAGACTAGACCATCTTAAACTTTATCTAAAACCAGTTTAGCCTCTTTCCCAAAAATAATATTTTTATGATCATTAGAAAAGTAAGAAACAAGAAAGAAAGCAGCCTACATATCACATATCAATATGTGATAATGCATTGCCTTGGTTTAGGATTTTCTCCTTGTGTGGGTCCCGCAGGTCTTGGGTTTTGGGATCAGATGACATCATCCAGATGGCCAGTAATGAACAAGCATTCAAACGCACCACTTCATCTGCTCTATATGCCTGCAGGCCCTACCAGCTACAAGCATCCTTTTACATAACGGTCCTCCTCAGTTAGCAGCCTGAGTCCATCTTTGTGCTCAGCATGTTGCTTGAATAGTTGAAAAAATAATCATAAGTAGGACTGTATACTGTTATAGCCTATATATTTTAAGTCTAAACCTAACTTTTTAATTCTGGTAGTTTAATCTATGTGTATGCTCACTTCAGTCTATTATTAACAATAGGTTCAATGTCAACCACTTATCTGTCCAGGACAAAATTTTAGCAGTCTAAAATAAAATGATCTCAAGTTAAACTAGCATAAATGGTTACCCCATGCAGGCGTCCTCGCAAACAGCATCCCTCCATCCTGGAAGGCATCAGGACCTCTTTAGAGCAGCCGCAGTGCAGTCGGTGCATCACACTCCAAGTGCTTCTACAGAGTCTGGAAGTGATGCTGTCCTCCATTGGGTCGCTCTTCATATATATACCGGTCCACGTTATCCGCAACCCCCGAGTCCACTTACCTGCTGTTGATAGTTGAAGCCTATACTGACACCTCAGTGGAAAAAAACGGCTCTATATTTTTAAATTATGCCAGTGGTGTTGGTTACATCTATTCAAACCAAATAGCCAGAGTGAAATCTATCCCAAGGGCTCTTTGTTGACCAGTCAGACCTGGTTGAGTCGTCCCCTCACCCGTCCACTCTTCATTCACCTGATTCAATTCTGGAAAAGTCGAAACACGAGCCGCAGATCACCTGTATGAGGGAAGCTGAGTGAAGCTTTTGAATTTTTAAAATAGTAATTTCTTTGCAGCTACCTGTCGGTCCATATGACGTTTAGAGCCCTCCCCACCTGCCAGGACGGGTATCGGGTGTAACCGGGCCAATCTTCTGGCACGACTGACGCCCCTCATCGAATGATACATGATACGGGCCCGAGGAACAAAGAGCGTGGTGGAATAGTTTACAGATGATCATTGGAGCATTTGATGTATTGACAAACACCCATTCACTGCATGAACTTCGTCTGTTATATATTAATTATTATACACTTATAAGTAAGCTAAGCTTAGGACTATCAACATAATGCTCAGACAAAAAGTCACTGTTTGTGGATGAAGTTTTAGGATAAGAGTTTGTATATGGAATTATTAATATAGACTAGAATATGTTTTAGTTGGAAAGCTAATTATTTGCATTAGTTCGTAGTGCATTTTAAGTTAAGTATTACAGTTTAAATAAAGAAATGTGTTAAATTTCGGCAATTAGTTCAAGTCTTTATTGTGGAAGATTGGAAAAAAAATTTTCATTTTTAGTAATGTATTTTTGATTTTATTAATAACTTATTACATGTAAATAATCGAATTAATATCACATAACTAATAACAGATTTACTGATCTATTTTAAAGGAATTCATATATTTCAATTTATGATATTAACAATATTAGAATATAAAGACTACATATTTTTAATAATTTTTTATTCATATACGTTTTTTTTTATAAATGCTCAAATTAAAAACGTTTATTGCTAGATGCAGGTGTTAACTACAATAAACTAAGATATATTTAATTCACATAGAGAGATATGGTATTATTTATTTACAGTAAATAATGCACTATACGGATTCTTTAATAATTCTTAAATAATCACAAATAATTAATCTTGATGAGAAAGAAAAACGTTAATTCAATATATTACATACATTATAAATATTATAATCATGTCATTGTTTTGAGCATATTCACACTTAAAATACAAAAAGAGAGAAAAGACCACCTGAAGACAATAATAACAATTTTTTTGGGGAGCCAAAAGATTGTTTTAGGGAGCATTTCTGTCACTCATAATTTAGTCACTTATTTGTAAATAAATAAATGCATGCATTGCAGTTTTATTTCTGAAGGATATTTCACAGCATCACTTAAAAGCTTTCAAACAAGCTGCAAAGACAGGAAGAAGAATGTTCATTGCAGACTGTCAAAAAGCTCATTTTTATCATACTAGTGGGAATTAAAATATATCGAGACGCTGTTAATAGACTGCATGGGGATGTAGTATAATTAATATTGATCTGATATTGTTTGTTTCCGCTCTAAATGGCAAGAAACATTTCAGAAAAAAAACACTGCTCATGCAATTCTATAATAATTGGACTAATAAAATAATGCAGTTATTTAGCATATTACAAAATACCTGGATGCAATGATATTAAACTAATTTGACCCTTTGCACGCATGGGGTTTATGTCGTTCTGCATGTCACCACCTTACCATCCGCAACACTTGACTAAGTTGGCATTAATCAGTCGCCTTGGAAACAGTGAGTCAGAGCATCTGCCATTTGTGTCTTTGTCTGAGGTTGTTTTTAATCAGACGGTCATCCATTAATAACGGAGTTGGGCTGGTTTAGTAACCGAGTCCTCGACATGAGAGACGCTCAGCCGGTCAAGATCCAGCGGCTCACATGTCAGCATCAGGATGCCGTTTCACACAAGACACACTGTAACATGTAGGCAGTAGTTTAGCTTGTGATCTTAGTTGTTTCTTACGCTTATTTTGTTAGGCCTATATTCTATATCGTACAATAACGCGGGCATATAAGCCTTGTTGTCATATGATGCTTTGGTAGGAAATATGATATGATGATGATGATGATTCTTGGGTGTCCTCGCAACTCATTTACTAATGAGAGTTCAAAAGTGCAGAGGGTGGGTGATTATTATTGTGATGGATATCAGCTGCTGAATCAGAACAAAGCTGGAGTCCTGATCAAGCAAGCACTATTTGTCCTTCATTCTGCATCACTTTCAGCCCCATTTGTCTAGCCTATATAGTTCCATAATTGCGTTTCCTGCGTAGGCCATCTATCATTTCTTGAGATAACAAATCCCAACACATTACCTCTAAGCTATGTAGTCCAAATTTGTTTTAAGTGAAAATAAATGGAGACATTAACGAATATAAAAGAGGAGTATCACGCTTCTCCCGAGAGTTCGGTGAGCCGCTGGGACTGGTCACGTGACCGCAAACTCCGCTTCCAGCCAATCACTGCGGCCGTCTCGGGCTGGGCATCTGGTCATGTAGGCCTGTAGCCTTCTTGAGCATCGCACTGCAGATAAAGGCCTTTAACGTTAAATATTTCATTGAGGAGCTCGTGTTTCTCCAGCACTGGAGGTCAGGGCTTTGGAAAGAAGCAGTATACGCACTGTCCCGTTGCTCGACGTCTCCTTCTCCTTGACTGTTTACGGGCAGATTCTGACTCAGTGAAATGTTAATGGGGAAAAGACTGGTAGAAGAGTTATAATTGAGTATAACGGGTGTGTTAAAAGCACAGAGAAATTGAAGAGGGAAGGAAAATGTAGGAGGGTGAAGGAGAGTAATAGCCTACAGTCTGTATTCCATTTTAATTCCATCTCTTTCTAAAGCTTGAAAGAACAAGAGGGGACCTTTTGCCTGAAAGATTAATTTGCCTTATATTACCAAATTGTTTCTATTTTGTAAAACGACAGTGACATCTAATGGTACTACAGTTGGATTAGGATTCTACTTTGTGTAGCCTAGGGCACAACCTGGTGGTCAATGTTGAATTCTGCAAATAAAATTGGAAATGTTATAATAATATAATATAATATCTAATACATTATGATGTAATTCATAAGCCCACTCTATACATTTACATGGCATGAATTATTTCTGCTGTGTCTTTATGCTATAATCTATCAAGTCTATATTTGGGATCAAATGAAGATGCTTTTTGCTCGACTTGCAACAATTTTAAAATGTTTGGCCACTTCGATAACATGACTGTCATCTAGTGGTGGTACAGAGTAATAACATCATGCAAATAAGTGATAAGGCTGTGGGAATGTTTGTATTAAACAAGTAGCCCTTGAGGCTGTACAATTCGCCCACTTATCGAATTTGAATTATGGCTGGTATTCAGAATATATTTGAATATTTGTCATCTATATTCAAATATATCGTAATATAATTTGAGCTTGGTCATTCGTGCAGTATCATTTGAGCTTTATATATATATTTTCAATGTGTTGTAATTTAAGTATATTTATGAAAGAATATAGCATAATATAGTGGAAATATGCTCGTCAAACACAATGGCTATATTCAAATTCGTTATATTTTGTTTGAAAAAGATTAGAGGATCATGCTCATTATGAATTAGTATTAAGAAACGTCAAGTGTAATAGACCAATCAGTAACCCAAAACATAATAGAATTCATCAAAACTGATTTTTAATACTGAATTGATTTTTTTTCCTTCACTAAAAATGACTTCCTGGAAGATTGCTCATGTGGAACTGTGTTTGATCATTACAAGGTTTCTATCAGAGTAGAAAATTAAATTGAAGACAGTAAAATATTCACACTAATGACCAATTACAACAAAATAAAAATAATTATTGAACTTTATTGCGTTTTATTATTTATTAACAAACCAATTGAGTTTCATGCTAGAAGTCAGCATATAGCAACCAAACAAGGACATGAACATGACAGAGCAACATACATACACTTGTTTAATATCCACCCCAAGTTCATTTAATTGTGATATTGTCATAAAACTAGTTTACTTATTTATAAATTGAGAGTTTAACATTTTACCAAATGTATTAAGATTTAGGCCTATACCATGGGGACACTAAAATATTTTAAATACAAATATAGCAACCACACAAGGACATGGACATGACAAACAGGACAACATTCATTCAAATTATTCATTTAATTGTGATACTGTCATAAAATTATAATGTCCTTAACATTTTACCCAATATACTGTATTAAGATATAGAGTGAATTCAGGTAAAGTGGGGCACATTTTGTTAAACCTGTAAGTTAGATACCCAGATGTTTTGCTCTTCAAAAAATCTTCTTTTATGTTCAACAGAAGAAAAAAACTCATACAGGATTGGAACAGCTTGAGCACGAGTAAATGACAGAATTTTCATTTCTGTCTGTTTGAACTATTCTTTTAAGGTCCAGCTGTACTTTTTACATTTGAATTCAATTCATATAATTTGTTATTTGGAAAGTATATACCAATAAATATTTTGAGATCCTGCACTCCAGACTAATGTTTTTTTCAGGTCCAGCTGGTCCGGTAAAGTGGGTCATCTCTCAATTCATCAAACCCACAAAAAAAAAGAATCCGTATCAGACAATGTCTAGAAAACAAGATTTATTAGGCACTAAAATGTTCCGAATAAAAAGAATGACCAATTTTTCAGAGAAAACAAAGATGCAAAGCGGTTTGTACACATTTAATATTTTATTAAAAAAAGAAGAAGTGATTACAGTTTACTGTACACAGCTATTTAAGAGATTATAATCCTATAGATAAAGAGCATTTGTCCCTTGTGACAGGCATGGTGCCCACTACAATGCCCCCACAACGCAAACAAAAAATAATGGCAAAAATTAAAAGAGTAAGATTAATGGATAAGGAAATAAAAGGGGCAAATTACCATAATACCTGGGATAAAATAAAATCCTTAAAGAAAAAAAAAAAATTGTATTTTCTTTTTTGTTTTAAATCAGCGTATCACACACTAGGTACTAGATACAGATATTATTTAAAAAAAAATCCATGCTGTGTGCCCACATAAGCCCCATGTCTGAGCACCCTATTGAAGCACAGGTATAAGGGACTAAAGGAGTGGACAGCCAGGACTGAACTAGACTGGACTCTACACCGGATGCATGCAAAGTGCACTGGAGAGTTCATCAACACAAATGCAAGAGACGCGATGCCATTGGCTGAGAGGGCCAGCAGGAGGAGCCTCTGTGGCCACAGCAGCAGCCGGAAGACAGATCTCTTCCTCCTCTCTCTCTGGCAAACATACAGCTGGAGACCACAACATTAATAACTGCTGTCCCCTGGATGTGTGTGTGTGTGTGTGTGTGTGTGTGTGTGTAAGCACTGGGGGCTTATGGGTGCAAAACACAAAGGACACACTTATTTATTCCACCCCACCCACTAAATATGTAAAAAAAAAATAAATAAAAAATTCTCCCTTCAATCCCAAACACCTTTTGTATCATGTATTACCTGCTCCAGATGGACATCTCTGTTATTGACATGGGGAAAAAGAAATAGGAAACCAAAAATTAGTAAATAAATTCTCACAAAAAAAGTATAATATCTAATTGGAATGGAAGCACACTTATACATGTTTATTTGAGATTCTCAGACTCTTTAGTCATTTTACTCTTTGACATGAAATAAAAACAAAAGGAAAAATATATAGTTCAAACTAAATGTCCATATTTTGTCTCTCTTATTAAAGTCCAGGGCTCAAAATTGAATCAGAAATGAAATAGAGAAGCTGAGTTTGTCGTGTTTGTCAGGGTGTGTGTTGCTAGGCATGGCAAAATGTTTACCATGGCAACCAAACCACATCCGAGAAGCATTTTCTTCCATATGTGTCTGAAAGATGTGAAACAAAGCCACCTCTAAACGTATGCCGTCTCTCTCCTTGTAAGATAACTTCCTCTTAATACAATACTGCATATAAGTGGTCTTGTTTCTTTTGTCTTGAAAAAAAAAATTAACCCCCATCAACAGATTTAGACAAAAAAAAAAAGTTCAACTGAGACTCTTTCTTTTTTCCATTGCACAATTTGGCCAATTCTTTACTCGGGCTAGAACATCAAATGTTTTGCCCATAAAACATCAATTTAATTAAAAAAGAAAAAAGGAGAGAACATAAAAAAGCCACTCCGTGGGAAAAACATAGGCAGCTCTGGATCAAATCACACGAGCCGAACTGAAACGCCTCCCCTTATATGCCATTCCGTCAGGGGTCGACGGCCGTTTTTCGGGAACGTCGTACTCTTCACTTCAACCCCGCTTCATTTACATTTTGGACGATGAATGGATATACAAGTGCATTCAGAATGCGAGATTTGTGAGAATACTGCAAAAAACACACACGCACACAAACTAAATCTGGTTCTTCGTAGTACCAACATGCCACTGATGATATCTGCAGAGGTTGAAATTCAAAAGCTCTTTATACAGAAGATATCTGCCCGTTTCCACACGGTCACAGCGAAAACCCACCTCAGTGTTACTCGACTGTCCCCTAAAACCACAAGGCAGATCTTACCACATGGGATCCTTCTGATAATATCAGACAAGCAGGTTACAAAAACTAAATCCATATGAACATCTAATTTTGATTTCACCACCCAGTAAAACTAACTAGATCTACATGAGGTCAAACAACAGCTATCATAGTTATACACAAGCAATAGGAAAAGATGATGAACTCTACAAATGTTAGTAAAAAGCTCTTTCTTTTTTTTTTTGTCTCTTTTCTCTTTAAGGTTTCTTCTAGGCTAGACCAACAAAGTCCTACGGGAATCCACTTCCGCATCATACAACAAATGTACAAAAAAGATGCTCGTAAAGAGGGAGAGAGTGCGAGACAGAAAGAGGAAAAAGACAAACACTCTGTGCATACATTGTTGGTACAAAATAAAAGATTTGTGCTCCGTAAAGCAGGACAGTCACTTCCTGGTCGATTTGTGAAGGTCACTGTGGAAGGTCACACAGCGTAGAGCCACGTTTTGTGGTGTGGGGATTCCACAACGAGGCAACAAAAGCCAGAAACGACATCGAGCTAGTGTAAAAGTTGAGCTTCGGTGTGCTAGCCTCTACACCTACATCCTCTTTAAAAAAAAAAAATGCTCAAGGAACTTAAAGGGAGTCGTATTGATATTTTCCGTGGGCACTGTATCGTGGGCTTGATCGGTGAGCAGCGTTTTGTAAAATCCTGATGCTTGCTTTAACATACAGCGTGGAAACTTGCCCCTCAAGGTGAGACCAAAATAAAAAGAAGAGGAATTCTTCTAAAGTGTTTTTATCTTAAAACAGCTGTTTAAAGAGTAAACAAACAAATGAAAAGTAAAAAAATGGGACAACCAGGAAAGCATTGATAATTCAAAATGACTTGCACTGGGATGATCGAATGGGATCGATCAAACTGCTGAGGTGGAGGGAAGTAATGAGGCAAAACGTGTCCGATCCATCTGCAACAACTCCACCTGAAGACCGTCCTGGCAAAAGGTCTAAGCCGAGGGAATTCATATATCAAAGCATCACGAACACAACTCTCAGTATGTTAGTAACATCACAAGGGGACAAAAAAAAAAAAGGGCACCCCCGTTTAAATACGGCCTCTCTCTGGACAGTCTGCGTCGGAAAAAGGTGGATTAGGGAGGCGATGACATGCATTCCAGCTACGCAGCTACCAACGTGGAATCAAGGGGGGAAACTCTACAAGCCTTTCTTTTGTTGGGGTGACGGAGAGAGCAAGTGAGAGAGTGAAAGAGAGAAAAAAAGGGGGGAAAAAAACAACAACCAAGAAGTAGAGATTGAACACCTACAGAGGGTGCCATATTCATCATCAACGCTAGATATCCATAAAAATCCTGGTTTAGTAATAATAATGAAAAAAAAAAAAAATCACCTTGTTTAAATATGAATCTTTTATAGTCTGCTTCGCATGGTTAGGAAATAATATAGTCTCTGTGGTAAAGGGGAGAAACCGTCACCCTTAACTACAACTCCATGTCCTGAGCTTCGTCCTCTGAAAAGTCAGACATGGAGCTTTCTGAAGAGGAGTCGCCCGCTCCTTCCTCCTGCTCCTTCAGAGCCTCCTCTGTTGCATATTTCTGGATGTATTCTGAATAGAAACAGGGACAGAAAGAGATGGATGGGAAAAATATGGTCAGACATAAAAAGCTAATATTTCACTACAAGAAATAGCCAGCAAACTTGATTCATTATGGTTAATTGTAGGCTAAAACATAGTAAAATCTTAAAAGTCTCTAAAATAGTAAAAAAAAAAAAAAAAATAATTATCACAAGAGGCGTTATATTCAATCAAAAAAAAAAACAATGCAAACCAATTGTTGAATCAGAATGAGTCACAAGACAAGAAAGGGTCATGAAACTAACATTCATGCTTTTGGAAACAGTTGCCTAATAAAAAGCATTGAAATGATCCAGATATCCACCTTGTTGTTAGACAACCATGAAACTATGAAATACATACTGGTAAACACTATTATTTGGCTTTTTTTTATTCAAAAAGACTTGGCAGAAACAGATTTTAAAAGTAATGTTAAAAGTTATGTTTATCAGTACTAATAAAACGGTTACTTTATACATTTCATTGGAATGGAAGCTCAGGCAGAGCAGGATAAAGCATTACTGTGCTCTGTTTATATACTGAACGTTTCAGCAAACAATGTAGATCATTTACGTGGATAGAACATTCGTATACTGTGCACAGTATACATTCTGCAAAAATAGCATACTATTCCAAACATACCCCTAACCACATTTTTTTTTTAGCAGAAGACATTGTACAATGGTGATGTGAAACATGGTGACAGATATAAACCTCGAGGCCAGATGGAGGTTAAAACAAGAAAACACGAAGTCAAACGACGTCAGCTCTTCAAATCACCTTTGATTTTCTGTTTGTAGTCCTCTGGTCGGTGTAGGTACATGGCTGCGGCGTCCCCGTTCAGAGGGTCGATGGGGTTCGGGTAGGCCAGCAACTGTGGCAAAAACGACTCGAAGATATTGGTGAGATCTGTGAGGAGAGAGAAAGAGAGGAAGTAGAGCCTTTAATACAGGAGCAAAGCAAAAGTCTTATGAGCCCTTCTTGCAGCACACAATGGAGGATTTATGTTGAGTGACATGATTATGGCCTAATCTCCCATTCGGTGTGGGGACTGTAGACATGCATGTAGATCTCTCTCGGTCCTTCTCTTTTTCTCTCGTAGCCAGTATTGTGTGTTCTAGCTGTCACTCTATTATACAAACACAACCTGGACAGCTGAGTACATCTAAACCAAATACAAGAATGTATAGTCAGCCTGTCATTATGACTAAATGGATCCCTGGTGAAGACGATGGCACTTCTACACGGTAATAATAATAAAATTAATAATTAAAAAATAAATAAATAAAACAAAAACAGAATAATAATAAAAATTGGGTTTATTATGTGGGGAAAAAGACCCAGAGTGATAATTCAGGAACAAAAAATGACTTAATCTATAGATAATAATTATAATTATAATTATATACATACACACATACATACACACATACATACATACACACACACGCACACGCACACACACACATAGTTTTTAAATTTATAAACAACCAGTAAATTTAAATACAACTATTCAAAATATTCAATACTATCACCAAGTCTAGGCAGCAAATCAACTACTGAATGAAAGCTCAAGTCACCATTTTAGGAAAACTGTAAATATTGTATTATTATAAAAACAGAGAGACATCTGCAAAAAGAGACAGCAGTGGTGTTGTGAATGATAACTGGTGGGATGGGGCCGCTTAAGTGTGGATGTTGGGGAGCTGATGCTGTTTTCTGACCTTGCAGGTATTAGCTCATTCAGAGAGGGTAAGAGGATTACAGTGCACCCGATCCTGTCTAAGGGGCCGCAGACTTTATTCTACTGCTCAGGCAGCATCATTTCAAGCTATGGAGTTTTCTGTGCATTTATTCTCAATATTCATGACAGCAGACACACGCACAATGACTGTGCTCACATATACGTACCATAAAGAGCAGTCCATGTCTGGTTGATCACATCTAAACACACTGTCCCTGACCTGGACAAAGAATAACACATTGTTTCTACTTTTCCATTCCAGAATAGTGTTACCACTTACATTTTGCAAGAGGTATGCAAACTTTTAATTTTTAATCGCTTTGTCATTTCGCTCTTGGTGTGAATAGACTTTTTTTGTTGTTGTTGCTGAAAACCAGTGTTGTTATTGTTAACTAAAACAAATAAAATGGAAACAAAAGCTGAAATAAAATTAATTAATTACAACCTTAAATGAAAATGAGAAATGATAGCTTGGCTTAGTTGAAGTACTAAAATAACAAAAACTAAAACTGAAATAAAAATAAAGCTCTATATTGAAATATATGTATATGTATATTTAATTACAAAAGCACATATGACTGCAACTTCAACTAAAATAAAAACTAAAAATAAATGCTAATGAAAAAAAGTAATACTATGACAGTATATTAAAAAAATTACAAAAATACTGCTGAAAAGGAAAAACAAAAATTGTTTGCCATAGTTGAGGTCAAACGTTGCACAGTGTGGAATTAAAATATGTGGTTTGAAAAAAAGGCAGATTTAAGAAAATAATTCTTCACAAAACTAATGTATGTATAAACCTTTATTTTACCCTCTAACTCTAGCATTTTCTATTTTATTTTAATTCTACTTTATATTTATCCTTTTTTTTTCTTCTTTTAAAAAAAACACTAGCTTTCTATTTTTCCTGTTCTATCTACTTGTTTTTCTTTGTATGTTTGTTTGTGTGTGTGTGTATATATATATAAATATATATATACACACACACACACACAACACACACACACACACACCTTGCTACATGTACTGCGTTAGGCTAACCAATACTTGTCATTTGCACTTATATATTGTTGCTCTTTTGTTAGTTTTGATTGGTTCTATTGTCCTCATTTGTAAGTCGCTTTGGATAAAAGCGTCTGCTAAATGACTAAATGTCAAATGTAAATGTAAATGTATGGCTTTGAAAGACGCATAAATTGTTTGGACACTCTTTGGTCGATTTTGAGTTTGAAAGCCTCTGGACACTGTATGTTTTGAATATATAGGAAAGAGTAGCATGAAAATTCTTCACAACAAAACTTTTTTTTTTAGAAGAGCTTTAGAAAGACATGAGTGTGTGTAAAATTCATATAAAAACATTTTCCTCAGAGCACACCAGAAGGCAAAATCAGAATCAAATTCAGACTAAAGAGACTTACGCTTCATCGATGTTCGGATGAAAAATCTTATTCATAAATCCTGTAGAGAGATTGAAGAAGAAAAATGGAGTGAAATCATAGATAGTTGCATTTAGTTGCTATTCCTAACCTTTCTCGTACCACACCATCTTTACAGACCATTAAATATGACATCACAGGGATGTTATGTGCTGTTTTTCACCTTAAACACCTCAAGTATGATTGTCTGAATGTACTCTACCCATCATTTCACAACCACACCAATGTGTGTGACTTCTAAAGGGCACTCAGCTGATTAGGTCTCTTTGGGATACATCATGTATAGTAATACTTTACCTATAGAGGGCGATTTGAAGGGGTATTTGTCTGGAAGATCTACTCGCACCTTCCATACACCCCCTTCATATGGTGCTGACAGGAAAAACAGAAAGAGATACATGACTATTCAAGCAACAATTCACATCTGCTCTAGCATGTAACACAGACTTTGAAAAGACAAGCGATAATCGTATAATGCAAACTATGAATGACTAGGCATAGATGTCTTTGTATTCAAAAGTGACTGTGTGGGAGTAACTGTAATACTTAATTAGATGATTATGAATTATATGTGTAATAATGACACACGTGTGGGTGTGTACACATGTGGACGGGAAGCTGTGCTGTTGGCCTCGTGTGATATGGGGCATGGTGCAACGTGTGCTCGCTCCAAGAATAGCCCTTTGCAATCTGACCCTTGTGGCCAATAGCTCAAACTACGGAAGGTAAAGCTTAGCCGCAGATAAGACCTGCTCCTACTTCTCAAAGAGGAGGGAGGAAAGATCATTAAACAGCAGATGATGTGACAATTAAAAAGGGTCTCAAGCTGTTTTCTGAGTAAACAATGAGGTCATGTCCCAAACCAAGTTGTGTAAGATGTGCATGTTTAAATATGCAAAAGTGTCACGATTGTCGTGACGTGATAGCTAGGTAAAGAAATCTAATGAGACTCTGTGAATATCACGAAACATGTCAAGGACATGCCCGGGTCTTATTTCACCCCCAATTAGAAAGAGGCAAGAAATTAAGAAATTACTGTAATGAAAAACAAAATCAATTAGTATAGTAGCTGCCTTTGATTTTTTTTTTTTAAGAAATAAAAATATTATAGGATTTTTTTTTTTGCATTAGTTATACAATTGTGACAATATATTGTATATTAGAATCATATTAGTTATTAGGCATTTATTGCATAGTATTTCTATTATCTAGTAAATAAATCCCAATTCAAAGACTTTAATTAATTGAATTTCTTTTTTACAAATAATATATATATACTATATACATAGACATGTACACTACCGGTCAAAAGTTTGTGATCAGAACTATTTTTAATGTTTTTAAAGGAGTTTCTTGCTCATCAAGGCTGCATTTATTGATCAAAAATACAGAGAAAAAAACAGTAATCTTGCAAAATGTCATTACAATAAAAAAAATAACGGTTTCTATTTTAATATACTTTAAAATAAAATTTATTTCTGTGATGTAAAGCTGAATTTCCATCAGTCATTACTCCAATATAAAGTGTCACGTGATCCTTAAGAAATAATTCTAATATGCTGAATAGAATGTCAAAAATCTGCTTTTACAAAAGGATTTATTATCTTTACACAAAATATAATATTTTTTTTTCCCTTTTGATTTTTGGGGTGAAATGAGACCTGGAATGTTTACATAAGGTTCAATTTAACGTGTGTGTAAATAATTAAAACAGACTTACTTCCTTGTGGTCCATAAAACTTCACTACAAATTCATTGAGTCCACTCAGGATTGTGACTTCATGTTTACTCTCGATACTAATAGAAATGGTTAAGGCAAACTCAAAAACACTGACTTTAAGCAATTTTCAAAAGCAAAAACAAACATTAAAATTCACAATTAATTTATAGAAAATACTTATAAACAGCACTGGGGAAAGAGTTTAATCAGGATCAAATAGGACAGACTCACCATCAAATTCAAAATGACAATTAACCATTAAAAAAAAAAAGTGTGAGGATCCACTAAAACGACCTTTCAACCCACAAAGAGGGCAGATTTACACCAACCGAACTGAGATTCTCACTTGGCCTTTATTCTTTGACCATCAATAATTATCAAGAGGTTCAGCTCAGCAGATCGGATAGCAAAAACACAATCCATGGGTCTGACCCACAGCTCTCTGACTGATGCACACAGGGCATCAATGCAACTCAATACGACACTCCAGTCATTAGCTATGGTTGTCAGGCTGTCACTTCTCATATTGCGGGCGCAGAGAGCTTTAATCAGACCCTCGCTGAGCTAGACAATACATGCTCACCACCACACCAAGACCATGTAGGAGACCCGACGCTCTTAAAGACTCACACACAGTCTGCCAACTCAGCTTGAACACAACATGCATCCAAAACGCAGTTCTCAAGCAGACTTGGCCATTGCCACAGTTCGTATTTTAATTGAAGGAGTTACCGATGATGTTATCGCGTTTGTCAGCTGTTGTGTAGGCTGCACTGTGACTCAAACTGTATACTCATGCTGCCCAGACTGGCTAATGAAGGCAAACATGTTTACGCTCTGTTGAAACTGTGATGTGTCCTGTGACTTGTCTGAGAGTTTAACCAGTTGAGTGCTTGTTCAACTGATGATTCTCGGCTCTGCTGGGAAACAGAGCTGTCAATTTCAAGAGGTCGCCTTTAAACATCCGGTGCGAGAGACTGCAGGACTCCCGGGAGAGGTGTGGAAGCTGCTGTCTGTCAGATTATCGTTCATTGTGGCTTTTGAGGAGCCAATGAATTTTATACCACAACAGGCTTAAGAATAATTTTCAATATTCATTTTAAATCTATCTGGGAGAGGAGCCGAACTAAAGATCTGTTCACGAATGGAAAAGGTGCTAAATGGAAGAATAATAGTGCCAGTAAAAAAAAAAAAAAAGAAGAAGTTAATTTATTTGTAAATTTGTGTAACTTATTTACACATTTTATTATTATTTTAACTGATAATAAATTTTTTTAATGCCACTAGTTCTCCACAGTGATACAATGGAGCCAGATTGACAGGTTGAGCATGACAGAAAGGGATAGTGTTTTCTGTTTCAAGACACCAGCTGGCTTCTTCGTCAGTTGTAGCTCTAAGAGGTTGTGGTCACCAAGGTGTTAAACATCATGGATTTATTTTAGGCTGTGAAGCATCTGCAGAGGCTGAGAGAATAGTGGAAGCACCCAGTAAAGTGCGTTTCTGCACAATGCTTTCATGCTTTTACACTCACAGATTCAAATCTGAACAAAGCAGACCCATCATTAGCTGCTTATCCTCAACAAACACAGAGACTTGGAACAAACGTGATCCTGAAGATCGGACTGATGACTAGTGCGTAATAACCTCGATTTTCACACGCCTTTTCTTTAACATATTAGGTTCCGTTCAGGTAGGAATTCTGCCGTCTGGTTGCTCTCGACGAGTCTAGTGAAATAAAGAAGGGGGTGAGTATGCGTGGAGCATCAGCAGACCTGTTAAAGAATCTGTGCCCATTGGAGAAGCACCACGCTGAGCTGTCTGGCTGTGCCCAATGACACATGGGACTACTTTTTGACCTGTATTTTAAGCCTCTTTTGGATAGACACAAAAGCAATTGGTCAAGCATGTACAGACACAAACACACACACAACACACACACACACACACAGACAGAAAAGCAGAAACCTGGAGACTGGAGAGGTTTTTCTCCTACAATAGATAGAGGTTGTAGGAGAAAAACCTACAGGAAAAAATACAGGTCATATTCCTCTCCACCTTCATCTTTTGAGAGTCATTTATCAGCAATGTACATTAAAACCTCTATTGATTTGATAATTCAATTTTCCTTCAATTCTTCGGCAGAACTGCAAGGCACGTGTTTCTCCTCTGAGGCATCAGTGACACAGATTTAAAATAGATCATTATTAACGGTCCAGAAATCCTGCATGCATTAAAGAAATGGTTCTGTCATTATCCTCAAGTCACCCCAATAATATAAGTTTTTTCCAGTGTGGAACACAAAAGAAGATATTTAGAAGATTAAAAATTTAAATTGCTATAAAAGCGGTCCACAGGATTCTATAATACAAGACAATTTGAGTTTTACTACAAATTTCACCCTTAAACCTTCAGAAGACTTACAAGGCAAACAAGTTGTGTGGACTACTTTTATGGTGCTTTTTTGGCATTTTTGAAGCTAGACAGAAGCAGTCCCCATTCACTTTCACTGTTTTGAAAAGAACAGTGTTAATATTCTTCCAACATCTCCTTTTGCAATCCACTGAAGCAAGAAAATAATTGTTAACGAAAATGAATACTTAATCATTTTTAGTATTTGAAATAAATCCAAAATAAAAATCTAAATACTAGATGAAATAATAAAAATGTAGTTTAGCAAAAAAAAAGAAAATAAAAAAAAGAAAAAAAAAAAAAAAAAAAAAATAACTACAGCACATAGACATAAAATTACTCAAGCTGAAATTAAACTGAACATTTAAAATGAAAACTAAAAATAAATAAATGATGAAAATCAAAAAGTGTCCATTTTAATTTCTGGGTTAACTACTTCCTACAGTTCTTACAAAGTGAAAGCACACTGCAGTATTGATCAAACCAGTGATACATCCCTCCCCCAAACATTGAAGGCAAGAGAAATGCTGTGTTTGCTTTGACGATGCCTCTGATACTGTTCAGCGCACACAACCTTTAGTGAAATTCTCCTGAACAAGGGTTTAACTCCTGCCCAAGGCTCAATCTGGGTGCTGACAAAGCAACCCAAAAGCATTCTCTTCTCACAAGACGCTGACGCTGTCTTGACACCCACCTGTTTTCACCCATCTCAGCTCTCCCTCCCCTCCATCAATGGATTTGTATGGATTAAGCCATAATCTACAGGAGACCCTTGAGCCAGTCTTCCTTTACGCACACGTATAATCTAATCATACCAAAGAGACTCAATCACCTCACTTAGAAATATCAAATACATTTAAGGAACAAGAGCGAGCACCAATCGTATTAACACTTATGTATGTTGAAACAGCACACGCTTAGATATGGATTCCTACCAACTGTTGCGGTTGGTGACACAATGCAGTCGTGCACAGATGATTACAAGCGTTTATACCTGTGTGAACGAACAGGTCCAGACAAGCATATGTCAAGGTATATGATCTTATAGAGAAGCTGCCTTGTTCTGCTTTGCCAATTGGGTTAAAAATAAAAGAACAAAAAGATCATTTTTGTAAATGGTCACCCCATGCGGAAGAAAACCACGGGGGGTTCACCTTCTTTTAGAAGTCTGTTGTGAGAAAACAACATACTAGCCTGGACAGAAAAATGAGGGACAAACCCAGCATCTAAGCCAGCCATGGAATTTATGCTCAAATAAACACTTTCTATGCAGTAAGAACTATTTTGGTCGTTTTGTCAACTTGACAAATAAATGAACAAAGTATTTGGGGCTTCCATCTGCACTACTTCATATTGTTTTATGAACAGCATCAGACGTATTTAGCCATTCATCATGTCTCACTGGTTTTTTTTTTTTAAATGTCTTTAGTAAAAAATAAGGTAACACTTTATTTTACAGTTTGCTTGTGAATTAATGTGCCACAACCAACCACTAAATTAAAAATTAAGATATTTTTTTCCCTGTAATTTAAATATTTTAATGCTAGCAAAGTTAGCTAAACAGGCATCTTTGGCCATTTATCATGTCTCACCGTTTCAATTATTTTAAAATATCTTTATCACTTTTTTATATTATAGAATAGTAATGCCACAACCAATCATAAAAAAAAAAAAAACTGTTTTAGTATTTTAAAGCTGCTACAGATAATGCACTAATTTGTCTAATTTTAACATTATGCTTAACAGTGTAGCAAAAAAGAAAAGAAAAAAAAGTTTCAAATTAAATGTAGTTTTAGTTAGATTTGTAGTCGTGGAAATGTATTTTGGTTTGTTTGTTTTTTTTCCTTTAGTAGGTGCATTTCTTTTTGTGATTCTCGAGAACGATGATACAAACTAAAATCATAAAATTGAAATACAGGTATGCAGGCTAACAGGCAGGTGGAGTGTGTTCTTCTCAGTCATTTTATTAGTACAGGTAAAGTCGACGGCCACCGTGCTGAATCACAGCATGAGTCACTGGGTACAATTGCAATTAAATCAGTCTCTTGCGAAAAAGACACAAACACAATAGCCAGGATTGCCCCCTCCCTGCAGGAGCAAATCCCTCCTGTTTATTCTGGATTGCCAAGGATGAAAACAGCAGGCAGACATCAACTGCCAAGGCACGACAGCGTAGCAGCATGTTCTTTCCTGAGATGCATTCATTCATCATTACAGACACACAGAGAGGAGGTAATCTTGTTCTCTGACACCTAATGCTAACGGCTGGCCTTGGGGTGCAGGCATAATATTTACCTACTGCCAACAGGGTGGAAAACACTGTCTGCTAGTTAGCGCCACATTACTAACAGATGATTAAAGACAATATATCACTATTCTACCACAGACCAGTTCACTTCATGTAGTGTCGACATAAAAGCCTTGTGGTCTAAAATATTTATATTTATGCCAAGGGCTGTGGACATTCTGTCCAAAGAGTTTCTATTTTGTAGTCCACTCAGACACCTCAGTCCACTAAACAGACACACTCAAGCCCTCACACAAGCTAAATGTGCTAACTATTTTTATTTAAACCTCATATTAAGGTATAATTGTGTGCAAATTTTACCACCTGGAATTTTCCATGAGCATCCTTAATACCATGCTAGATGCCTGGACACAAATCAAAAATTTCAACTAGATTTTGAGAATCTATGAGTTGTCGATGAGAATTTGTCAACCTAACTTGCTTTTGAAAAAAAAGTTTCAATTGGCAAAGGTGTAGCGATGCATGAAGCACAGCTCAATATCACTTTTTGTTGGTCAACACAGCACATTCGCACTGACTTGATGACGCATGTGAAATTTTGCAAAACAAAGGCAAATGTGAAGTTTATGGGTTCCCAAAATCATATACCAACAATGCCCATCAACTTACACAGACATTAAAGACAAATAAAAAGATCTATGGATAAAAAAAAAACTGAATTTTTTTTACTTCTAAAACTGCACTCTAACAGAAGAGTGACTCTTTATGAAAAGGCGAGACGGTTTTTCTCTCTCTCACTGTCATGCAGTCACAAGCACACCATTTTTCTCAAGTTGGGCAGATGAAAGACAGGAAGTGTAGCAGTTTTTAGTCTGCATGACACTAAAAGGAAGTACACGGGTTCACTGATGGAGAAACAGACAAGACGCACCTTGAGGTTTAAGATTCCATTCAACCATCTAGCGAATATGGGTCATAATTTGCATCAGGTGAAACAGGGTTATAAAGGCAGACGTCAAACCTAACAGGAAGCCATCTATGGCCAATGCCAGTACCCCTAAAACAACTTCCTATTCTAGTGTAACCTCACACCCTTCCCCAGCACCCTGGCTCAATGACTCGCTGTGTAAGTCTGCTCTGCTCAGGACTGAAGTTATGCTGTGTGCAGCTTACCTCTGGAGTCACATGCATGAAAGTTCAAGGATTTTTCACAAATCTGGTTAGATCTCAGAAAGAGATTGGGTGAATTAGTGAGAATTGCATATTATTTCAGTGACCATTCCTGCGTAAACGTCTGGCTATAGCAAAATCCACACAAAACAAAAATTGTATAAAAATCTCCCTTTCCTTGTCCTAACTCTCTCCATTAGGGCTCTATTTAATTCCCTAATTAACTAGCTCTCATTTGATCAGCAGGCACATGCACAGCTCTGAGACGGTCTTCATCTCTCCTGGACATCTGCTGTACTCTATAGACTAAGACTGGGCAATACATAAAAAATTCATTACATAGTTGTGATTTGGCTGGCGATATGAAATCAAGTAACATTTTGAATATGGCAATGATTTTATGTATTAATGGCACCTTGGCCACTATGTTTCCTAAAGACTGTGTCAATAGAAAATTTTGGCAGTCTTTTTTTGCAACTTAGCACGTCATTTAAACTTCAAATCATTTAAACTTCAGCAAAAACAGTTGGAATGTTTGATTTATTTCCTTAAATTAGTTCAAACTGTCCGTTTCAATGAATTAATTTAACACTTTGATTCCACAACTTGTATCAATCTAAATTTTTCATGACCATCCTTAAAAATTAAATGAAATAAAAAAATTATGTAAATAATCAAATATATATTTTTAAAACTGTATCTTAGTTCTTACATTAAGGATTTAAAATATATGGCAACAACATTTAAAAAAAAAATTATCAAATAAATATTCTTTCCTGTCGTTCCTGTCATTAAAAACTAGATTTTACTAGAACCTCACCTTAGTTTTCAAATTAAGGAATTTAAATATACATGGCAACAATGGCTGTTTGTTTGTTTGGGGGGGGGGGATCACCATTCAATTAGAGCAATATATACAAATATCTAATATGGATAAAAAACTTCTAGCTATATCACACAGCCCTACACCAGAACAGATACACCACCCTGCTATGACATGACATCAACTCTCAGAGTATGTGCTGTGATATGGTATAATGTATCACAAACTACAAGAGCAAACACCTATATAGGCTTCGTAGATGCGTGCACCGTTTAGATCAATTCTAGATAAGTCTGTTCGCATTACATCTCATGAAGGCATAGTCATCTGTAGCCATCTTTACTAGAGAATTGTTGAATAAACATTATGACACACTTGCATATTCGTTGCCAACATGCACATCACAAACATTATGTGGTGCCAGCATATTCCATAAGTGTGCATTTCTTGATTTGAAAGTGAGCAGCAGCTGCCTGGTTATATGTGTGTGTGTGTGTGTGGTGTATAGATGAGAGTGGATGGCGTGGCGACGCTCGGTCTTCCTTCTTGTTGCCCCCCCCGCCAGTGAGAAGAGGGGAAGAGAGCAGAATCTGGCTCTGCCATTCACTTTCGGTAAAGCACAACCCAGTGCCTTAAGGGCTAAGACTGTTTACCTGCAAGATTATCAACCTCATCCACACCATCTCTCATAGCATTAACTAATAAAGCAGGAAATTATTACTAATGAGACTCATCAGTACAGTTGCATGATCAGTGTCATTCTGAACTACAGAGGACAAGTGGTCTGGAGAATGGATGGATGGGTCATTACCAAGTGAGTTTCAGACTGGGACCCACTTAATATTTTTTTTAAATAGAAAGCAATAAAGCACTACCAAGGACTGAAATGCTTCAGGAAAGCTCTTTTCATGCTGAGCTAATCAAAATGACCACAGATGATCACAGTTGAAAGTCAAAGGTCTTTGTGTGCCATTGAGAAGGTGATTAGCTACACCTGATTGAGTTTACAAGTCATTTTTAGGAGGCGGTGATCCTTTTTCCAACTCAGTGATTCTGTTTTTTTTTTGTATTGTTTTTGGTGTTTAATCTTTCACTTGGATGTTATAAGTTGCACAGAAACTGAAATTAATGAAATGACAAACTAAAATGAAAATTACTAAAACTAAATTGAAAAAAAAAGAAAAAAAAAAGTGCACATTAATAAATACTATCCACCTTATTTTTCACGTAAGAAAGGTTGCAGCCATTCGTAAATTTTATGGGACTGGCTTCCAGTGTCATTCGCTTCCAGCTATTTTTAGCAGTACAAAACAGCTCGTTTTACGGCTTGATAATGCAAACTGGTGTGTCTTACCATATTATTTTAATGTATCATCTTAATTATGAACGCACTGGTTTGTAGTGCAAACAGTTTACTGCACTTTGCTATTCTACTCGTTATTTTCCTACAGTGGCTAATGAACCGGAAGTCTCGCACATTCACAGAAAATAGCTTATTTCTGCATTGAAAAATAAGGTGGATAACAGTAAATAAACAATACTAAAATAACACCGTCTTGTATGTGATTTTCCCTGTTGCAAACTTAAGGAAAGGAAATTACATCATGGAACCTAACATGGCTCACGTTTTCTGCAGTTAAAATGGTTTCAGATGTACATGTCTGTAGCAATACTCTCTTGCAGAAACCATATCATGGGACCCAACAAACCTTCACTTTTAATCTAATACCGGCAGCTGACTTCATTACCATTCTGATTCATTTGATGTGCACTTATTGTTCACTACAGGGGAAAGGATTGCTACTTGGAATCAGTGTTATTTTTTCCTAAAAGCCATTTTCAAATGACCACACACATTCTGGTCTCCTTCTAACAACCAAACTATGTATAAAACATGCACACAATCTTAAAGAAACACTACAAAATGTACTAAACCCATTTAGCATATCGACAGTCGTATACGCCACAGCATCAGGGTTTAGCAGCCTGTGATTTGCCGGCGTGTTGAGGTGAAGTATTCTGATCTACTGTAGCGCAGGATCCAAATCGGTTTTGATTTTACTCCGTACGAAAGCAGCTAACCTCCCTTTCGACATCACAAGTTTCTTATTCCGAGTGGAATGCTGCAATCTGAAGTGCTCTGTTAGGATGAAAACTCTGATCCCAGAGGCCTGAACATAGTCTGTGAATACTGATGGAGAAAAAGAGATGGGGAAAGAAAAGCCTCAGCACACTTTACATATCAATGCCTGTCTCAACCCACAGTTCAAAGGCAGCGAAATCCAAACTGAAATGCCCTTGTGTATAACACTTCAACCTGTGCATTGCCCCGCAAGACCCGTGAATGTTTGTTGACATACAGTGTACAATTCAACTGCATTTCCACAAAGAGCTATGATTTGTACTTTCAGAGCTAAAATGCTCATGCCAAATGAATGCAGTGTTCATAACTTCTAAACACAGCTGTGACTTTGAGTAACCATATAGGCTATTTCATGCTAATGACTAATAAATGAGGCCATAAAGTTTAAGGTTGTGGCATCACAAGGCTATGCTGCTATTATGGTTGCAGAACCTCCTGTGAGATCTCACTAATCTCAAATGGCACACTTTGTGTGAGAAGGTGATTAGCTACACCTGATTGAGTTTACAAGTCACTTTTAGGAGGGGGTTGATCTCTTTTTCCAACTCATTGATTCTGTTTTTTTTCTGCCATGTTGGTGTTATATCTTTCACTTGGATGTTATAAGTTGCACTGAGTAAATACACCTGGATAAAACAAAAACTGTGTCCTCCATTTCAGGCTGCAAAGCAACAAAATGTGATCATTTTAAAGGGGGGTGATTATTTTCGATACTCACTGTATAATATATCAAAAGCCATGCATTTATTTAAATCTATTTTAAAGAATTTATAATAAGAATAAAATGATCCAACAAGCATGATCAGGCAGTAATACTTTTTTCCCCTTAATGACACTCTCTTGCACAAGATTTGCTGGCATCTTCATTTGTATAATTTTTTTCCTCCAGGTGCTCCAACCTGGTTTCTGTGCGTCGAAAAGGGCAGGGTCCATCAGTATGCAACACACCAAGGCTCAAGCAACCATATCACCTGAAACATCCTGCAGCAACAAGATAAAATGCCTGTGCACTCAGCTGATTACACCACTACTCGTACAAACGCAATACGTCAAACTCTGTCAAATAAGGGCACCTAAGCTTGACATTCATTATTCATTAGTAGAACAAGACAGTCTAATATAGGTCACAAAGATATTCATATACATCAAGGCTAATCTGATTATCTAGTTTCACAGTAGTGATTACATCCATTTATCTGTAGCATTTAGATTTGATCTAACAGATAATCATTTTGTGTTTTGGACTGCTATAAAACGCAACCCCTCTATTCTCAAAAGGGGGAAAAAAAATTTGCACACGCGGCGCAGCCCCAAACATCATCAGACAAAGAGAGGAACTTCAGTCCATCTGTTTTCAGCCGGAGGTTGGCCATGCGTGCAGGAAACTGCAGTATTATTGCGGGTTACAGAGGGCCTCAAATCTCCCACTGTCAAGGGGCAGACGCATCCATGACCCGACCGTTTGCCCTCCCTGTCCGTCAAACCCACTGTAACAGAAACAATCCTTTGCAGTCAATAAACTCTTCTAAATTTAGACTCTTGTAGATAAATTGAGCTTGCATATAGAAATGCTGGGTGACATCTGGTAAAGCTCTAGAAATGATACGCTTTTGGCATAGAAACTGAAACAAAAGAGAGATTTAATACAAAAATGAAAATGATGTCCTAATTTACCTAATCACCCTCACACTGCTCAAAAACCATATTCTGTTTTCCATTAGGGGTGCGCACAACTGGTTGAATATTTGACCTGTAATTATTATTCGAAAAATAAAAACACTATTCAAATTTGACTATGCGTTGCTTTGCTGGCCGTAAATTAATCCATAATTTTGAATTACTTTGATCAAATGAATCAGTGAAACAGAGTTATCATAACATCACCACCACAATAAGAAATCACATGAAATCCATACAACAGCTGTCCATCACTGCATTCACAACTGCAGGAAAGCACAGCTATACCCCGAGTGAGCCTATAAGAGAGCTTATCTGATAGCAAAATAATCTTAAAACATATGCTTCCTTTAAGTTTCCTCGAGGGAGAGTGAGTTAAGAACAGAAAACACAAAGCGCTGTAAGAAACTTTGCTTAGCACACTGTTATCTTTGTGTCTCTGGAACGTCTGTGTCAGATGATGTAAAACTCTGGACAAGTTTTCTTGCGCACATACATACGTTTTTAACACGTCTTGACTGTCTTACAGTCTGACATTAATGATAACTGAGATCCCACAGAGTGACATGGTCATCATGTTCGTACAGTCAGACAAGCAACAATCGTAAAGGACTATTATAAATCGTACAGTGTGCACCCAGCTTAAAAGAAAACCTTGAGATATAACGTAACTTTGTTGTGCATAATGCCTAATTGTAAGCTTGTTCAGAAATGGTGACAAAAACTTGATTATTAAAAAATAACGTATTTCTTGTTAAACGTCATTTAAATAAACGAATATTCAAATATACATTTTTTATGAGCCTAATTATTTGAATACAATATTTTTGGAATTTTTTTTTTTTCTATTTCCATACAATCAAAATGGATGGCTAATCCAATTGCAAAAGCTCAAAAAGACAAATAAATGAATAAATGACAATAAATAAATGAATGATTAAAATTAAAATAACATTAACAACAACAACAACAAAAAAACATAAAACAAATAATATCTATAAATACTATAAAAAAAAAAAAAAATAAAAAAATATTATAAAAATAAATAAATAAAATTAATTCTAAATAAAATTAATTCCTATAACTCACATGCTACTTTGAACGTTTTCTAAAGCCATATGTCAGATAGCAAATGTATTTTTGTATTTGCAAATTTTTATGGTTTTATCAAAAGCAACTTACAGTTCATTCAAGCTACAAGCCTGCATCTTATCAATAAACACATTCTCTGGGAATCAAACCTGACACCAAGCATCAGCCTTTCTGAGCCATTTCAGTTCAACACGTACATTATAACAGGAAAAACAGATGAGAATGACAGGGAATATTGTGCTGTAGCAGCTATCAGACAGGCACTAACATAGCAGCGGCGCAATCATAAGACTCCATAGGCAAATGAAAGCAGGCTGGGGCAGGCCGGATGTCAGCTCACGCACAAAGAGGCCGATCACACCAGATAAAAGCCCTCGATTGGTCTTACACACCAGGGCCTCTGCCTCAGCACCACAGGGATCCGATACACTCCACTAAACACAGGGGGCATTTGTAATGTCCCTGGGTTTCCATGCTGGCATGGGCCCCGGAAAACTTTCGCCGCTCCCTGCATCTTTCCTCAATTTAGCAGAGCTGAACAATGGATGCTGGTACACTAGGAATCCCATCCCCCTTGCCGCCACATACATGGCACTGAAGTGTTATGACAAACCTTCAGGCCAAAAACATGATAGAGACACGGTGGAAAAGCACAATGTTTCAACCAGCAACAGCCTTACAGGGGGGCATTCATACTGCTGAGCTTACCTCCATTAAAGGTGTCATATTATGCGATTTCAATTTTTCCTTTCTCTTTGGAGTGTTACAAGCTCTTGGTGTATAAAGAAGATCTGTAATGTTGCAAAGACTAAAGTCTCAAATCCAAAGAGATATTCTTTATAAAAGTTAAGAGTCAACCACGCCCTCCTAAAACGCCTCGTTTAAACACGCCCCCACATGTCTACGTCACTATGTGGGAAGATTTGCATAACGCTGCCCAAATATTCACGCAAAGAAAGAAGTCATAACTTTTATTCTCGCTGTAGGCCGCCGTGTGTGACGCTGTGTGTTTCGTTGTGAAAGCAAAACTACTTTGTTTGGTCTTCCAAAAGAGGACACAACTACAAATCAGTGGTTAAGTTATATTTACAACACTGTTCCAGAACAGTTCAACCCAAATATTCAGATGTGTGCTGCACATTTTTTCGAATGTAATGTTTCCTGAACCAGTAGCCTACAATGACGTCTGTGGCACAAAGGCTGTTTCTATAAAGTTGGGCAGTTCCAACTTTGCAAGGACAGTCTGGCGCTTCTGACCCACAGCCTGTAAGTACGTTTTTTATATTTAAATAATTTGCCACTGATGATTCAAACGCGAGTCTTGAGCAGTGTAGAGTAGCACTTGTTGTTTCTCCGATCACAAATGCAGACATGGTTTTATGTTTACGCAGCGCGATACGCAACGCAATGCGTAAAAAGACAGTATGAGTCATTATAATCAGTAATTATGTCCCCACTGGATGCAACAAATGCCTCGTTTATAATGGGTTTTATTGGTTTTGTACGGTCTAGTTGATGGGGTTAGGTTCGTGAACGAATCGTTCTTTTGAACCGGTTCTTTTTGGTGAACTATTTGAACCAGTTCACCAAATCGGATTGAATCGTTTGAAACGGTTCGCGTCTCCAGTGCGCACTAATCCACAAATTACTTAAGTAATTCATTTTATAAACGTGCCTGACACTCCCTCTGACACGAAATAAACCAATATCCCGACTTATTCAGTTACTCCTAACAGTACATTGACTGAACTGCTAAAAGAGAACCGATGATGGGATGTGCACGAGCAGAGCAGTTGGACTGAGTCTCGTCCTTCTGGGAGACGGCATCACAGTATGTTAAGGGGCGTAACATTTCCGTTACACGCTTGAGGTATTCAGCCAATCAAAACGCACTGGATAGCTGGCCAATCAGAGCACACCTCACTTTTTTAGAACGATGAGCTTTGTAAAAATCTATGCGTTTCAGAAAGGCGGGGCATAGAGGAGACACAATGTAAATTATATGGAAAATAATGTGTTTTTTGAACCTTAAACCGCATAAACACATTGCATTACACCAAATAATGTTCTTTTTAGCACCGTCATATGACCCCTTTAACAAATCCTGTTTACAAACAGCAACGCCCGGGCATCTCAGAGAAGGTGGGATTGCGTAATCGTCTTTGTAACTAACAGTCAATCTCTTTATTTTTCAAACAAGTGGATAGAAACGCAAAGTATTCCCGAAGGAGACTTGCTTTCCATTTATAATCCTCTACTTGTTTCTTAGTAGTCAAGATTAAACAAGGACAACTCAATGGGTACACCTGGATATTTTTCTTAAAGGTGCAGACGTGTTTGGATATTCAAAGAACATGTATGAGCTGGCAGTGATGACAGTGGCCATTGTGCCGACTATAAAATAGGCTCTGAACGTTCTTATTTGCCAAACAATTGCTCACAGTGAAAGCAAATTTACAATAATACAGCACAAAAGTCCCTTGATTACAGATCAGTGAGTTGTGTAAGAAAAAAAGTAGTCATGGATCTACTGCACTTGTGTTAAGAGCATACCTCCATATACTATGCTTGAACCCAGAACAAGTCATCAAATCACCACTGAAAATAGATACGCCTTCTGAATGCTGAACTTAACATGATACCATGTTCTAACCAGGCATAAAAGCGGCAAACATCTAGTACATAATTTGCCTGTCCAAACCGAAATGCTGCACGACATGGCATAATCAGAACATATTTGATATTTAATATGCTATGTGAAGTAGAAGTTTGGGCCAGTAAGACTCTACTGTGGGCAGGGCTACTCAGCATGACACTACACTATATCTAACGACTGTTTGAGACAAACTAAATATAAGTGACTTTTATCATGGCTGGTTCAGATTCGATGTGTGTTATATATTTCTATAGAGACAGTGACAACAAAACACTAAACCTTTAAAAAATTAATTTTCTGAAGAAAAGTTGCTTGGCTCTGCAACATTCCATGTGGTTGCTAATGTGTTCTTAATAGTTTTTCATTTTTTGCTAGAGTGTTTGCTGGAGAGTTTTTTTACGTTTTACTAATATATAAAAAAAAATAATATATAATAAAAAAAAAATAGAGTGTAATAAAATTCAATTCAGTTGAAGTAAATAATTCACCTCTTTAAAATATTCTGTAAATGCTTTAGACTGACTAAAATCTGACCACATTTTGTGAAGCTGAACTAAAAGACCTAGATAATGCAATTGTATCTTGGATTCATCCAGTATGATATACATAATTTATTAAACATAAGAACAAAGATGCAAATTACAAACAAATTGAATACAAGAAAGATTCAACTGGAATAAACAGTAGGCCTATTTTTTTAGTACAGCAAAGTCTAAAAATAAATAAATGTAAAAATAAAACACTGCATAGCCTTCACTGTATAAATTAAATATATTTCTTCTTATTAAAGTTACAAAAGTTATTCAGTCAAGAGCAGTGAGTGATTCTGTCATTTTCGTTTGCAGCTTAACAGAAGTCACGTTCAACATATTTAATCCCTAAAATATCTGCATTGTAAAATGTATATATGGACAGACAGAAAAAGACTGTTGCTAGACTACACAAAAAAACCTGCTCTAGCTTGATTAGAACTGCATACGTACTAGAGATGTGCAATTAATTGAAATACAGTTTGAATTTCGATTTTGGCTTCCAACGATTAAGATAAATACAATAATCGAAAAAAGGAGTATTATACTTTTCCAGCGGTGCGCTTGCGCTCCTCCATAAAACCCCAAACTTCACGTGCAAATCAGTAAAATCATGTAATGTGACTTTCGCAAAATGGGACGTGCTTAATCTATTAAAGGTGGGGTAAGAGATTTCTGGTAGCCAATGTTGACATTTGAAATCACCAAAACAAACACACCCCTACCCCAAAAGTGTCTCGCCCCTATTTTGATAGCTCCGCCCCACACATACGTACACAACCCAAGCAACGATTAGTTCTGTGAAACAAAGCAAAACCAATGTTACACCGTGTCTACACCGGACGCGAGAGGCATGGCTCGACACAACAAAATACTATAGAACCCATTATAATCAGTGATGCGGTCTACACTATAGATATACAGTATATACATATCTATGGTCTTCACTGGATGTGGCGCGGCACAACACGACAAATCCTAGACAGAAAACTGCTGCTGCATTCTATTTATGACGTTATTGGGACACAAATTTCAAATGATTTTCAACGGTCGCATCCAGTGTATAGACAGACTTTAGCTGGTGCGGCACAGACACGGTGTTACTCACCTTCGAGGAAGAAAAAAGCCAAACTCAGCGTAGATCGCAGGCCTTACGTCCTTGAGTTCTCTCCAGTGTTAAGAAAGAAAGTGATCCGAATTGACACGGGTCTAATTCTTTGACTTACGCCTTCTTTGTTCCACATGTAATTCTCTTTTTTTATCCGCCAGCTCTATCTTTCTGTCGCTCGGCTCGGCTAATGTCGTACCGATGCTTTGGACCCCCACCCACACTGAACGCTCTCTCCTCCACATCATGAGTAGGCACGCCCCTTACGTCAAGAAATCCGTTTTCTAAAGCGTTTTTGAAAAATCGCTGACCCACTTTAAGATCTTAGAGTTATTTGTGTTTTAAAGAGCGAAGAGAACTTGTGCTGTGCTGTGCATGCGCTCAGAGACAGAACAGAACAATGACATGTAAAGTGAACTTTTAGCTTAAGGTGCATGACTAAATGGTCAAATACACGCAAAAATGTGTCAAAATGCGGCGCTTGGTGATTATTCATGTAAACTCTCGTCTGTTATGTCTTAAGGGAACGTAAACAGTTGAGAATGAAAACAGTGTGTAAGTAAAAACAGTGTTTACAGAAATGTGTAACAGTAAATTGGATCCGTGCAGCTCTTAAAGTGGCAGCGGGCTATATTCCTGCTGCCGACTGTGTGCTTAATATTAATAAAACAACAAAAAAAAAAAGACGGAAGGGAAAATGAATCACTGCTTGATTGAAGGACTTTTGTAGCTTTAATAAGAAACAAAAGAAGTTTAATTCTTACAGTGAAGACTATGCCGTTTTATTTTACATTTGATTTATTCAATTTCTTTAGTTAGCTAAATACTTTAGACTCGCATAAAAAAAAAACTTAAAGCACTGTTTGTTTAATTTGTATCTTTTTTCTATTGTAT
This sequence comes from Sinocyclocheilus anophthalmus, assembly GCA_018155175.1. Classification (NCBI taxonomy): domain Eukaryota; kingdom Metazoa; phylum Chordata; class Actinopteri; order Cypriniformes; family Cyprinidae; genus Sinocyclocheilus; species Sinocyclocheilus anophthalmus. Next base: position 793,040 of record JADLZN010010557.1, read on the forward strand.
TTGACCTTTGCTTTTTGTTTTTATTGTATTACTGACTGTTTATTTATTTTTCAATAATTTGAGGGAATATATATATATTTTTTACTTATATAATTTTCCCTAGTATTCTGCTGTGGTATTGAGAATTGTGAAATTTTGCTGGTATCTAAAATGTAGATGTCATTGCAACCTTATTTACAGAAAATGTATATTTGATATATATTGCTATCTTTAAATTAATCACGCATATAAAGTTTTGGTCATTTGACCCACTCATAATAATGTTAAATAATCATGATTAAAGTATTGACCAAAATAATCATTATTACGATTTTTGCCATAATCGAGCAGAATTTAAGGATTTAAGTCAATTAAAAAATTTTCTGTTTATTCATTTAGCAGCCGGAAATCATATTTCACATGATAAATCATGTTCGTAGCACAAATTATGTGCAATAGTTTAGTGATGTTTTATCACCAATTATTTTTTAAAGCTAGTCCAAATTTCAAGAAACAAAAACTTTAACTGTAGATCTATGTAGATCAAAATAAATTGGCAAAATGATTAGTTAAACTCTTAGGTATCCAGTAAAATCTTATTGATGACTTAGATTTCATAATGACAAAAAATGACACTGACTAGGTAAACTGACCTTGTAAACTAGAGTACTTTGGTTGCTCTAGCTAATTAGATGAAGACATGGTTTGGCAATGTGAGAAAAAAAACCCCACAAGATAAGAACCACTAGAGCTCAGTCCACACTGATTAAATCAGGAGGTCTTTTAGATCCAGATAAATCAACTCAAAAGACCTACATCTTTCAGCGAACAGACAATAGGCTAAATGAGAAGTGCAACAGATGTTACACAACATATTGACATTATGTTATTCCATGCTGTCCTGTCAAAGCCAACAGCCAGCTCTGACCTGTTCAAACATGTTTCAGAAGTATCTGGTGATGTCAAAGTCGGGTCATCATTGCTCTCTCTCTCTCGAGCTTAGGAAGTGCTTAAGGCAGCTCGGTATGGCGAGGTCAATCCGACATTCATTTTGTGAATTCCCAACTGAGCGTGCTCCAGATCCGCACCTCTCTGATGCCAGGAGCAAATTTCAGAGCGTGGATCATGGTGACCGATCATAACAGCAACTCTCTCTCTAAACAGCCCTGCTGCTTGCCCTTCATAAGGTGTGCATTTTCACAAGGATAATGCAGAAAACAACTTATGCATGGAAAGCTCCACTTCCCAGTTGCAAACACTTGTCCCAAGCAACAGGAGGTACTTTGGAAACCTGCTCCCAGTTGTCACACGTCTGTTGGTTTCCCCTTAAGGGAAATGGGTATTTAAGTTGCGTTTTCTCATGGATGTCAGTGTGTATTTTGGGGGAAGGTGGGCTTCTTTGCATGTGTTTTACAATGACAGAAATGTGACAGTCCACCCACCATATTATTGTATAGCTGTCCTAGATTCATGCATAAATACTCACATGAGTCAAACAGGTAGTCCCGCTGGACAGCCTGGACTATTAAAGTGGTAATGTTCTCTTAGTGAAAGGTTTGTGGGATCCAGCTGACCAAAATAATACAGGATGGTAAATTACATCATTACTGTAATTATCTCAGTATGTATTCCACCTCCGAACTTCCCTTAATTACATTAAGTGGAAACTTTTAGGTCATATTTGCCACCCGCTTGAAGGCCTCTAAAAAGTTGCCCCTGCCATCAGCTGTTCTCAGTAATTAAAGCCCTTCACCTTTAACCTCTACCCTCGGCTCCAGAAGTGTGTATCTTCTGCACCATTAGCATCACCAAACAGGTTTCCTTGTCTGCTATTGGTTACTAAATGGATGACCTCACCCCCAAACTCACATGGGTGCAACAGTGCCTGCCCATTTTTTTCAGCTAACATGTTTCCAGAAGTATTTTTCCCATTCATTTTTTCCATAAGGATTATAAAAATTTACAAAAATTGTCAATCACAATATTATAAACTTTGATTTTAAGCCCATAAAATCAGGCAAAATGGCAAAGCTACAAGATTGTGTACTTATTAGTTTTAATGAGGGAAAGAACTACAATACCAGGAAGCATTACAAATGGCCCGGGGAGGCATTAAATTTTTGGGGAAAAAAAAAGGTTTTAAGAGACGCGATTGATACCATAAAATTTACAATAGTAGTTTAAATATATATATATATATATTTTATGTTAATTATAAAATATGCATATTATGCATCCAAAAAAGTAAGTTTGACAGCGTAGGAGAATGCCTCGATTCGTACGCCATTCACAGTGGTTCATGTGAGTTGGTGGAGATTTCTCAGAAGCATCATGGGTAAGGTAGGTTTTGCCACCAGGATTCGCTGTTGAACACAATGTAAATAATAATAATAATAATAATAAAAAAATAATGTGGATTTATGGCTTCAACAAGACCATTACACCATTAACATCCTTGTAGCTCACAGTAGGGTTGTCTTTATTTTATAAATTATCATTAAAAACCAATTCCGCAATGGAGAAAATAATTGTGATTGATTTTTACTTTCAGAGCCCAGGTGCTGCACTTTGGTTGCTGGTCACTCATACAATCAGCAATGTTTTAACAGCACCACAGACCTACACTGTTCACATTTTTGAGAGTAAATAACCTAATAATAGCTTAATGATAAATGCATCTAACAGAAGTATTTTAACATTAAAAAAAAATTAAATAAATAAAAACATACGCAGCTTTACCTAGGAAATACTGTCACTCAACTCATTGTTTAATCCCACCTACTTACAGTTTCCGGGTAGTAACAGAGTGGCCAATCATAAGGCTAGTTCCTACTGCTCGAGACAAAAACATAACGAGATTCCCAGAGCAGTTCATGACTTTACAAATATCTCAAAGAGTGTTTCATCATTTACTTTTTAATATGTAGACGTCATAATCGCACATAAGACAGAAATTAAACGACACGACCGAAACAGTTCTGAGTGAGGACAGTGGAGGCAAGAAAACTTTCTTGGGCTTTAAAGGCAACCATATATATGCGAGTTTCTTTTGTTCAAAACAGCTCGACATAACTGCACTTTATAACAGAACTGAGTGTTCTAGATGCTTAGATAGACAAAAACCTCAACAAAACACTGACAGCACAGCCCAAACCACATTACGAATAAAGGCATGTAACAGGCATAATAGCCATGGCACTCTTGAACAAAAGCGGACGGAAAACTCCAGAAAACTTTTGCTGCGTGTCAATTGTCATATAAACTAAAGGAATTCTTATGGACTAGTGACAGACAAACATTCGCACCCAACCACTGTAATTTAGCAACAACACAACTTCCCCTGTTCTTTAAGCTTTACAATCAGAAAAAGAAAGATGATAAATACAGGCTAAATTTCCTGTCAAAACATTTAACCCCCAAACATTCGACCTTAAAAAAAAAGCCAGAAAAACAAGATGGATCCTCCATGCAAGAGAAAAACACATTCGGACAGGAATAATAAAATGACGCCGAATGTGAAGTTTATGTCATTTGTGATTTGTTATTATTTAAAGAGCATTATAAACGTCTATATTTAAATCAACTATCTGTTTGTGAAGATCTTGTTGTTTTCGTGTAATACAAATAAAATCCGTGGTAGAATGTCTTGAAAGGCCTACAAATGTCTATTCTGATAATAAAACGGCAACAAAAACAATCAGCAAATAAATAAATAACTGGCTTGTGAGGTTGTGCTAGCTCGCTAGCAGGCCAAAAGCATAGTAACATTCACCATTTTGTTCAAAAACACGTCTAGCTTTGTCAGATATCATATAAATATCGATATCCGATCGGTATCCATACAAATATGTGTTTAAATCCTGTGGATGTCAAGCGTTGGTGTGGATTTGAAGAGAAACGCGATTACAAAACACTCAAAGGACACAGAGCAACATATCTGCTATAAATAATCCTCAAAATGTATGCCTTTGAACGCTGTCAACGAACAAAACCCGTCTATAAAAATCACATTTCTGAGTTGAGTTGTGTTATTTGAGAAATGCACGTCTATGAATCTTGGCTTTGTTGCTGGCCGCACTGACAACAATCAAAACACTTTTGTCGTCAAAAGCTGATCACCATCCAATAAACCATTCTAACGTTACTGGCGTTGACAACTGTTTTTCAGACCAGACGGACGCCCAGAATGGTTTTAAAGCAGTAGGAGAAGCGTTTTATGGCGGTTTTCGTGAATACTGGAGATATATGACAGCTATAGCGTTACAGTAATCGTGTTGTTTATATTTTAAAGGATACAGTTTCACCACGTCGGTGTCCATTCGTCTTTTGCCCGGACTTGGAGACGACATCTTTATACACTCCTCTTTCAGATGACCGAAGCTCAAATCTTCTGCGACTGATTCTCGATCCCTTGGCCTCTACCGAAACTGTGTACTTTTGCACATTGGCATACGGCAAGCTGTCGTTTCGAGAGTTTTCGCCCTCCACTTTCTGTCCGCAGCGAGTAATACTGGTAATCCTCTGCCCGCTCTGCTCTCTCTCTCACAGATATCAATCCCTCCGCCAATGACGTCATGTCGGCGCGACGAAAGGTGTCCCCCTCCTTCTATGCAGTGTTTCGGGCTACGTCATAAAGAGTGGACGACTCGCATTTGTAGTATATTCGTAAAATTGTAGTTCTTCTGGTCTAGGATGACAATTGCGGCACTGACTCCTTTGTTATAACGGCTGTTGTGTGCTGTCGAACATATTTATTTTGTATTCATGTGTATTTGTTTTTAATGATCATTTTTGGTACTAAATAAATATGAGAAGGCACTTTCCCGACTTTTTTTTTAAGGAACTAATAATATAGCATTTTACAAGCCATAGGAGTCAAAGGTTCAAAATCTATTTAAGAACACAATGAAAAAAAACAAAAAACATACATAGTGAAAACCAGCAAAAGGGAAGGGTTTATTAAATTTAGGCAGACACGCACATGATTAACATGCATGATGCACTACAAGCAGCACTCCCAGAGAAAGTGATTCAAAAGCAAAATCATTTACATTGGCAGTTTTCTAATGCATCTATTTCACTGGCATGTGGGTAAAAGATGATAAACATCTTTAAAAAATGAGATAAAAATGTTGTTCGGCTCATTCACATTTATGGAAGCAAATATAATATATATACCTACTTCGACAATGCAGAAGAAACACACAAAAACACTGGTTCTCCTCGGCTAAACTATTATGTGAAAAGTACTGATTCAACTAGCATGTCTTCCAGTGTAGTTCTAAGAGCTTCACTAACACTTCCCTAAATTTAGGCTAAAACCCTATGAAGCCTCATGTCCAGTGAGGCAGCGAGGACTATTTGGCTGCCCATGTGAGGTAAAGAGCGTCGGTCACCAGTCTGTTGATGTTCTAATGCGACTGGACGGGCCCAGATTCAAAACAGTGTGGTAAAGTTACAATTTCTGAGAAGAACTCTGTCGGGCTTTCCTGCTCCAAGCCAAGGTCTTTCATCACAGGCCGCTTGATCCGTGTGGATTTACGGTCCCTTTCCCAACCAAACCCAATACTTTAAACAAGACTCACTTGATCAAGAAGCACTCTGAAAACTACTGTCATTGTTACAAAAGGACAGCATACCACTATGATAACAAATCACCAGAGTTTCCCCAGTCCACCTTCTGAAACACAATTTACTGGCATAGGGAAGATACATGCCACTGTCGGAATATCGAGAACACCCTTTTTGATTTGTCATGAGGACCCTGGATGGAAAAAAAAAACAGGGCATTAGAGGGATGAAAAATTATTGCTTTGACAAAATACCAAAGTACAGAGTTGTCGTATTTGGTTCACCTGGGATAGACTGGCCCCTACTGGACTGAGGCTTCTCTTCATGGATAGAAACAGAGTAAGCACTGCTTTCCAGCCAGGCCGAGGGAGCTCAGCCTCAGAGCCAACAAAGACAGAGCCATCTAGATTGCCCTCCTCTCTTTCCACACTCACCCAAGGACACCAGTCTCTGTGCTGGGCTACTGGGTCTATGAGTGAGTCACCATGTGTCTCCCCCCGTTCATCGGCCCCCACACCTCTCACCTCTAAATAGCAAACCAAAACAGCTTAGTGCGTATTTTTATCCTACATATAGGTATTAAATTCAATTTAGATTTTTGTCACAGGTAAGAAAGATAATATATAAGATTATGTTATGTAGTATATTATTACAGTTAATATATATATAGGGTGCCCACAGGAATAATAGTAAGAGATTAATTCCTGTTGGTGCTATGCATATATAAGAAATAGAGTACATAGTGTTATGCAGACAAATAAAATGTATTTATCATACATCATGTCACAATATAGTAAAAATATATTAGTATTCTTATTATTATAATTCTAAAAATTATGGATCGTCCTTACAGGGTCACTGGCAGAGGAGAGACGTGGGCGTTTTGTCTTTCGCTGTGGACTAGAGGGCACATCCACAGCCAGGTTTTCTCCTTGGCCCCTGCTGCGAGTCATGGGTCTCTTGGCCCTTGACAGGGGGCTGGGAAACTCCTCATGTGGAATAGGCGAGTCCCTGCTTCTGGCGTGGAGGACCAGTCGGGATGGTGTACTCTCCATCTATGTTGAGTCAATGTTGACAAAGTTTAGATGGTTATGACTGAATAAATTTTAACTATATATATTGTATAACTTCAAAATGTAAATGACCCACCTGCTCAGAGCGTGTGGGGTCTTGACTACGCAGCTTCATGCGACATGGAGTAGGGGACTGGGATGGTGAGGTGGGCATCCCCTTTTCCTCACTTGTGCCTAGAGATGGAATCAAGGCAGTAGTAGATGTTGGAGACTGTGGAGGATTTTCGCTCTCTGAAACGGTCTCCATTTGAAAGAAGTTCCACATTCCCCGGATTTATTTCATGCATGTAACACAAGATGAGGTACGGGGGCAGACAGTTCATGTAGTTGTGACAGTCGAAAGGGGCTCTTATACAGTATAAACAGCAAAGAGTTACGTGAAATAAAAGTTTAGCAGAAAGTTTGCCAAGATTGCATCAAAGGTCACTGATTGGATTTTTACCTGGCTGCCCAACCACAAAGAGCTACGATACATGCTGCCACCAGTACAGAGAGTGGATCTGATGAGACCTTAGAAGGAGAACCACACTGCTTCACTTGTTCATCTTCAATCAGCTGTAGGAGAACACTTATTACATCTTCAGTCAAGGTCTGTGAGAAAAAAAAATTATGAATGCATAGAATCATTATTCTTGGACTTCCCTTTAAAAATATAACATCATACCATGGCTTTAAGGTGCTCTGGTTTCATAGCAGGCAGCTGTTGTTCTAGAAGGCAAGCACTTTTGAAACGGTCTAGAAAGGCACTGAATAATACCGTAGGTTCATTAATAGGAACCAGCCAGAAGCGATCTGGAAAGAAAAAGAAAAAAAAAACTATTGACTAGCAATTTCTGCTTAAGATTTCAGACAGACTAGCGGACCTCTCAAGATACCTGGACATGGAAAATCCGGCCAGGAACAGAATTTCTCATGTTGCGTTAGAAGCTGCAGTAGCAACTCTGAAATCCGTCCTTCATCTAAAAAATAAATCAGTGAATGTGTGCAGATACAAAATATGGCTTCACTCTAGAAACATTCTATAAATTATATACCCACACACACACATTACAATACACACAAAAGTACCTCACAGAAGTGAGTACACCCCTCACATTTTTGTAAATATTTTATGTGGAGCTGGTGGATGTTAGAGACCTTGAGCTCCTCCACCTTCTGTTTGAGGATGCCCCACTGATGCTCAATAGGGTTTAGGTCTGGAGAAACGCTTGGCCAATCCATCACCTTTACCCTCAGCTTCTTTAGCAAGGCAGTGGTCGTCTTGGAGGTGTGTTTGGGGTCGTTATCATGCATATGGTCTGAGCTCTGACAGGCTGACCCCCTACCTCTTCAACCTCTGCAGCAATGCTGGCAGCACTCATATGTCTATATCCCCAAACCCAACCTCTGGATATGACGCTGAGCACATGAACTCAACTTCTTTGGTCGACCATGGCGAAGCCTGTTCTGAGTGGAACCTGTCCTGTTAAACCACTGTATGGTCTTGGCCACCGAGCTGCAGCTCAGTTTCAGGGTATTGGCAATCTTCTTATAGCCTACGCAATCTTTATGTAGAGAAACAATTCTTTTTTTCAGATCCTCAGAGTTATTTGCCATGAGGTGCCACGTTGAACTTCCAGTGACCAGTATGAGAGAATGAGAGCGATAACACCAAATTTAACACACCTGCTCCGACTTCACACATGAGACTCTTGCTAACCCTAATGAGGGTCACATGTACACCGCGTGGAGAGAAAAATTGGCATTTGGGCGACCCATTTGAACAATTTTCACTAGGGTGTTGTTACTCACTTTTGTGGACTAGCGGTTTAGGATCATTACTTGGATTGTGTCGAGTATTTTGATACCGGGCGGGACCCAGCAAAATTACCCTGTATACCGCTGTAACACTACACATACTTCCATGTAGCCAAAGATGTCATTTCTTTCAGTGTGTCACCTAGAAAAGGTATAATAAACGATTTACAAAAAGTGAGGGGTGTGAATACTCAACTTCGGTGAGCTAACAGTATATAAATAGAATGCAATATATATATATATATATATATATCTCTATATAATATTAATATAATATATAATATATAACTCATTATAATCAGTCCACAAAACTTACATTTCTGGAAGTCCAAGGTTGCTTGGATTGTGCAACAGGAGGTAGAAGATGGCAACTCTAGAACACTTCAGCATGTCACAGTCTACATTGATCAGCGTACGTGCACATCTCAGCGGCGAGAGTGCACGGGGCTTTCCAGCCCATTTGAGACAGTGTTTATGTCAAGGATGAATTTTGCAAAAGCAATAAAAGAGTGATTATCTTTTCTTCCATATTTTGACTTATACCCAAGTGAAAACTTAGGGCAGGATATAATAATACACATTGCAACATTTCGTTAAATAAAGAAGAACTGTCAGTTCTGATTTCATGGTGACTAAGTCTGTCAGATTTTAAGGATGTTTTTATTCATCACAGATTGTCTGGCAAAGACGAATCATAATCAACTAGATGAGTGATGCAACATCTTGAAATCAATGAAGAGTCCAACAACTGAGTTTGATTAATCTATACCAGGCATGCAATTTATTATGCAACACAAACTGGTTGCTGGTTTCTGATATCAAGCGACACTCAAAAGGATATGGAGTAGGATTCCACTCTGTTGAAAAACGCTTCTTTGTTTGCTGCCTCACAAGGAGCTTTCCCAAGGCCATTTGGAGACAGTGTGTTTGGATCCTGCTGTGAACTGAGATATGGAGAAGAAAGTGTTATGCATAAACTATGCCACAAATGTTCCCGTTAATCCATATTTTCCAGGCATAATTAGAACCTGAGTGACTTTGCAGCATTGCAAGCACTTATTTAATCCCTGCATTAGTCCAAAAACTTGGACAAAAATCAATCTTGCATCACCCTGCAGAAATATAAATTTTAAAGACTGATTTGGAACAAAGTGGTAGACCAGGTCCAACTACCATGCTTCAAAAGCCAGCTTGACGAGCTGGTAGCTGGTTTGCTGCTAATCAAAGAGGGTCTACCGGTGTGCATCAGCCTGAAACCAGCTACATATTGACAGGTAGCTTGGTAACGTGGTTTGTTTCTAGTCTAACTGGTGGTCTTCTTTAGCTGGTGAATTTCCCAAGACTTACTAGCGGTTTTTAGTAAGTCTATGTTTATTTTGGATCATCTCCCATGTTCGAAAACACAACTACCATTTTAGGTTCAATTATCCACCAGGGTTTTCAGTAAAAACGTATCGGTTTTGCTGAATTGTTCACCGTTCCTGCCCTGTTTTCTTCGCGCACATTCTTACTTTTTGCAACTTTTTTTCTCATTACAGAGAAACTCTTACCAATTTAACACGTTGTCTTCCGAAGCGACCCCTTCGTTGAGAAGTTCTCGCACTTTCAGGGGAGACACGAGTGGATTTTTGTTTTGTTTTTCGCCGTTTTCTGGGCGACTTGCATGGCTGCCGAGCGCGGCCATGTTCGGTGTCTGTCTCTAAACCCTTCCGCTGCAAGACATCAATTGTCACAGTTCCGCCCCCTCCATTACAAAAATGTACCGTGGTAACCGTTTAAGAAGCTTTCTGTCATTTTTCTAAATTTCTTATTTTGATGACAGTGATTGCTAACACTAAAACTATAATAGCTGAATTGTAATAACAGTTTCTTCATTATTTATTTCAACACCATACTGCTGCACTCCATGACCTTGTTTTGTTTTGTCTAAATACTGTTCCTCTCATTAACATCTTAATTATGTTAATCACAGACAAATAAATACAAAACTATATGGTTAACCACATATACAGTTTGTAAATATGGGTACTGAATTATTAATTGTTTGTTAGGAGGCTACATTAGTGTAGTTACATTCATTTGATACAAACAAGTAGTTTGTGCAGTAACAGATTATATTTATCAGTTTATGAAAGAGACATTTGTTTTTCTGTAGTCAGTCCAACTCATTGTTAGTAGATACTTTTAGCTGAGATACAAGCTACTGGCATTGAGTTGAGCTGGGAACAAAAATAACCACACCAAGACATGTCTCATATTGCTGTTTGACACAATGGATTTTGAAGTAGAAGGGTGAAAACTTTAAACGAAACAACCTCTTTGGCATCCAATGGAAGGAACTGAACAGACAGAACTGAACTGAACAGTCATTGCAGTTTGTGTTGTGAAAAGATTTTACAAGTGCTTACTCATCTAAGCTGCTATCAATAACCAAAATTACTTAGCAGGTACATTTTGGGATTTGATTTTTAAAAAAGTGTGTGTGCAATTAAATAATTTTGTTGTGATTTATAATATTGAGATATACAAATTAATAATGGCGAAAATTCAGTCCTTTTCTAAATATTAAAAGAGATGGAAATTTGAGTACAAGCCGCACTTAAGTCGACAAATAAAATGTCTTGAGCAGTTCGCTTAAGACTTACCTAGTGAACAATAAGTCTTTGACTGATGATACACGGGGCAACATTTTGGGCAATGTTGCCGTCAACGGGCAACGGGCAACCCATTCTCAATGGGAAAATGCACAAACAACATTGCTCAAAAAAAAGTTGCCTGGCAAAATTGATAAAAACATTGCCCCGTGTATCATCAGCCATGCATACAGGAAAGATAAAGCACCAATATTGCTTAGATAAATGTGAGTCTCTCATGCAAAATCTTGTTCAATGTAGATTGGCCCAATTTTAATCAGAAAAGTGAGATTTGTGATTTGTGACTGATTGTCTCTTGGCTAACTGCTAGTTGGTCAAACTAATTCTTCGGTCTTAACACAATCACTGGCCTCAGTATTGCTTTGATAAATGTGAGACTGTCATGAAAAATCTTGTTCAGTTTATTTTATTTTATTATTTAGGTAAACAGTTCCTATTTCGTTAATTTAGTGAATAATAAATAAACCATTAATTTTTAAATTAATGTATGACATTTGACATGACATTTAGTATTACAAACAGATTTTTTTTTTTTTTTTACATATTTTTTTACATTTTTTACAATTTTTTGCATTTTTTAGTATTGGACGTTTTGGGTCAGCTTGAAGTATTTTAGTCAAAGATTTGGTTGTAAAGCTTGACGTTTATTGTGAAGACTTTTATTTTGAAAGGCATACATGTCTGATTATTTTCATAGCTTGTGTTTTTTTGGGGCCATCTTGTAGGTTTTTACCAGCGTTTCTACCTTCACGTTCATTGCAAAGGAGATCCGGTCAGGTTCATCTATTTCAATTAAACATCTCTTCGCGGGGAGAATGGGCTGAGTTATGCTCTGCGGTTCGCCTCTGTCTGCTGAAGGAAGCCCCGTTGTCTGCGAGTGCGTGTAGGTGGATGATTTCAGCGTGATTTTCGGAGCGATGTCTGCCGCAGAAGAAGCACACAGCTCGGACAGACTAAATCAGTTTGAGCGGCTGTCTGGAAGGCCTCCGCTAAGAGCCGCAGGTCAGTGAGGAGCTAGTTAACAGCTTGAATTAAGCACAAAAATAACAATATTTTTACAGAAACTTCCATTTTCCATTAAAGCACAGTTATTTTGTATTTCACATATCGCGCTGCTAGCATCTAGCGTTAGCCGTGCCGCTAATGTCTTTGTTTTGATTACAAACTTTACAAATTCACATGTGTTAATTATTATATTTACCACATATTATATTTGGCAAAAGGCTGTGCATTGTAGTCGTCATGTGTTGTTAGTTTGTCTGTAAAAAAAAGTTGCTTTAAATACTGGTAAGTTAGCTTGTGGATCGAGCTTGACAAGTTCATTTGCATTTTAGTCACATCTGTCAGACTTCTTTTTGATGTAACGTTAAATGAAGAGGATTGAGAATAGTTTTAGTACTTTTATTTCTGCTTGTAACATTTCCTTATTTTTAATCAACTCTTTGATCAGCTTGTCAAGTGAGGTTTAAGCTTGTCTTTAAGCTCTGCTAGTGTTATGAAGTACAAAATATGGCAATATAGTTGTTGGATATTAATAGTATTTATTATTATTACTACCTAATATATAGTTGTTAGTATATAAATTTATAGTAACAGTTGGTGCTTTAACTCTATGCTCTTGGTTTCCAGATTTAGATTTTAAACAAACCTGTTTGGAATTATTTTGTAATCGTTATCATAGTGATCTACTGAATAAATGGGGTAAATTTGTTACTAAAGTATTTATTTATATTTCTAGGTTAAATGTAAACGTTCAAATCTGTTTGAATGTTTGACTAAATTATTTTTAATGCACACTAGCAGTAAAAAGAATGAATGTGCAGAGGCTCATACACAGAATTGCTTGGTGTTTAGTGTAATGTTTATAGTTCAGGGATATATTTCACTTGGCTGTTTGTTTGGACTGTTAAATAGTGCCACAGATCAGCACATGGGTAAATACAACTCCATGAGTAAATAAAAGCGCGGCTCTGTCCTGGAGTCTGGTTCTACTCAAAGTCACAGTGTAAATATCCTGTGAGCTTTGCTTTTTTAATCTTTCATCTGTAAGGCATACGTAGTGATCGTTTCTGTAGCTGTAATGCAATTAAACAGTACTGCAGTGTGACTTCAGGACATTTAATGATGTTCACACCACCCATCTCATAGCCTGCAGCTCTAGCCATCAGGATCCTCCTTCCTGTCTATATATGATGAGTGATTAAAATGTATACTTGCGCAAAATCTACAGTATGCACATCTTATGTATTCATAACGGGCTTCATGGATTAGAATGAATGCAGAATGTTAAATGGTACACAAAGGAGGCTGGGTGTCATGCACATGCATAAAACACACTTCTTGTCTGGAGGCAGCTGGTTTATTGTAAATGTTGCCCTCAGATGATCTTTTGCATATGACAGTCGTAAAAACCTCAAATCTAACCATGTGACTTGCTTGGTGCAATAGTAATACGTGCTGTCATGGCCAGCAGTTTTCATGTCTTCGGTGGACATCTTCAGGTTGTCTTTTGAAGGGGCTTACTGTCTTTTCTTACACTTTGGGTGACTTTTGACTTCTAACTGCCCAGAACGCCTTAGCAACTGCATAGCAACGCTCTGTCAAACATCACTGGTGTGCAACTATCATTTGCTTTCTGTGGAGCCAATAGAAACCAGTGCAAACCAGTTATCAGTGTGTTTTCAATTGTTTCCAAACATTGAATTCAGTATCAACACAGTACATTAAACAGAGCTGTAAATATGAGGATTTGTTTTTGCAGGCCTGGAAAAGTCATGGAATTAATAAAAAATTATATAGGTTTGTGAAGTTTCTATAGTGAATATAAATTTTTGTTATAAACTAAAATATTTTTTTTGATTATGAATTGACAGTCCCTGTAAAATGCCTTTTAAAGAGCAGGTCATATGGGTTTTCGAGAAATATCTCTCTTTTGCAGTTTGTAAGGTAGCTATCCTTCAATGTAAACAGTCTGCAAAGTTGTTAATCAAAAAAGTGCATGATAAATAAAGATATTGTCTATCAAAAGAAAGAGTCGACTCAGAATCGCCTTAACGAGTCGTTATATTTTCGAATCTTCTGCCTGTTACCGATCTACGTCACTGGGTAACACATTAGCATAATCCCCACCTGCCCACGAAATACGAACACTCTGTGTCGAGAAGATGCTGTGTTCCACGATACCACAACAATACAATTCAAACCTTTTACCTCAAACCTTTAATCTTGCCTTTTATCTTCGTTGGCTTCTAATCTTCTTTATTTGGACCAACAAGCGTCTCCAAAGCACAACCTGTAAGTACGATTGATACGAGTGCTCAAAATATCTAGTTTTTTTTTTTGTGCTAATGTGATGTATACCTAGTGCAGCTTTAGGTTTCCAGGTAAAGCCCGATAGTCTTACTGAAGTAGTTCTGATAATTAGCTGCGAACCCACTATTTTCTAAGAATGTGTTGATTAATGTAGACTGTCATTGTTCTAATTACTTCGTTTAATAATAAAGAATGTAGTGTAGCGCACAGACTTTATAATAGTGAAAGTGCTGTTTATGTAGTTATAGGGTTAATGCAGGGAGTAAAAGACCCGGTAGAGAGAGACGAGTTAGTTAAGCTGGTGTGCATGTGATACAGCTGTTCTGCATTATAATAAAAGGTTAAGACACGGAGCGTCTTTTGTCTGTCGTTCTTCAAACAGTACAGTGGACATATTTTGTTTTTCAAACTGTATTGTTTCATCAGTTAGTCATGTTAGCACTCGGCTAACGTTTCCACTATTTTTGTTTTAAGTGTTTACAGTTTAGCACCTAAACTTTAGCTGTGGGCACACTTTGCATAAGTGTTAAACAAAATGTTTTTTATGTCATTATTTTAAGAACTGGAACTTGGAGCACTATATTATTGTTTTATGCAAAGTTGAAGCTAGGGTGACAGTGTATGTCACAACAAAACTGCCCAATTGTACTCAAAAAACTGCCAAATCGTGTTTCGAGGTGGTCCCCCTTTAACACAAATCGCGGTCTGGGGTGTAAAATACACTTTCAATCGGGGTTCCCCTGGTAAATTTGCATTCCAGTGCCTAAATATGACGTTATTGTGGTCGCTACAACCCGCGACATCAAAAACATCAAAAACCGCGGACTTGGCAACATGGATGGTAGCTCTCGCTAACTTGCTCAAGCACTCCTCTTGTGCCAATCACAACAGGCTTGGCCAGGTGACCAATCAGAGCAGAGTAGAATTATGGAAGGGAGGGGTTTACAGACATTTAGCTCAGAACTGAATCAAACGAACCCTTTCGAAATCATGGACAAATGACCATGTATAAATGTATATTCTGGGAAAATTACAGTGTTTTCAGACCTTAGATGCTTTTAAACCTGTTGAAAGGGAACTCCAACACAATATAAGGACACTTTAAAATACCATATGACCTGCTCTTTAAAGATCACTCCAAGTAAGACAACGATTCAGAAAAACGTGAAAATAAGTGGTTAAAGAGTGGTTGGAAAAGCCGGATTAAATACATTTTATTGCCTGGGACAGAAAAAAAAAAAAAAAGTTTTTGAAAGAAGTCTCTCATGTTTATCCTAGGCTGCGTTTTTTATATTCAGAATACAGTAAAACATTAATGTCGTGAAATCAGGGTTATTATTATTTAAAATAACTGTTTTCTATTTTCGTATTTTTTAAAGCTTTCAGCAGCCATTACTCCAGTAGCAAGAAGGTTTTGGAAATCGTAATAAATGATTCGTTTTTTTTTTTTCTTCTTTTGTTTTAATAAGTAGAAGTTCAAATATGAACAGCATTAACCTTGTAAATGTCTTTTCACCTTTTGATTATAATAATCCTGGGCAAATTAAAGTATAATTTCTTTAAAAAACTGACACCAAAGCATTGAACTTCTCTATACACACACACACACACAGCACAAGTAAACAGTGCCAAATACACTAATATTAAAATATACCTATTTTAAAGGGGTCATATGATGTTGCAAAAATAACATATTGGTGTAATGAAATGTTTATGCGGATTAAAGTTTAAAAAAAAGCTTTTTTGTTGCTTCCTCCTATGCCCCACCTTTCTGAAACGCATACATTTTTTTACAAAGCTCATCAGTCTGAAAAGCGATGTGATTGGCCAGCTATCCAGTGCATTGTGATTGGCCGAATACCTCAAGCGTCTCTGTGACGGAAATGTTACAACTCTTACCATACTGTGATGCCCTGTCAGGCCGGAGCAGCGAGAAACGAAAACAAAAACATTAAAAACCCATTATAAACGAGGCATGTGTTGCATCCAGGTGGGGACATAATTACGGATTATAATGACCTATACTGTCTTTTACGAGCCGCGGAGTTTAACAGAACGGCCCAAGCAGGCCCCCCGGCGGATTCGATGAAGGAGGCTTGCGGCAACCACATGTGATGACCCAGGGCTGGACTAGCTTAACTACCACGGTGAAAAAGCCCGATACGGCGCTCCCACAGCGCGGGAAGTTATGTATTTCCTCAGACAACCAGCACGGATCCAAAACACACCAGACACAAACACAGAGGTCTTCACGACACCATGGCGGCACACAACAATACTAACAGCGAGAATAAACGTTTTACCGCCGCCTTCTTGGCCGTGAACATGTGGGTGGCGTTTATGCAAGTCTTCCCACATCGTGACGTGGACATGTGGGCACGAGGCTTTTAGGTAGTTGGTGAACTCGTAGACTTTAGAAAACACGTCGTGAATTTGTGGAGGTCTATTTCCTTGTCACTGCGTCTATATGTTTTTAAATGCAAATCTGCGTGATGGCGAGCGGGCTCTTTGGATTAAGCAATTGAGAAATAATGATGCTGTTTGGTCATTAATTGTTTAGGCAATTACGAACTTATATTAGATTTTATGATTAATTTGGAACGCAATGCACGTTTTTATGAGTTACTTCCTTGTGTTGCAATTAAATGCGCCTGCATTATATGCTCATTGCGCCCTCCTGTGGCCTTGGGAGAGGAGACAAAAGTTTCTTTAAGACCTATTTAATCTGAATATAAAACATTAGAAATTAGATATTTGTTTAATTTTTATTTTGTGTTCGATTGTTAAAACACAAAATATTTGTTGTTTGTCTCAATAAATTGTTAATTTAAAAATACAGTGGTTAAATAAAAAAAAAAAAATTCTATTGCTCTTTGATTTAAAAAAAAGGATATAAAAATGTCAATAATTATCGATATCGAACGATATGAAACATTATATCGTTAATAAATTTTTTTTTTTTTTAGCTATATCGCCCAGCCCTAGCTGCGGGATTATCCCGGGCGATTCAAAGCTGACTTCAGGATGTCAGTGGCTCAGTTTGAAGCTTTGCTAGCGATACTGGAGCCACATATTAAAAAGAAGACCACCCAATTTCCATGAACTGTGTGCAAGGACCTATACAGTGCTTTGTGCAGCAAGAAGAAATGGATCAACTTGTCAAGACACCATTCTGGTTTTTGGTGCTCGCTTGTACGGTGGCTCTGAATTGTCAAAACACCTCTCAAAAAGCTTGCTACGGATGCGAAAAATGCAGAAAATCGAACCCGATCCGAATTTTTTTATGACGGACGAAGGTTTCGGAGGCAGTATGTAAATGTGATTGACAACGTGAGGTCGTATTTATTTTTTAACGTGTGAAAATTTCGGACTCTGTGTGCAAGGGCCTTTAATGTTTTTCTTGGTTATTGCACAAATTAATTAAACTGTGGGACGTGTGGCAGTTAGGAGTTTTTTCCCCTATAGCAGGGATCCTCAAATCTGGCCCACGAGATCCACTTTCCTGCAGAGTTTAGCTCTAACCCTAATCAAACACACCTGAAGCAGCTAATCATCTTCAGGATCATTAGCCACAATCCAGGGAGGTGAGTTGCTCAGGGTTGGAGCTAAACTCTGCAGTGCATTGGACCCCCAGGACAAGATTTGAGAAACCCTGCCCTATAGGATGTGACATACCAATTCACTTTATTGTACATTAGTCTTTCTTTATTTTCATTTGTCAGCCCATTTGTTGACCCCTTGAGTGTTGGGTACGGTGTTTGTCTGTTTATGTTTTACTTTATTTTGTCATTTGTCCTTTTGTTGTTGTTATTTTTTGTCTGTCTGACTGCGGTAATTGTGGTAACAGGCTCTAAGAAGAGAGTTTCCTGGGTACAAGCTCGAAGACTCCTTGGTCAGCCCTGCCCCATTCTACGGATCCCTAACAGGTTTTTAAGAGAAGGTGGGTAATAGGCGATGTCCGCCTTTAACTGAACTTCAAAAAAGAAAACCCACATGACAAATTTGGAGGCCTCCCCCATGCTGTCCCCACCCTAGCTCTCTTCAAAACTGCTCTTAATCACTGTGGTGTTAAAAAAAAAAAAAGACCACTGCTCTTTTGCCAGGGCTCTTTCTGCTTCGCTTTCATTGGGGGCAAAGCTGGGGCAGGATGGCTTGGGTGTTAAAGAACATAAATGGGAAAGTTCAAAGTGTTTGTCTGGTTGTGAGTGAGGTATGTGTATTGGACCTTTTTTTGTTTTTTTTTTTCTTTTTCTTTTCCTTTTAATTAGCTGTTAAGTATTTAATTCCCTCCCATCCTTATTAGCTCATCCCACTCAGGTGCAGCATCCGGGTTTCAAGGCAAATTCACTGCCAAGAAATTTGCCAGGGTGTGGTTGCTAGCTTGCACGTGCCGTGATCATAGTTGACCTTTGGACTGTGCAGATCAGTTCTTTTCAGAGATTCAAAAGATGAATCAACCAAGTTGGGTGTCACCTTATCAAAGTCTTGTACACTGGGACAAAAAAAAAGGTGTATGCAAATGTTACAATACCTTTTGCACTTTTGGTTAATTATAATATTTTATTCCTCAGTTCGAAATATTTTTCTCTCTCGCTCTCTCTCTCTCTAATTTATTCATATATTTAAAATGTATAGTTTTTCTTTGACTAAATATTTAATATAGGAACAATATATTTAGTATTATATTTGGATGTATGTATGTATTTGTTATTATTACAAAAAATATTATTGATTGTAGTAAATATAAAACAAATAAAATATTTAAAATTTTTTTTTTTATATATATATATATATATATAAGAGTTTGGTTCCAAAACGCGATAAATGCCATTTAAAAAAAAAAAAAAATGTAGTTTCCGCCAAAATCAGTATGGTATCTGGTTGGTATTGAAAAGTCAAATTTAAATTTTACGCAAATAAATAAATGCGATATCCGCCGAGTTATTCTATCATGTTTTCTCCCTTTTTTTCCAAACCGCGACAAACGCCAGTCTCCCTTTTCTGCAGAATGCGATATATCCGCTCAACCAATCACAGAGCATCATTCCACGCACTGTAAACCGTAACAATCAATCACAGCGTACCATTCCACGCACTCTAGACAGTAATGGTGGTGCTTTGAATACACCCGGCATCCTAGTTTTCCTCATCTATTTTGTACTTTGTGATCAACAAACAAAAAAATAAATTAGGGCTGCACGATAAATCGCATATGATTGTCATGCGCATCCCTTTTTTTTGTCAGTAAAGCCGGTTCTGTGATTATTAGCCTAAAAGTAAATCTCCATCACGTGCTTTCAGATGGCGCGGCATTTAATGCACAGAGCCGTAGATCACTGCAATATAGCGTTCATAATCGCAGATGAATCACATTCGATTATGAACGCGATATTGCGTAGCTTGTCAGTGTAAGTGTTTTTATTTATGCCATTAATGTTTTTGTCAATACAGCGTATAGCACTTGTCAACTAAATGAATGTAACATGGCAAAGATGAATGCACTTTTGGAAGTTGAATGTAAGGGAATTGTCATTTTGGAATTTCTGTGGTTTAATGTGATATTGTTGTTCATGTATGTTCATGATTAGGGAGTAACGATTAACCGCGAGGCCGGTTGAAAATCGATTTAAATATGTGACGATTTAAATCGGTTGAGATGCTAAAACAAATCGCGATTCATTTAGGGGTAAGAGTTTATATGAATACATGTCTGAGGGGAACTTACTGTCTTCAGAAAAGTCTAGATGGTATT
The DNA here is from genome assembly GCA_018155175.1 of Sinocyclocheilus anophthalmus. Taxonomy (NCBI): domain Eukaryota; kingdom Metazoa; phylum Chordata; class Actinopteri; order Cypriniformes; family Cyprinidae; genus Sinocyclocheilus; species Sinocyclocheilus anophthalmus. The sequence goes on from JADLZN010010557.1 coordinate 813,178, forward strand.
TTTTTTTTCATCTTGCCTCTGTATAATGCATATTAAAGTTCATAAGTGCAGGCTGCTTTGTTTACAGCGGAAACCAAAAAAAAATGCTTTAAGCGCTACCTGTTGGCAGAGAGTGAATCTGCATCTCATTCAGCACGTCTGATGTTTCATGCAGAGATTTTTATTTATACAACAGTTCTTTCTGGTTCTCGAATTTGATTGGCTGATAAGAGTGTTGATATTAGAGTCCAACATAACTCCAACAGCCGTTTCACCGTTTATATCACTCCGCTTGCTGAAGTTGCAGTATTTTTCACAGCGAGTGTCATGGTGGACGCCCAAATCCACGATAGTTTTAAAAAATAATATTGTTTTGTGTCACGAAATGCAGTTTTAAGAGTTTTGGGTTTTTTAGGTGAGAATTGCTTGTTGGACGAAATTTCGAAATTATACAATCTGATTTAGATTAAAAACGACTCATGTTGCATGTATGCAGCATCTTTGTTTGAATCAAGATTAAAATGCAGTGGCTACCTCTAAATTTAAATGGTAAGAGCACAGACAAAAGCTTAGTTGCTTATATTGAAGAGATTCTTTTATTTGTTTTCATTTAATTTGGAGCTTGATGTTTTTACAATTTGATTTTACTTTTGTTATTTACATTACATATATTTCACTTTGTAATTGTAGCAGACGCTTTTATACCAAAGCGATTACAAATGGGGCCATTGAAGCAATCATGAGAAACGAATATGCAGAGGCATGATAGTATATTATTATAGTGTTATGTTTCAATTTCACAAAGAAATGTGCAGCATTTTGTCCAAGCAATAATAAAAGGACACATTTAATGTATAATTTGTCTTTAAATCTCATTTTGTAAGAAAAAAAAAAATCGTGAATCGTTACATCCCTATTCATGATGACATTTTCTTTTATTGTTGTAATTAATTTATAGCATTAACAAGAAGTCCTGTTGAATTCATTTTGGGAGCGATGACTGATTGAATGTATTTTTAGTCCAGTGCCTGTATATAAGATTAGTATTGACCAAGTTCAGAGGTGTCATATGGGGATCAATTACTAGTTGTGTAATTAAAATAACTTGCATAAAAAAAAAAAAAAGTGTATGGATTTATTGCATTTTGGGGAAATAATAATAAAATGTTATAATAAATCTTTGAAAATCAAAATCTGGATTTGAATTTTTAATGTTATTATAAACTAAAGATGCTATGTGAAAGTTTGAAACAGAAAATAATGGTTTTAATCTTGCCAATTTCTTGGTAAAGAAAACACATTTTTACTCAAATAAATCAAAATGTATTTATGCGCTTTTGGATCAAAAACTCTTCATAAATAAAATAAAATATGTAAATGTAAATAAATTGATTTTATTATTGTGTATAATAACAGCAGATATTATTATTCTTATTATTATATTACTATATATAAATAAAACGCATATATTTAGAAAGGAGTTGTTTCAGTGAACTTTGTTTCAGCTGAACTCCTGTTTGTGTTTCTGTGCATTGTGTTTGGGGGAAGTGTGGCCATAGCTTCTTTGACATGAACATTTAATTAACTAGACCTTGGCAAAAAATGAGGGCTTATGAGGATTTCAACTAGTTGTTGTTGTTAATTAATTTTGGGTTACTGTTGTGTCACTGTAACCCCTATGTATACTCTTTTGTGTATTTATCTGATCCTGAACAAATGTGTGATACACAAGAGCACATTCTCAAGCTTCTTCTAAGAGAAGGAAGTTCATCTAAGTCTAATCCTGATTCTTGAATCTAGTCACTTCCATATCTGTCCATATCTGTATCCTGTTATAAAATTCTGCTGCATTAAATATGAATAAATCTGGTTGGAGATTATAAAGCTTACTCGGTTTTAATTTGCAGCCTGAAGTATGCATTTCAAGTAGGATGGATGTGGTTGGATTTGCTCACTTTATTCATAATATTGCTAATCTAATTAAAAATGTGTGTTGATCTACTGTCATTTATGTCTGAAATGTAGGTAAATTTTTTTTGTTTTCCAACTGCTTCCCTTTGAATTTAGCAAATTTAGTTGTTTATCTTTGTGGTCTCGTCATCAATAGGCTGCTATCTGTCTATGTAGGTCACAGAGCCCCTCCAGCCCGGAGCGGCCATCGCTGTGTGGCGGACAACACCAACCTTTATGTGTTTGGAGGGTATAACCCCGACTACGATGAATCAGGTGGCTCAGAGAATGAAGACTACCCACTGTTCAGGGAGCTGTGGAGGTTCCACTTCGCCACAGGAACATGGCAACAGATCCGCACTGAGGGTTTCATGCCTACTGAACTGGCTTCAATGTCCGGTAAAATGTTTTTATCTATCGATCTATAGATATATTAAATTTTTACGAAATTATATTGATTCTTAAATCCCAAGAATCGATTAGTCTAGCCTGTTTTCAGTTAATGAATGGAACATTGTGCACCTCCCATCCAATAAATCACAATAAGCTAAGTCTCAGATTTCAAATTCTGGCCATTTTATTACAATATTCAAACAATAAATACAGTTTTGGTGCTGTTTAATGTGGAGTGACAGATCGCTGTAGCAATCTGAATAAATCCGTCAAGTTTTTATGACAGCCGCCATTTAAATGTTTATATTTATGTGATTGTAAAGTTAGTATTGTAACTTTATTATTATAAAAACTTAATTGAGTGTAATTTAAAGGGAACATCGAATGCAAAATTCACTTTTACATGGTGTTTGCATATAAATGTGTTTTAGAATTGTGTGGACACAACCACCCTACAAGGATAAAATGTTTGTTTGTTTTAATCCCCCAAAATTCTAAACCGTCTCAATTATCAAGCCGTTTTGATTTGCTATATGTGTACGTGTATAATATTAATTTATTGGCTTTGTTTTTGTCTTGTTTGATTTGTGATTTTGTTGTGTTTTGAGGATGTGCTGAAAGGCCACACGTCTATTACCGGTAAGTCTGGTATTTTAAACCTCTTACCTCACTTGACCATCTTCTTTGTACATCACACAGCTGTTTTGCACGGAAACAACCTGCTTGTGTTTGGCGGGACCGGAATCCCGTTTGGGGAAAACAACGGAAATGATGTTCACGTCTGCAACGTTAACTACAAACGCTGGTCCCTCCTCAACTGCAGGGGCAAGAAACCCAATCGAATATATGGACAGGTACGGAAAGCCTTAATAAGTCCCGATGTTTACTAGTAAACATACTAACTTACATTGATTGATTGAGTGATCCCTTATTTGTTTTGAAGGCGATGGCCATAATCAACGGCTTCCTATATGTATTTGGAGGTACGACAGGCTACATCTACAGCACAGATCTTCACAGACTGGATCTGACAACACGTGAGTGGATTCATCTGAAACCCAACAACCCTCCAGACGACCTGCCGGAGGAGCGGTAAGTGACTTTTGACCTTACATTTTATTTTAAACAAAGCTAGGGTCACTGAACACATTTATGCATGCCACCACTTTTTGTCTGATGTTAAAATGTCAGTCTATGAACAGATATGCCAAACTTCCTTCGAAATTTGTTTTGTATAGATATAGGCATGAGATAGCCCATGATGGACAGAGGATATATATTCTAGGAGGGGGAACTTCCTGGACTTCCTACCCATTAGACAAGGTACAAATGTTTCCATGAATTGCCATTTTTGGCAGTGTTCACTGTGTTACATGACATCATTTGTTTACTGGAACTAATGGGCCTTGCTCAAGAAAGATGAAAACATTCATGTAATTCATACTTAAATTGTTATCTGCGGTCTGGTTAGACAATTTATATATTAAATGGATTAATTAATGATTTTTTCAGAAATTATAATGACAGTTGTCCCAAATGTTTGTGTCAGATACACGCATATAACCTTGAAACTAATTCCTGGGAGGAAATCACAACTAAGCCTCATGAAAGAATAGGTTAGTAATGCAATTCTTGTCTTAAGCAATTTAACATCTGACAATGGAAAGCATGCTGTAAAAGTACATGCTTAATCAGTGCTTTTTTTTCAGGATACCCAGCCCCTCGGAGATGTCATAGTTGTGTGCAGATTAAAAATGGTAAGGTGTTAATAATGTAAATGTTGAATTTAAGATCTGTTGTAGGGCTCAGTGTGTGATTGCTGCTGTTCTTTGTGGCAGCTGTATTTATATGTGGAGGTTACAATGGTGAAGTAATACTAGACGACCTGTGGAAAATCAACCTGCAGACGTTTCAGTGGAATAAACTGCCTGCAGTGATGCCTGAACCTGCGTACTTCCACTGTGCTGCTGTTACCCCGGTCAGTTCATACTTAGTTTTTTTTTTTTTCATTCATTAATTTTAATTATTTATTTATATTGTTTACTTTATAAATATTTATTCTGCTGTTAACAATTTTCCAAAAGTACCTTTTACACTGGTAAAAATCTAAAATCGTTCTAAATGTCTTTTTTTCTCTTTCAGGCCGGCTGCATGTACATCCATGGTGGCGTGGTGAACATCCATGAGAATAAGCGGACTGGTTCCTTGTTTAAGATCTGGCTGGTAGTGCCCAGTCTGCTGGAGCTGTGCTGGGAGCGTCTGCTCAAAGCCTTCCCACACCTGGCCCAACTTACCCCGATACAGCTGCTAAACTTGGGCCTCACCCAGGAACTCATTGAACGCTTGAAATAAAGAGGCGAGGGGGCTGTGAGCACGAGAGACAGATTGTGTACGTACTGTGCGTGTACCTTTTTTTTTATTTTATTTAATTTCTTCTTTTTTTTGGAAGCTGATCATGGGCAGGACGACAGCACTTGAAGCCAGTGTGTGGACTTGAAAAACAGGATCAACCAAGGAACTCCATCCTAACAAAGCCCGCCTTAAAACCAAAAACTGTAGAATGCCTTTTTTTGTTTTGCGTATGCTCCCTTTTAATGATTTGAAAAATCAATACAAAACATAAATCTCCATTAGAGAGAAAGTTATTTTCTCAAACACTATGGGTCAGTGACCTGAAAGTTTTTTTTTTTTTTTCTTCTTCTTTCTTTCTGATTGTATATTGTTTTTCTTATATGGCCGTCATAGTGACCTGGGTACATGTTGAGTTGATTTTAATTATGTATCTTAATTCTATTTCCTCTCCTGTCAAAGAATTATTTAAGTTTTATGAATCACCACACCACGGCATGATTATTTAATCAGCAGAGATGTAATCCGGGTTCGATTAGCTTGAGTTTCCAGGCAACTGTTTGGATATCTGAACAGACTTATGCAGAACTCTTGATGTCTGGGATTGGGATTTAAGGCTTTACTTCAGTGAAAATGGTGCAAAACAGTGTTGAAAAATTGAATGTTTTAACAGAGAATGTTGATTTTTAGGTTGGATGCTGTTGCTCAGATCTGCAGTTACATCTGCATTTAGGCACAAACACCAGACCAAGTAATGTGTCAACAAAGCTGTACAGTCATTGCAGAGCTGTTCCCATTTTTCACCCAGTTTTGTAAACCAATCGTTACATCACTGTGAATAAGGTGCTCCTTAATTTACTTTTAATGCTTTTACTGAAATAAAATGTTTTTCCTTAAATCATCCCTCATCCAAATGTTCAAACGGACACATTGACAGTGCCTTTACTAAGCAAGATGTGATAATGTGCTAAATTTAACAAAGCCTGGCTAAAAGCACTTTATTATTATTTAACTCAAATTCTATTCTAGAACAAGCTGACCTGAATTTATAATACAACAGATGCGCGCTTGCCATTTTCATCAAGCTTTCTAGCACTTGATGCATTTACAATAAATAAAACTATCTAAATTTAAAACCATTTGGTCAGCATAATGCTAATGATATTTTGGGCCTTGTGTATATCTGTACAGAAAAACAGATAACCTTCCTGTCATTTAGCAATAATGTAGCGGAGCATCTTTCTCTATGCTGACCTAAAAAAAAAAAAAAAATCAAGCTCTGAATTCAAAACATCTCTGGCCGCAACGCCAAATATAGCATCTTGAATTCAGAGTTAATGCGTTTTGCCTTGTTGGGTTATTTAACCTGTTGCAGTTCTTGGTCATTTAACTACATTCATTAGGCACCAGCAATTGATATAGTCGAGTAAAATGTTAAAAGATTAATAATTGCTATTACACCCAGTAAAATTTGATTTATGTTGACAAAGTAGCTTTTTTTCTGGTTTTAGGTCACATACATGCCCATAATATGTGCCTACCCAGTACCCACCTTCTGCCATTTTCTTTCTGCATGACTGGATTCCTGTTTGCATGGGTCAGGATTTAAGGGTGCTTTGTCATACAGGCGACGTGCAGACTGAGACAACTACACATTTATTTTCAGAAATGATTTCAGCAGCACAGTGAAATTTTTCACTCAGTCTGAATGGAGTGACGACAGTCCCTACATTTGTGGGTTTTTTTGAGACGAGGGGTCTCGCTGGACTTCGATTGCTCAGTTGTGCAGCAAATCTTCAAGGTACTCACCGGTTACCTGTAACTTGTGTACCAGTTTTGTGTTTTATTGTTGAATAATTAATAAACAACTTCCAACTGGTGGCGTGTTGAATCTCTAGTGTTTACACAAGTTCAAGAAAAGTGAATGAAAGGAATACAACATTTATTATAATTTCATTGTGACTCAGTGCTACATCCGTTTCTTTTACTTTTTGTTTGTGTAAATGTAAAATATTATGCAGTTTTAAGTAAACACCTGGTGAAATTGCGCTCAGCTTCTATAAGGCTCAAAAGTAAGAGCTCTCATATGTCACATGCTGGAAAATATTCCGTATAAAGAACTTTATAGTATATAAGACAAAAATACACTATAGAAACACGCCAACTATAAAAGACAAGGAAAGTCTTTTTTCTTAACATCCAAGAGGAGCAGGTGCAAAAAAGTACAAAGCCAGAAGAATTAGGTACACGACCACCAGAGCGGTTCCTGTTCAGGCACAAAAAAAAAAAAAAAAAAGATTTAGTATTCACTATTTTATGTAACAACTTGAACTAATCGTACTAATCTTTACAACTAAACCAAATCAGATTACATTTAACAATACTATTAATTGTCTCAAATCAAGCACAACAGAAATGCACAATAAACAAAATACGTTAATTCATACATTATACAAAAAAAAATTATATTACTGTTAATTTTTTCAATAGTTCACCCAAAAATGAAAATTGGGTTATCAGTCTTTTTCAAACCTGTAGGACTTGCATTCTTCATTGGAATACAAAGAAGTTATTTATAGCTGAATATCCAAGCGGTTCTTTTCATACAGTGAAAGTAAGTGCTGATCATGGCTGTCAAGCAGGATTTTCAAGGCTGTTCCTTACATAGAGCTTTTGTACAGTAACATGATGGCACATAAATAATGATAGAATTTTAATATTGTACGAACTATTCCTTTAATCAATACTAATAATAATGCTCACCCTGAAAGTAGTCCGACTTTCCATCCATAAATATGTAGTTGACCAGAATCACGCTAAAGATGCTTGCCCAGAGGTGTAAATCACTGAATATGAGAACGAATCCAACATCCTAGAGAGAAACAAAAAGAACTTGTGTCATACTGCAGAACTGAGTAACACAAACCAACTTTTTTGGGGGGGGTGACTTACGTAAAAAGCATTGAAAAAGATCAGTAGCGGTATCTGCAACATGCACACCTGAACTGCAATACAGCTCCCCACTTCCAGGCTACATGGCGGCAAATATCCATATTAGAGCCACATCCGGATCACATAGTGAAAATAGTCAAGTGCACATCTATTTTAACACCAAATCATTGTAACCTGAGGCTGATGTTGTTCTGAAGAGCAAACTGGATCCCATTGACTATCTCAGGAAGCTCGGGAACCATGGCCAATATAGTAACTCCAATAAAATACTGCAACAAAATATATTTCTATGTGAATATCTAAGATTAAATACAGAACAGGGACTACACATAGGAGACATTTAATTTCATAGAGAAAATATAAAAATGGGAAAACGTAGTAATTTGATACATTTATTAATTAATTTAAAAATAAATTACTTTTAAAAATAATCTTTAAGTAATACAAAAAAATGTGTATCAAACAAAATAACAAATCAATCATAACCTTTTCAAAGAAATTCCATATGCATAAAATCAATAAATTATTTTAAATAAATAAAATAAGTGTATTTTTTTTTATATGTGAGACACTGGAATTGGAAATGATAGGTTTGATGTGCTCAGTGCTGAGATCAGCGCAAGCTGCCATCAACACCGTAGCCAAAATGAGCACCACTAGAGCTCTCGCTCTAGACCAGTGAACCACTGCACCATGGTCGCTAATAACTAACACAAACAGAATAATTAAGACATTAAATAAAAGCATCACATAACCAGAATGGCATAATCCAAATGCAAAATCACAAATACGCACCATGACAGTGGGCATCACTAATGTGGAGATCATAAATATGCGAATGAGTCTTAAGCGTGAAGATCAGACCAATAAGATACGCAGCAGGCAACAGGACAGAGATTGTGTACACTAAAGGCCTGAAAACAAAAATGGAATTTAGACATTTAAAAATCGTTATGCTGCAAAAACAAGTGTGTTCGTATACTCACTCGATATGACTCAAAAAGAGGGGTCGGTTGTTTTCACTCTGTAGAAAAACATCATGGTCATATATTTAACTACTGTGCTCTGGATTATATGTCTAAATGGCTTGAATTTTATTAAGTAAACAACGTACCAGGTCATAGTGGCAGTTATTACAAATGAAGGGCTTTGTGGTGTTACTAAGCGAGTTGTTACAGCCCTCACATATAAAGTTTCCATAAGCCTTTGAAAACAGTGTGGGGGCGAAAACACCTGTGGTCAGATAGAGGCGAAAGGTCAAAAATAATTCTTTCTACTTACAGTGAATATTTAGTTCTCTCACCTCCTACTGATATGAAAAGCAGAGCAGAGCTGACTCCTGCCGACCTGCTGTTGAACCGCTGCTCACTGTGTTTGCAGCCGCCAATGATCATACAGATGCCCTAAAACACACTCGCACAGAATGCAGCTGTTAGAGGAATTTATTACATATGACATGTACTGTACGTGTGGCAGTTATCAGAGGAGGAGGAATAGTGTGAGGAATCAGTATCAAAGAAACACACACACAAACACAGACTCGCTCTTACAGGTATGAAGAGGATGCAGCCCAGCAGCGTGCCGGTCAGAGCAGATTTGACGATCTCTGCATAGCACTTGTTTCCTGCGCGATGACCCTGCAGCAAAGCTGTGATGTAGAAGGCCATCTCTGTAATCGAGCCGAACGTGGCATTTACTACCGCTCCCACTGCAAAGTTACTCTGTGCGGAAATACTACAGAGAACACAGTGGTATTCACACAGATTTTGCATGTAAAAAACAAATTAACCAATTATTAGGAGGAAGAAGAAGAAAAGACTCTGGGCAAAGTAATATAATGTAATGTAATATAATAAACCAGAAGTAGACACATTTAAGAAATAGTTAATTAAATAAAATGAACAAAGAAAAAAGAATAAATGTAAATTATTCAATAAATAAAATCTATTAAATAAACAAATACACACATACCACTTGAAATTAGGATTTTTAAATATTACCTTGCTATCCCCATCCCAATGTAATAAGACAATGGGATAATGGAGCTCAATGCCATGGCAAACTTTGCCTCTGAGCTCACATAATAATTATCTCTGTCCACGTAGCCAATCACCAGAGTGAAAATAACCAGCGGCAACAGGTCTGAAAGTTTTTTAAAGATCTTAACATGTCCATAAATGGTGCATATCTGAGAAAAAAAAATGTTTCTACAATAAAGCTAACAAAAGGTATTATCAACTAAGGTACTATTTCAGTATTATTTATACACCCCCAAAAAAATGGTGTAGAAACATTCACTCAGAAATTGCTAGCAAATTTCACAAACAAGTACAAAGAAATAGCAATTAACACAATGAATTAAATGCACAATTTTTGAAGTTAAAAAAAACCCCAAATGTAGTATTTTCTTGTCAAATGTACTCCAATAATCTTTGTTTTATGAAATATTTTAGTCTGCTATTTAATGAGTATATATTTATACTATATATTTTATTTTTTCATATTTTATTAGATTTCCATAATTATTTTCATCATTACCTCCATTTTATCATTATTTTTCTTTTCCCACACTGTATGGCTCATAAAAATATAAATAAGTCATACATAATGAAAAAGGTACCATTTCACATGAGAGCAGTTTATAAACAGCCATAGGCATGAAGGATACTGACAGCAAACACATTGATCCCATCCACAGTGTATTTGTAGTAGTACCAGTTGAAGGCGCGGTAACAGCACAGCAGAACTCTGGACTCACAACCTTGTGCCTAAAGAAAAGAAAACATGGCAACCATTAGTAAAAAAAAAAAGTTAGATTGATCTATAATGTAAAACAGCAAATACTATAGTGCTCACCTTTTTCACAGTCCAAACTTTGACCTCCTCTGGTGGCATAAGCAGGATGATGCTCAAGGTCCTGACATTCATCTTGCCAGGATGGTTGAAAAACATCATCCGGACCGAAGATGGCAGGAATGAACACAGCAGCAGGGGTATCCAAAACCAAGCCAAACATACGTACTCATCCGACACTAGGTAGAAAACATTAAGGTAACCATTTGTGACCATGGACCACAAAACCAGTAATAAGGGTCTTTTTTTATTGAGATTTATATACATAATCTGAAAGCTGAATAAAATAAGCTTTCCACTGATGTATGGTTGTTAGGATAGGACAATATTTGGCCGAGATACAACTATTTGAAAATCTGGAATCTGAGGGTGCAAAAAAATCTAAATATTGAGAAAATCGCCTTTAAAGTTGCCCAAATGAAGTTCTTAGCAATGCATATTACTAATCAAAAATTAAGTTTTAATATATTTACAGTTGAAAATTTACAAAATATCTTCATGGAACATGACCTTTTCTTAATATACTTATGATTTTTGGCATAAAAGAAAAATCTATAATTTTGACCCATACAATGTATTTTTGGCTATTGCTACAAATATACCCGTGCAACTTAAGACTGGTTTTGTGGTCCAGGGTCACATTTATGAAATCAAATTTTATTTTTACTCCTCATGGGCTTCAAACCAGCAACCTTCTGGTTAACAATCCTCAACTTTACCAACCATGCACTAAACCCCAAGAATGATTTACAGTATAATGATGGCCAATCAGCTAGATAAACTGTTCAAAACTGACAGTCTCACCCAGTAACGCGCCGGTTTTGGAGGCGGTGTTGTCACAGAGATTTCTGTGGGAGCACAGCGCAGCAAAGGTTTAGACTCTTTCACCTCCGAAGACTCCTTTACTTCATCCACCTCCTCTGGAATGGCCTCACAATGTGGGAATTTCACACAACATTTCCTCAACAGGCTGCTGCTCTGAAGGAAGCATTTGAAAACATGCAGTCAGACGAGAGAATTTACATTCGGATTTGAAATCAGTGATGTTGTATTTCACAAAAATGTCAGGGAAAATTCGTTCTTGGAAGCCAAAATTGATTATAACATGGAAAACAGCAGAGTTTGTAATGAATGTCATGAGCCATGCTACAGGCATAAGAGAAGCCTATTTAACTAGGCATTGCAGATCGAATCAACAGTGTGACGGAATATTTAAAAATACATGAATTGGCTACCTATGTCTTTGAGGAAAGTTCTGCAGATGTATATATTTTACACTTACTTTCTGTAATGCCTTTCCAAATGGCCATAAGAAATAACCCGACAGCTGCAAACAGAGTTTTCCTATCATAGAATAAGAGAGAACAGATTCAAATGGGAATAAAGTGGCAAAATGCAACTGAAATGGACTAATAATAAAAATGAATCACAAAAGAACCCTGACATACCATATGGGATACCAGCAATGGTGCAAAACATCAGCAGACTAACCAAGAAGTAAAATATGGAGATCCACCAGCCAAAGAGCAATACATATATTACATTCCCAGCAGTGATGAGCGATCCTTGGAGCAAAAGAGAGTAAAAGCATTACAGTTAACAGTTTATACATCCAAACTACACTTAAAAATTAAGGAATGCCACTGCATAGATTGCAGAATATTATAACACATGGCATCTGCAAACAAATGATGCTAAACGTTTCTCAGACAATTACTTCTGGTCACAAAAATTTATTTTTGTGAATTGTCTTGTCTGAAGGTTGGGCTCTATTTAAAAATAAAATATATTATTTAAAAAATAAATATTACTTGGTTTAACCATTTTTAATCTATTGCAATGACATCAATTTATTTTTAATGTGGTTTGCATCCCTAGTAATTTTTGGGATTTATCTAATTTTCTCATTAATATTTTTCTAACCTGAATGATGTTTGATATAGTTGAGCTCAGAATAAAGCTCCTTAACTACATCAGATCTATCTTCAATGGGTCGTTCGGTTACATGACTCTTCCATTTCCTGAAACCAAACTGGCATCCAGACAAACAAATCATTTGAAACATTTCCTCCAGTTATTCCAAGGATTTGCACTCTTATTATGTTTTTTTCTCACTCTGGAAAAATCTCAGACTGTTAAAACAGGAATATTTAATAAGCACTCATATTTACACACCTTGTAGTTATTGGCAAGTTTATGTGCCTCGAACTCATTTTCTGCTCGGACGGTGGTTCTGATGCTCGCTTCTTGCCAAACATCATCTGTGCACCGTGAATGCCCTGAAGAAAGCAAAAAACGAAATAAAAGATCATTTTTTGGAGAAAAATCTGCAATAATTCTTTGGATTAAAATGGGAGATTGCTTGTTCTTTTTAGGGCCAATTTCATAGCCAATATTTTATGCAAACTAAAATGCACAATTAAATAATATATGTCTAAATTGTTTGTTATTTCTAGGGCCAATTCCATAGCTAGTATTTCATGCATATAAAAATTTAGCATAAGCATATTTAGCAAAATTTTGGGGGACATAATTAAAAAACATATATATAATTAGATAATAAAAATAATAATTTAAGATGTTTTTTTTTAAATTAAAAATATTTAAAAATATTATAAGTTATACACCATAAAACATAGACAATGTTTGAGCTTATTAGACTCACTTCTAATATGAACATTGTAAAAATGCAGTAATTCCCAGTTAGGACGCCTAACCTTTTCAGTTATTTAGTATCATTTAGATACATTAGTTATTCATATTAATTAAACTCAGTATATTAATATTTGAATCCAGTCTGATTTTTATAATTTCTGTTGTCATTTGATTTCAGTTTTAAAGCTTTGATAATTTGTTTGTTTTATCATTTTAGTCGTTTGTTTTTTATATATAACCTAGAGAGAGAGAGCAGAGAGAGAGAGGACGATATAAATACGTAATTTAATTGTAAATTAAAAAGAGACATGTTGCCTTGGACAATTAGCTGAAATAAGTTTTTTAATTTTATATTTAACTGTATTTATTTAGTTTTTAATGATTTAACATTAGTGCAGTTTTAGACACTATTAAGAACATCCCTGACACTTTATATAATATATTATATATATAATAAAATGACTGTTTTTGCACTCATGAATTGAGTAGACAGACTATAGCAAGACACTCACTGTGGGCAGAGAGACATTTTGGGGTGTAGTGTCCGCAATACTGGGAGGTGCAGGTGGAAGGAGTATCTGGGATCTCAAGATATGCTCCAGCTACACACAGTCTGTCACACTGGGAGCTACAGCGACGACCTTTGGGGTCATGGTCCCAAAGGGGCTCTACAGGTCATACAGGGAAAGAAATCAATGTCTCAGTAGATTTAGAGGTTTCTCATCATGGTCATCTGATGACTTCATTTTAGTCAGTCTGGAACTAACGAAAGCCTCCTGATGGTCACATGAACAACAGTTTCCCACATAACATTAGTGAATCAACTGCGTCTGATTGCATTGCTAATTGATATCATGGCATGAGATTTCAGAAAAATCATAAAAGCAATAAAAGTTACTAAACAGCAGACAATGTTTACAACCATATTTCAAAATAAGAAGCCAAATGTGCCTATAAGCTATAATTAAATACATATTTAAAACTTGAATACACATTTTAGAAGTTAAAGATCACAATACTAAAGCTGTTCCCACAAAAAAAAGACAAAAGTAACAATTTAAAAAGAAATCATTAAAAAAAAAGTAAATTAAAGGCTTACAATCATTTTTTTCTAAGCAATGCAGAGATGATACAAGTATGGAAATGGCCTTTAAATTTGTGACAAATTAAAAACAAACACATACTAAAATATTTAACATGATTTTGCACTGATCACTGATGTTTTAGCTTTGTATTTACAGTAGAAGAAAATCATTACTCAATAACGTGGGTAGAACAGGTGAAATCAGTCTCTCCTTACAGGTGTGACATATTCCCCAAATCCCACTAAAAAGCAGAGTTCTTTCTTATTTGTCACTAAAACGACTAATTGATATGAAAGCTTGAAACAAACAAAAAAAGAAAAGAAAGTACATTTCTACAGATTAGGAGAATCACTGAAACCACAACAAGCAAACAAGCAAAGAAACTAGGTTAAAATAGTCCTAATGAATGCACAAGGATAGGAAAAGTCTCTTTGAGCTTCTGAATAATTGTAAGATGACTGTAATACTCGCCTGAGCTCTCAGTGGACCGTCGCCTCCGACTCTCCACATCAGTGGACATCGTGTGTTTGCTGAGAGCCATCCTGCTACAGCCGCGCGCCTCCGCCATCAGACCAGATCAGCTCAGCTCAGCTCAGCTGTAGCCACTGCCTGCGCGCGCCTGGTGCACACGTCTCGATGGCTGTGGACTCCACGTGTATAAGACGCGCTCTTGAGCACCAGCTCGGTCGCCCTTTCTTTCCCTGGATTCATTATTTGTAGATTTCAAGTTTAACTACAAGTATACCACTACTAAACTACATTAATTAATTACCTATTATAAAGCGATTACAAGAATATAGTCATAGCAATATGAGACAAAATAGATTGAGAATAAAGTCAAAATTACGAGAGTAAACT
This sequence comes from Sinocyclocheilus anophthalmus, assembly GCA_018155175.1. Classification (NCBI taxonomy): domain Eukaryota; kingdom Metazoa; phylum Chordata; class Actinopteri; order Cypriniformes; family Cyprinidae; genus Sinocyclocheilus; species Sinocyclocheilus anophthalmus. The sequence continues at coordinate 828,252 of JADLZN010010557.1, forward strand.
TGTTGCAGTTAAATAATTTTGAGAGTAAGAGCCTTATGCGTTCAAAAATCTCAGTAATCTGTCCATTGCTACTGTCCTCGAAATTTTGACTTCGGATGAGACGAGAAATGGATGCATAATAGGATAAAGCCAAGGTTCTTTGTTAACGTTAGGCCAGAGGTGTGCAATTTTTACTTCTTGGTTCACTTTTTTTTAACCGCGAGGTGAGTCGCTGACAGTGTTCCCCAAGTCTCGCTGGTTTTGTACCGCGGTATTGGACTACGTTTTTAACACATTCATCACAGTTCTTATTTGTTCCACAGCGCATTGTTCACGATACAAAATCAGTGCAACGCAACCTTTACAGCAACTGTAAGTTTCTACAATATTTTAGTGGTCAGCTTATCAGTGTGTAACTGTCAGTTCTAATGTCCATATGGACAGAAATGTTACGAATAAATCAATTCTAAAGATGATTCCTAAAACATGACGAAAGAACACAGATTACAGCAATTATTATATGATCAATCAACTTATAGCAAACATGTGTAGTCTCTGTAAGTTTGTTTTCAGTGTGGCGATCATCTTAAGGTCGCGTGCTGTAGTGTTTGGCATCTCTTCTCAGGTGTTCTGGATCCAAGACTGAAGCTTGCCTCATATCCTAGTTACCACGGATTCAATCAGAAAACCATAGAACATAATTATCGTACTGCTGTCCACCAAGCAAATTATTTGTTTGCCCAAGCAAAGATATAATGTCATTTTTTGATCAGATTATGACTGCAGTAAAAGATGATGAGATGCATTATTTGAATGCTTGGCCAAAGAAATGTGTCTTTAATCTAGACTTAAACAGAGAGAGTGTTTTCTGAACCCCGAACGTTATCAGGAAGTCTATTCCAGTGTTTGGGAGCCAAATGTGAAAAAGCTCAACCTCTTTTATTGGACTTTGCTATCCTAGTTACTACCAAAAGTCATAGTTTTTCGCGGTGGCGCGACCCTAGCGAGACGCGGATGAGATTGTCCCCGTGATAAAACTAGTTAGGTACGCAGGAGCTAACCCTTTAAGGGCCTTATAGGCAAGTAATAATTTTTTGTAACTGATACGGAACTTAATAGGTAGCCAGTGCAGAGACTTAAAATTGGAGTAATATGATCATATTTCCTTGACCTGGTAAGGACACTAGCCGCTGCATTTTGGACTACCTGTATTGTTTATTGAAGATGCAGGACAACAACCAACACTATACAGTGGGCCATTAACCACAAAATAGTCCAGTCTAGAGGTCATGAATGCGTGAACTAGCTAGAATGCATTTAACACTGTTGTCATGGGTTTGTTTTCATGTCCGGGGGTTGAAGCGACCTCAATAACGTGATATTTAGTCAATGGAATACGAATTTTACCAGGGGGAACCCCGCCAAATGTTCCCCCCTTCTTTACCTTCCATCGGCCCCACCCACCCTGATAGCAATTGGGAGGGTTTTGTTGTGAAAACCTGGCAACCCTGTCGCTGAACCATTTACTCAGTTGATTCGTTTATACTGATTCACATCCAAATGTCCACGGCAGTGCTTCTTGGTGTTGTCTGCCACGAGTCAATTGGTATGTTGGTTCCTCTTCGCTCTCAATGGGTTCTGGCTCTTGTTTGAAACTTCGTTGGTGGAGCAAAACAGACAAAATGACTTTCAGTATTACCTCTAAAATGTAAGTCACTCATCATTAGTTTCTTGTTTATTGAACTGTGGTATAAAAGCAAATATCATACTCGCAAGCAGAAAAAATTGCTCTTGCTCGGTCAGTCTATTATATTTTATATAGAGTGAAAATCGATGTATTAGCTCACAAAAGTTTGTTCTGACTTAACTGGTCGGAGAATGAACAGTAACACAAACACAATTAAATATATTTTGTGTTGTTTATTTGTATAAACTACGTAAAAATATATTTTTTAAACACTGCCAGCTGACAAGTGACCGAAGGTTGTTGTTATTCAGCTTCATACAAAATCATACAAATCTGGAGAAAATCTGAGTACAAGAATATCAATGAGAGCAAAATATATGGGCCAATCTTTCTTTATGTACTACTACATAAAGACACAGTTTTTCATATAGTTTTGGGTAGAGGTGTAATACTAAACATTATTTCCTTTTTTATGTGTGTAATGAAAATAACCTTGAAGCATTCAACATTTTATAATCTGAATCCTTTAGTTTTACTCTGTTTCAGTACATTTTATTCATTAATGGCATGTCAATATTAAAAAATATATACAATGGAATGAGACTCCGGCAGGAAAACAGCAAAGATCACACACACACATGAAAATACTGACATAAAATAGTATTGATAAGGACAGACCAGCTCTAATGAGGGAATAACAGCAACAGTGATGGGGAAAAAACAGATATCATCGAAGTCACAGAGTGCAAGCATCTTCATTAAACACTTTTTTCTAAAAATACATTCTTGAAGGACAGCTTCAAATTGTCAGAAAATGTGGCACAGCTGCTTTTTTGTTAATATTGCCACAGATACTAACAATGATCCAAGTTGAAAAAGAAAAATGAAGAGTTCAGATGCAAAAGCCTCTAAGTGCCATCTGAAATTTTCTTCTAAAATTAGCATTGTATCAGGCTCCTATGTTTAGGTTCAGTAATTTTACTTTAATGGCAATGTATAGGTCCTTTTCTATGCCATTAAAGTGAAATAAATGAACATAAATATAGGAGTCTGATAAAAAATGCTAATTTTAGATGAAAATTTCAGATGGCACTTAGAGGCTTTTGCATCTGAACTCTTCAAATAATACAAATTGTAAATAAGCTTAAAATTTCAAACAAAATTCACACCGATAAGCAAATCCAAATGTGTATGAAGCAAAAATCACTCCAATAGGTGTACGAAACAAAAATGTGATCTTAATTATGTACATTGTATTTAAAATAATATAAAATAAAACAGGTGAAATAAACAATATAAAGTAGAAAAATAGTTTTTGTAATAGCACTGTACAGAGATAATTGTCAATGGAAACAGAATCTTACATAACCATTGGCATTTTGAGCTAAAATTTTTAAACAAACAAAAACAATGCCCTTTATTCTGTCTTACTCTTTGAATGAGAGAGGTGGACTTGTTTGTGATTGCACCAGGCAATTTTTCCAAACAAAAAAGTAATAAGAATAGCTGAATAAATTCTCTTTTTCTGAAGAAATAGCACTTTTGTCAGTTACTTTTCTTTATGTCTATAAAGGTGTGGCCAAGGATGTTTAATTGTGAGGTTTTCCAACAGATACAGTACAGACTACAGACTGTGTATTTTTTTCATACCAGTGATAATATTACAGACTATAGGCCCACTACAAGCTGGTGTTACTCCATGTTAAACATACTTTTACCTATCCCAGTTTAATGTCGGGACAACTTTAAATAAGTAATTTGCACACTGATTCGTACACTATGCTTGTTTGAACATCAACACAGCATAATTGGCTCAACCAATGGCATGTCTGACTGACCAATAGCAGATGGGGAAACCTGTTTGAAAACAGTCAATATTCATACCAAAATTGGACTAAATGACCACTGAACTGAGTCGCAAAGAAATTTTTGCCTCCATTCAATATAGCAGGGGTCTCCAACCCTGCTCCTGTAGAGCTACAGTCCTGCAGATTTCAACTCCAACCCCAATCAAACACCTGAACCAGCTAATTAAGGTGTGTTGGAGCAGGACTGGAAGTCTGCAGGACAGTAGCTCTCCAGGAGCAGGGTTGGAGATCCCTTTAATATGACATTAACATTAAGTTAACAACGTCGACCCAAAATTGGATTAGAGGCTGTATCCTGGCAATACTTTGATCTGTCAAAACAAAACTTGGTACCCTTCATCGGTGCTATGATCTGAAGGCAAAAGACAAATTTGGTTACAGCGCCATCTACAGATCAAGAGATCTTAAAAAAGGCTATTTTTGATTATGCCAACACAGCAACACTGGCTCAGTCAATGGCATGTGTTCTGGGTGGGGCTATCTATTTTATTGACCAATGACAGACGGGCCTGTTTGAAAACAGTCATTATTTTTGTGATTCCGTTTGGTAACTCCAGTGCTGCAGAAATTACACAATTCCCCTTTAAGCTAAGATCCGAATTATGTGGCATTCTTAAATAAAGCCCCTTTACACACTAACCTGTTCCAAACAAAGAAAGGAATCAAAATGATGTCATATTAGCCCAGCTAGCAAACTGAACAATATGTATTGTCACCCCAATCACATGTGGGATGTTACAAAATCCATGTCGAAGGCACAAATGTTTTTATGACTCTTTAATAATGTTTCATAAATCCAGTTCATAATTCTCATTATCATGAGAGTTGCATAAAAACGTATAATCCTTTAGACAAGCAGAGCTGGCACAGCAGTTCGAACCCACTTCTGCTTCAGGTTCATTGTTTGGCATGAGTATGCAGCACCTTTCACAGCGCAAAATGAGCACCAACAACTCCAAAGATTTAAAAATCTGAGTCAGCATCCAGTAGCTCAGCCTCCATAAGATTTGTTCTGGAGTGTATTGGTACACCCCTCCTGCCATCGACCCGTGGCACAACGGCAGTCCTGCCAGCACCCATCACGGAAGCTTCCTTCCCAAGGTGCTGGAAAACCCCATTAGGTTTCCATGATGATTGCTGGAAGCCATCTGAATCATCTTGCATGCTATCTCTTAGCGTCAGGGGATTGGCAAGGGGGAGGCTGGAGGGTTTATTGCATAAATATCCCAAACCACCATATCTCTCCTGGTAAGGAAGAGGACATGAAGGCCTGAATTCAGGGAAGGCTCCAGGTAGCATATCCTGTTCCTCCTGCCGCTGTCGCTGCTGCTCCCACAGGTTAGCCACCAGACTCTGGTGACCTGGAAGTTTTGGGAGACGGGGGACTGAGCTGGGGCCAAACTCCTTCCGGTGGTAGGCAGTCTTCCCTTCGTCCGCTGCAGGACCCGTTGGCCGTATTTCCTTCCTTCTCTTTTTCTTCTTCTTCTTTCTTTTCATCATTTCAGGAGAAATTTCTGCTTCAACCATCCAAAGTTTGTTTCTTTCCTCTGGAGGCGGAACTGTAGGGAAAATGCATTTAACTATTATAGTAAATTATTTATCATTATTACTATTGTTGTTTTTAAATTATACAAAACTGCTACTATTGGTCATCAGTTACATCAGTTAACTATTGATTATATATTAATCAATTATTTAAGAACTAGAGTACTAACCAGGTGTTCCGGTGGGCGTCACTGAGATATCCTGTGGTAAAATTGCCCCTCTTCTAGCCACCATCTTGGTCACATGTTGGGCCCACGCAGAAGACATTTCCATTGACGGCTCATTCAGGTCAAAGTTGATACCCGCTGTGCAAAGGGTTAAATAAATTAAATGTTAGTTATTTGTGTCTAATGTAGGGAGCAAAAACACTTTCAAATGTGACTGATTGACCTTTTAGCTTTGAGGCCATCTATGTGTGTGTACTCCTAAAAGTTAAGAAAATTATCCTTAGAATATAGGAGGAGGTGCTTACCCACAGGTCCCTCATGAGAAACGGTGTGCATGCTGAAGGACAGCTCTTTCTCTGGATCCTTCTGCAGTTCTTTTCGCTTTGAGAATGCCTTAGCAATCATTTTACTCTTCTTAATGCGTTTCGGCTCATCGTCACTTCTTCCAATGATTCTTAGATTGAGAGAAAATGCTTAATATTCAGCTTATTTTTTATTTATTACAACACACAAAATGTTAAATAATGTCAATAATAGATTTGTATTATGTACTACATAAAATATAACATTATTTTAATTCATCAAAAACTTATTTTGTTTGTATGTTTGTTACCTACCTTGGGTGGGGAAAAAAAAAAAAAAAAAAACCCCAAAGGGGGATTGCGTTTCCAGATCTAGGAGGGGCCTTCGTCCAGACCCATGTGCTCATTGCAATGCCTGTACCGAACATTGAGAAGAGGTTGATCTTCTCCACCAGCAGACTAGGCCTGTTCTTGATGGCACACTCTGGGATCGGCTTGTTGGTCTGGTGAGCTATGGTGACATTAGCCTCACATCTGTATTAAAAACTAGATTTGTTACATGACAGCACGGGTAGCCCTCTGTCTACAGTATCACAACCATAACACAATGTATGGTAGATAATGTAGCTGACATGTTCCCCATGTCTATAAAATGCTACTTTGTCTAGAAAAGCTAGACGATAGAAGAAAAAGACTCACAGTACATATTCCCTGAAGCTTTTTTCCCACTCAGCTTGGTTGAAAAAGTCATAGAAATGGCAGCCGAATGTGATGAAAACAAAACCAAAGGCTAAGAATCCAAATATACCTGAGAAATGGAAAAATAAATGGAATTTGCTCATTCTTAGATGAATGAACAAGTCAAAGATTCACAGAATTTACATCAAGAGTGAATAATCTCTAAAGATATTATTCGCAAAGAAACTATATTATATATAGTGGATGTTTAATACGTGTAATGCATTGTTTGTGGAGAATAATTACTCTATTCACTCAACTCACATACACACACACACACATTTGTGTTGCATTGTTTGTGGAGAATATATATCATTATAGCATAATGTTATTACAATAGCTGCAGTGTAAGTACTTGTAGTACACCTTTATTACTGACATTTCTATTGCCAGGTGGGTTGTATTTTAAATTAAAACACTTCAATAATTGGGGTGGATTTCATTTTGTTCTTAATGAAAGCTTTTCATGCTGTATAATTTGCATAATTTTAAAGAGGAATCCAAAACTTACCAAGCCTCAGCATGGTTTCATTGATTTTACTAGCAGCTTTTTCACTGAGCAGCCCCGGATGGTTACTTTTAATGGAAAACAATGTCATAACCCCTGAAAAACAAGAGTCTTGTATAAATCCACACGGATAAAACCATCTTTTTTTTATGCCATGCGCAACTATTAAACACAACAGAATGAAAATATCTCTCTTACCTCGTATCAGGAAATAGCCGCCAACGACAAGGACCACCCCGATAGGAGCCAGAACAAACCCTGCACGGTATCTGTAGTTCTTATAACCCACAAAGCAAATGCCGCTAACTGAATCTCCATCCACCTGTGGAATATTTCATAGTGTCAAAATTAAACCACTGTGAATACGCTGATATTAACAATACAAAAAAAATGACAAAAGCAACCTCACCTCTGCAATGGCCAGTATAGCAACTGTCAGTATGAAAGGAATAGACCATGTGACCAGGTGAAAATAGGATGTTTTTCCAGACAGAGGCAGATGGGTGGTTCCCAGGGCTTTAAACGATGTGTGCCAGGCATAAGTGAGCATAACAAACCAAATAACTCCAGACATTAGAGAATAATACACAATGACGAAGATAATCACGCATGACAGCGTCTCGGTGGATCTAGAGAAAAATAAGCAATGGAAATAAGCATACTAATTCATCTGAAGTATATCTGGTAAGTCAAATTATTTTTATTGTTTGGTCCAATTACTTTTCTTGGCTATCAAATGTTCCTGACAGTCAGTATTTGTAATATGCAGCGTAACTCTAATTTAATGTAATCCAATGTTTTGGAAGGTGGATTTTCCGCTGGCTTCATACTTACGATGGCTCTCCAAGCCGCATAGTGTCGTCGCTTTTGCACACAATCTCCTTGCGGGCTCCATCCATGAACTGAGCGAGCCATCCAATACTTCCGATAAAGAAACATACATTGACGTAAAAGAGGATCACAGCGGGGTAACGGTTGGAATTCTTCCAGTCGGCGAGAAATGTGGCCTGTGGGAAATTGTAAGCAGGAATAACATCAATAATTAAAGATTGCAGCCCAAACTTGAACTACTTTCTGTCAGAAATACTGCACACAAGGAAGTCAGCCAGCCCAAGACTATGAAATCCAGTCTTCGCCGGCTCACCTACCAGCGTAAAGAATGTACATAGGAGAGTGATGGAGCCGAAGATGGCAATGTAGTTATGCATGTCCGAGTGCTCATCTTCCGTGAACAGGGGATTGTTGCACTGGATCCCACAACCTTCCACGTCCTTGTACCAACTTGCCTGGATGTCGGTTTTGACCAAGGGAGCCTCACACTGTCCTGAAGTGTTGAATTTGATCTTCTGGACCTCATTCTGAAAGTCAATTTGGTCACATCATGTGCAATCCAGACCAAACTTTTTGGGCGTATGCTAATGGATGACTTACCTGGCAACCCTTAGGGAACTGCTCCTTGTTTTCACACTTGAGGAAGTTGGGCCAGCCCCTCTCCCGCTCCACAATACTGCAAGGTTTGCGTGTAGCTTGGCACAGGTGCTGGCTGGGCAGTTCGACCTTTCCATTCTCACATTTTGGCATGTAAACAGCACACAGCAACGGCTGAATGACGGCCCAACAGCGAGGAGCATTTCTCAACCCTGAGCGCAAGAGATTGGGAGATTAGACATTAAAGGGGTCATATGATGTTGCTGAAAAGAACATTATTTTGTGTATTTGGTGTAATGAAATGTTTATGCAGTTTAAGGTTAAAAAAACACATTTTCCACATACTGTACATTATTGTTTCTCCTCTTTGCCCCGCCTTTCTGAAACGCGTCGATTTTTACAAAGCTCATCGGTCATGAAAACGCGAGTGTGCTCTGATTGGCCATCTATCCAGTGCGTTGTGCTTGGCCGCATACCAAGCGTGTGACGAAATGTTACACCCCTTACCATACTGTGATGCCCTGTCCGGCCGGAGCGACGAGACAAAAACATTAAAACCCATTACAAACGAGGCATTTGTTGCATCCAGTGGGGACGGATTATAATGACATATACTGTCTTTAAAACCATACATAAAACCATGTGATATACATAAAACCATGTCTGCATTTGTGATCGGAGAAATGGCAAGCAATACACTGCTCAAAACTCGTGTTTGAATCGTCAGTGGCAAATTCTTTAAATAAAAAACGTGCTTACAGTCTCTGAGTCAGAACAGCCGGCATTGTAGTCTACTCTACCAGGATCAGGAAACAGTCCTCCATAAAATGTGCTGCACACATCTGAATATTTGGGTTGAACTGATGTGTAACAGTGTTGTAAATACAACTTAACCACTATTTTCTAGTTGTGGCCTCTTTTGGAAGACCAAACAAAGTAGTTTCGCTAGTGCAGGGCGGTATGACCAAAAATTTATATCACGGTATTTTTCAAAATTATACCGGTTTCACGGTACATGACGTTATTTTTTTTCCGTGCATGACCGGGTGTTAACCATATTTTTTTACTGATTGAGAGAGGAAATACTGCAGGATATGCCCTATTTTACTGTCATGATGAGTGAATAATGTCAAAAAATACCACACTAAATAGTGACTAAACACGACCCCTTTTAATACATGTTAACCAGGAGTCACTCTCATTTATAATCGTGGCAACGTCTGATAAAATCAACATGTATCTACACTAAAGAGCAGCTATGCGGTTGTTTTGGTATGGAGTTTATTTTGTGTCTTTTTTATTCAATCAACCATACTGTGTTTGAGAGCAAAACTAATTATTTTGTAATTAAAAAATAAAAGTTTGCAAAACAATTCTTCTTAAGGCTCAAAAATAAAGAAATTGAAAACAAAATAATTTGCAGTGCGTGTAAATCTTTGAAAAATCATATTTTTCTTTGTGCACTTCAAACACTTTTCATCACGAAACCACAAATGTTGCTCTCTTTTCTGTCGTCTTTTTTTGCGGGTCTAAAAGTTTTGCTTGCGAGTGAAGCTGTCTCTCAGTGGGCGGTCTCTACCCACCAGGATGAAAGGCCTTTTTCTATTGTTCACTCTCGATTAAAGTCACAGGTTAACCATGCCCACTACGTTTCCCCGGAATCCCCCACGCCGCCAGTCTGACAGAAGAGCGAGCGAAGTTGTATCATGGCGAGCAACAGGTCGTTTACTGGGTAAGATAACTAATTTAACATCTTAAACTCAGTGACAAGTGAACTTAATTATTCTCTCTTCTCATGCTCTCCCATCTAAATACGTAACGTTAGCTAAGCCCGTCGAATCACTTCTATGACTGTCTGGTTCAGCTCAGCTACCAATCTGACCTCAGAAGACTACAGAGGGTAGTCCGGACTGCTGAGCGAATCATTGTTACAACCCTCCCTTCTCTCCAAGAACTGTACTCTTCCAGAGTGAGCAAAAGGGCTAGCAAGATCACTATGGACCCCTCACATTCAGCACACTCACTCTTTGAACTGTTGCATCTGGTCGTCGTTACAGAGCACTGAGCACCAGAACGACCAGACACGGGAACAGTTTCTTCCCTCAGACAATCCATCTCATTAACACTTAACAATAACTGTGGAACACACACTATTTATTCACTCTTACACTTATTTATCTAACACACATACGCAGTCTACATTTCAAGTGCAATACTATACCTTTACATACAACTGTCTATATATACCTGTAAATACAATTGTCGATTTGTATATTTTTTATTCTTTATTTTACTTGTTCTATTTTTTATTTTTTTATTATCTGTTTTTTTTTTTGTTCTGTCACTGTCATTCTATTACACTGTGGAAGCTTCTGTCATGAAAACAAATTCCTCGTATTTGAAAACATACCTGGCAATAAAGCTCCTTCTGATTCTGAATAGATTTGATTAGCCAACAGTATAGCTAGCTGACAAAGCCCCCAATAGTAAAGCGTCAGGCCAATATTTTCAGAGATTATAGATTATTATAGCTCCAGTGAAGTCAGGTGGGTAACGCACATCAAATCACTAGCCCATTTGGCGGGTTATGATTCATAAATTATGACCGTATGCGCACTCGAGTCTACTCGTGGCACCCAACAGCTGTTCAAAATCATGCCGCGCCACGTAACATTACAGTTTGCCATTCAAAGTTTTCTCAAATACAACGATTTGGGACCGATGTCTGTGCATTCTGACTTCACCCTAGTCTGCAAGACTGTGTATTGTGCATTTTAATAACAGGTTTGTTTTGTACTATCTTTAAGACCTGTGCACTGACAATTGCAAAACTTGAATACTTCAATAGTATTACTTACTTCAATTACTTCAATAGTAACAAATGATAATCAGGACTTGTCAGCCAGTAGCACTATAGCCTGGCAGAGACTTTGCTTTGAAGACCTTTTAATTAACTAACTTCCACATTTCAATATGCCCTTGACTTCTAAGGGGTGTTTTTATTTGTGACTACTCCCAACAGCCTAGAATTCTATCATTACATCATCACATTTTTCTTTTCTGTTTGCATGAAGAAGATTTGGTGTTGATGGAGGAGGCAACATCTTCAAGGCAAAACCTTAGACCTCATTCAACATCATCCAATGTTGCAATCCCCCTCAGGAGGTACACAAGCTAAAGCTAAAGCGAACATTGTCAATTATCGATTCCTATTTTACTAAATTTGCCCTGCATACATTTTTGTCTTTAATGTGAAGGCACTTGAAGCCCAGTGCCCGATATGCACAGGAACATTTCAGATAAATGCTGTTCGTTTTAACATTCTATTCATTAAAGAATCCTGAATTTTTTTTTACGCAACGTTTTCACACAGATAATAATAAGTATGTATGTATGTATAAATAAAAAATAAGCTATTGCTACATGGAGTAAACCCTTAAGACTGGCGTATGATGGCTAAAATTTCTTTAGTTATAATTTAAATAGCGAACACTAAATTTAGTTATTTATTGTTAACAGTGAGGAGGATTTGATGTCATGCAGCACTCAGATAACACACAAAGACTCTGAATCTGTCACGAGGTAACAACACGTCTGAATTGTGGAAACGTCGAAAACAGGAACCTGTCTGTCCCTTGAAAATCACCTTACCTTGGGAAGAGCCTGTAAATAAATAAATAAAATTATTTTAATAAAAAGCTAAAAACACTAAAGCAAAATGTTCTTTATTTTTTAGGTGTTTTTTGTTTTTTAATGTGAGTCACTATTACCATTACCTTTCTCCACAAAGTCTGGCATGGCAGTTCTACATCTGACACTGGAAATGTTCCTGTGCATATCGGGCACTGGGCTTCAAGTGCCTTCACATTAAAGACAAAAATGTATGCAGGGCAAATTTAGTAAAATAGGAATCGATAATTGACAATGTTCGCTTTAGCTTTAGCTTGTGTACCTCCTGAGGGGGATTGCAACATTGGATGATGTTGAATGAGGTCTAAGGTTTTGCCTTGAAGATGTTGCCTCCTCTATCAACACCAAATCTTCTTCCTGCAAACAGAAAAGAAAAATGTAATGTTCTACTGATAGAATTCTAGGCTGTTGGGAGTAGTCACAAATAAAAACACCCATTAGAAGTCAAGGGCATACTGAAATGTGGAAGTTAGTTAATTAAAAGGTCTTCAAAGCAAAGTCTCTGCCAGGCTATAGTGCTACTGGCTGACAAGTCCTGATTACCATTTGTTACTATTGAAGTAATTGAAGTAAGTAATACTATTGAAGTATTCAAGTTTTGCAATTGTCAGTGCACAGGTCTTAAAGATAGTACAAAACAAACCTGTTATTAAAATGCACAATACAGTCTTGCAGACTAGGGTGAAGTCAGAATGCACAGACATCGGTCCCAAATCGTTGTATTTTAGAAAACTTTGAATGGCAAACCTACGTTACGTGGCGCGGCGTGATTTTGAACAGCTGTTGTGTGCACAGACGACTAGACTTGTGTGGGCATACCAGTCGAATTTTTATCAGAACCCGCCAAATGGGCTAGTGATTTGTATGTGCGTTACCCACCTGCTTCACATTCCGCTCTAATAATCTATAAATCTCTGAAACTATTGGCCTGACGCTATTGGGGCTCTGTCGCTGCTATACCTGTTGGCTACTCACTCTAATTTCTAGACGGCTTAGCTAACGTTTCTATTTAGATGGGGAAGCCTGAGATACCGAGAAAACTAAGTTCAACTTTCCTGAGTTAAGATGTTACATTATGTTATCCTTACTCAATAACGACCTGTTGCCCCCACCCCATGATACGCGTTCCTCCGCTCTTCTTCAGACTGTCGGCGGCAAGTGGCGGGGATTTCCGGGGAAACGGATTGGGGCGTTGTCCGACCTGGTGAACACCTTCAATCGCCTAGTTGACCAGTATTTAGTACCTAAAAGTGCCTTTCACATCCTGGTGGGTAAAAGACCGCCACTGAGAGACAGCTTCACTCGCATAAAAACTTTTAAGACCCGCACAAGCAGGCAGAAAAGATAGCACATTTGGTGGTTTTCGTGATGAAAAGTGTTGAAGTGCATCAAAGAAAAATATGATTTTTTCAAAGATTTCCACGCTCTGGCTCAAATGATTTGTGTTTTCCAACTTTCTTTATTTTTTGGAGCTTTAAGATGATTTTTTTTTGCACAACTTTCTCATGCTATTTTTTAATTACAAAATACAGTAGTTTGCTCGCAAACACAGTATGGTTGATTTAATAAAACTCCATATTTTGGCTATAGTCTTTTTGTCCTCATGCAGCGCACTGCCTGAGCGTTGTTAGTGATACACAAACTACAATAACAACAACAAAAAGTGGCACTCTGTATATTAACATGAACTACGCTCATATTTATAATTCCAAACAGTCAGTGAGCGACAGGTGCTTGGAAACGCTGTTTGTACTCATTTATTGACGAGTCTGCTGCGGTGCGGCTTGTGGTGGGGGGTGGCTTCCAACTGAATGCGCTTATTTCTCTGCTTCCGGCTCACTGCCACAGAACATAACGCCGAGAGAGGTGACACTATCTCCGGGAAAGTCAGACCTCTGTTCGCTTTGACAGCACTGGCGAAATCTTCCAACTGAACCATAGCTAAGGTTTATCCAAATAAAGTCGCTAGGTTCGTCAGTATGTATATTCTATGGGAAACCAATACAGTCACTCCTGCTTATCGGGCTCCGAGGGTCTTAAAGTTGCTAATCTTATGTGTCTAATCGGCGCTCGAGTCAAGCTGAGTGTTGCGTGTTTTGAGAAACGGGACTTCGCACCAAGGGTGGCGGTGGTTATTGGGTGTGGCAGTCAAGGTCGGAATTACCACTCTCTGTGAGGATCTCTCTGTGCAAAAGGAAGAAGTCCCCACAGGCAACAGTGAAAGAGGACCCCGTTCAAACAGTGGCGGGTTCCGAACGTGTTTAAAAAGCGACATACCGTTATGCGGTAGTAACAATTAATATCATAACAAATAAACACCCTGGAGTTCGGGTACATGAACAAGTAGACCGCCCAGCATTATTTCGTCTTTCAGCCGGCTTGGCTAAGGGAGCGCGGCCTGCGGATTCGACAAAGGAGCGGCCGGCGGGTTTACGGCAACCATATGTGACGACCCCGGCTGGACTCCGCTTCGTCCACGGGTGAAAGCCGATCTGCGTCGGCCGATCACATGCACTAAGCACTCTTTTTAGATGTATCTTCGTTTCCATCAGGCGACCAGACTGCTCACTCTAGGCTTACGAAGCATGAGATATTCGGTAATCGCCTCTTTTCTCATCTGACAGCGTCTCCTCACGAAGGGCAACTTTGGGGTTCGCTTTCAGCAACGAAACAAGCAGCGTCTTCACGACATACTAACACTACACAGACAATACTACAGCGAGAATAAAAGTTACACCTTCTTTCTTTGCGTGAACCTTTGGGCAAATCTTCCCACATCATGACGTAGATATGTGGGGGCGTGTTAGAACGAACCGTTTTAGGTAGGCGTGGTTGACTCTTAACTTTTATAAGAATATCTCTTGGATTTGAGACTTTAGTCTTTGCAAATTTACAGATCTTCTTTATGCACCAAGATCTTGTAACACTCCCAAAGAGAAAGGAAAAATTGAAATCGCATCATAAACTTAATGCATCTTAGAAAGAGTGGCTATTTCACTGGCTGTCTGGTTAAATGTCCTTATAGTTTGTCAAAAGAACTTACAGAATTAATCAGATTATAAAGTTCAACTACATCCAGTGGCTATTTAAAGACTTGGTACAGTAGTTTTCTTTTTCATATTTATAGGAAACGGACCATGGGCAATGGACTTTCAGGAACAATACAAGAAACTTTGGGAATAAGGTGTGAATGTGAGAGAAAGGAGAATTGCTCATTATGGTGCTGTTGTGAAAATTAAGAACATGATGGCATTAATAACTAATACAAAAGTCATGTAAAACTGTATTTTGTCATATAATCATTTATAATAATTACCTTTGATTAATATTAACGCCAAAATCATTAGGTTCGGCAACACATTACCCCCGAGTTGCTCATCTGCATTACA
Organism: Sinocyclocheilus anophthalmus; assembly: GCA_018155175.1. Taxonomy (NCBI): domain Eukaryota; kingdom Metazoa; phylum Chordata; class Actinopteri; order Cypriniformes; family Cyprinidae; genus Sinocyclocheilus; species Sinocyclocheilus anophthalmus. Next base: position 843,553 of record JADLZN010010557.1, read on the forward strand.
TGTCTATCTGCGGTTTTTATGTTTCTGCCAAAAGCTCAGCAATATTATCACCCATACAAGTTACCTACAATTTATTCCTATATCGTTACGAAGTGAACTCCCTAATACTTCCCAATATGTCTCTCTACAATCGGAGACCAGTCGTGCTCGCATCCTGTGCTCTGTCACAGTGCCCATGAATCTAAGAGCATGTCTCTGTTTCCCCGGGTTTACTGTGCAAGCTGCGGGTCTGATAAGGAAGTCCTACGGGCACGAGCTATCCAAACACAGAAAGAGAGGGTCAGTCGCGCAGCTCGGGCCGCCGGTTCTGCTATTCGCGAACTCGGAACCGCGAGAGGGCGCTGCGGAGGATGCACGCCAAGCGGACGGGTAAGCTGCGTGGCGACGCGGCACTCATCTCGCCTGAGGCAATGGACCAGTCAATCTCCCGAGATCCCGCCGGGTCAGTGCTAGGGCCAGCCTCATACAGGGACAGGAGTATGCGCGGAATGCAGAGACACGCGCCGGGGGCGTCAAAGGCAACAACGCTCTGTAGAACGCCGAGTTGCGCAGCACTACAAAGGTGCTTCCAATGCCGAGCCGGAGCGGGATCTGGCCCGCTGATCAACGTCGGCTAAAGGCGGCGGTCGATGTAGCTGCGTGGTGTGGACATAGGGGGTCACTCGCAACCCGGCGGCTCCGTCAGCGGACAAATGCTCGTGTCCCGAAAATGATACTACAAGCCGAACTAGTCGCGGTGGAGGCCGAGCGGCACCGGGTCCAGGCCCGGCGCCTCAGGGGAGCTTGGCTTCCGGTCGCGTGTAAATCTAAGGGCTAGAACAACACGATCGACGAGGACGAGATCCCTCGCTCGACGAACTGCCGGCAAGCTAAACCACGAGCCCGGTAGCGGGGTGTCTTAATTCAGAAGTGTCACAGCAGGAGTACGATGAGAATACCAGATTACTCCCAAACACACACCAGCCATCTGAGGACGAGCTTAGGACTGTAACTTGATCCCCGGGGCTGCGCGCTCCGTCCCCCTTGAGCCCAGTAGCTTGCCCCCGCGTCCCGCAATTTACAGCAAAAACAGAGCGCGAGAAATTTTGTCAAAACTCATCTGCTCATCGGACGGAGACCTGAGATATAGTGGTCCTAAAATGTCTTTCACTTTCACAAGAATCCGTTTTTTTTTCCAGACTCTGGTATGCACAAGGAGGGGTGCACACACACACACAAATAACAAAAACTTCTGCTCCCATCCCCCTCATGCTGGGGAAAAGCAATCCATGCCAGCCTACAGAATATTTACATGCTTCACTCATGCCTGCCCTCATGTCTTATCTTATCGTATTTAACATCTGCATTTTGATATTTGCCTTTATTTCTTCTACATGAGAATACATTTCTCATTACAAAAAATCATTTACTATATAGCTTTCACTTTTTAATATTTTTGGGCATTTTGCCTTTTCTGCAACATAATAAAAAAGTCATACTTAAACCATATTAATGCCATATAGTCATTGTGTTTTTAATGTTTTATATCACAATTATTTGATTACACTTATGTCATAATTTCAACTTTTTATCTAAATATGACTTATCTCATAAGCAGGGCCGTCCTTAGGGGGGTGCAGTTGGTGCGGCCGCACCAGGCCCCGCGCTTGAGGAGAGGAACAGGATGTTGGCAATTCATTGTATACACAAATGCAATGATGGTAAAAAAAAAATCTCTACAGTCGTGTGATGAAGAATGCAATCTACGGGATACACAATATAAACTAACATGCAATATTAAAAATAATGCACAGTAATACAAAAAGTACTTTAAACATTTTCACAGTGTCAATCTGAATGAAACCTTGCAGTGTAGACTCAGAAAACAGAACTTTTCTTTTGGTGAAGTACCTTTAGCACACTTTGCATTGTGTTTACAGTGATTGTGATTCATCACTGAGTTTATCTCATTTAATCGTTTCAAATCGTTATTTTCATCTTATTCCCACGTACAATACTGTTGCCATGGAAACTAAAAGGAATTCTCAAGGGAGGGGAATAAACTTGGGATTAGTTTGGTGTATCAGATTTAGACAGCAGCACTTGTTGGTGTCGATGTGGTTGGTAAACTATGCTGAGGATTAACACAGTGCCTTCTTAAAAAGCCCGTCTAACATGGCCACTGTAGAACACAGACCAGGGACCACACACAAACACACTCAAGCTCTAAATGAGAGCCTGGCCCAAAACGTCTACCTCCCTCAATCTCTCTACACACACACACACACACACAACAGTCTATTGCTTTCCTATACATTGACATAAAATACATCTGCTGTGGTGTTAATAAATAAATTCTACATAAATATTTTTTTTCTGGTCATACTGGCTTTTTAATAACATTTACAAACTAAAGGTGTCTCTGTGTTTGGATCTCCAAATGAGTTTTGGATAAAGGCTTCACGAGTTACCAGCACTCGGCTGCTCACAGTACATTGCACTCTTGTTTTCACAACACCTTGTATGCATTTCCTCCCATGTCTATGAATGCATCTTTGTAACGCATGTTAGACTTAAACTTACCACCTCTGACTCTCTGTGGTCATTAAAAATCCCATGGCACTTCTCGTAAAGAGTAGGGGTGTAACCCCGGTGTCCTGGCCAATTGCCCCCCTGGCCTTTGTCAATCATGGCCTCCTAATAATCCCCAACCACTTGCCTCTATGACTCTCTCTCCTCTCCACCTGTAGCTGGTGTGTGGTGAGTGTACTGGCGCCGCTGTCCTGTGGCTGCCGTCGCATCATCCAAGTGGATGCTGCACACTGGTGGTGGTTGAGGAGAGACCACCCCACATGATTGTAAAGCGCTTTGGGTGTACAACAATACACAATAAAGCGCTATATAAATGCATCATTCATTCATTCATTCACCAATAAAAAAACCTGAGCATCCATGTGCAACTCAAGATTACAGCCTTGGAATATTTCCTGCAGGTGAATTATTTGAAAATGGAGATATTGTATTGAATATGAAATGGGGAAAAATTGTTTGTGTATTTGCATCTGTATAATACCATAATAATAATAACAACAACTAAAAAGTTTCCTTCTGTTATAATATTTTTTTTGTAATAACAATAATATTAAAACAGAAAACTAGTTTCCTTCTGTAAAAATAAAATATAAAAAATGATTAATTATAAAAAATATATTTTTTTTGTTCAAATAAAAGATAAATATTCATTAATATTCATAATAATGAGAGTGATAAAATTTTATTATTTACAAAAATATTTTTATTATATTTACCTTTTTAATAAAAAGGGATGATCAAACACACAGAACAACAGGAAAATTCATTTTTGTTTGTATCCATTGAGATCCACTTAATGAACATTGTCCAAACGGAAGGAGGACACTCACCACTGTCTGAGTATAAACAGCGAAGTAAACACGTGAATCTCTGGCCAACTCAAGCACAGACTATAAGCAGATTTTGTTGATGGGGGAGTCATTCCAGAAAAAATACAGCCAAATGCCATGGAGTGAGTTATGTTGTAATAAAACCAATGCTCTTTAAATGTTTTGTGCTTCTTAAAAATATATTCTTTGAAATAATACTTAAAAAATAATATGATATGAAATAATCTGGAAATTAAGAAGCACATATGACTGTTTAGACATGTTAAAGTGAATTTTTTAGGCAAAATACATGGTGAATAAAAATATTTTCATTTCTATTTAATCTCAGATGTTTATAATATCTACCAACACAACGTTTGTTTTTAAAAATGTCCATACTGGAAATCAATAAATATCACATTAAACTAGTTTGAACCATCCTTTACTAAGATCACACTCCTTAAAAAAACATTTTGTGCTCATAAAATATCCCAAAATTGTTTTATTGACCTCTTGATCTTCAGTTTGTCTCACACTATTCCTACAAATATTCTGGTTTCTAAAATATCATACAAATGACCTTACATATGACAAATGTGTCTTGGTTGCCTGTTCTTAAGCCCAGTTCTCCTTATTCAGAATCCAGTCCATGTCAGTCACTTCAGGCAGCAACGAGTTCCCAAGCTTTTTATAAAACCGTTTTGAGTTTCAGCTCCAGGGGTCTGAGCGATGTTTTTTGTTGTAATTCTGTAGTTTAATCTGATCCTGGATTTGATTAATAAGGATCTGAGAAAGAAGGATCCCAACCAACTGAAAAAGAGAAGAGATCAAACTGTCAGTTCAAACTAAATCTAAATTTAGATGCTTAAAGTAGCCAATTTAAGATCGGACGAAATCTAAGGTCACCCACAATGACCTTTTATATTATTTCGATAATTTGTGTAATTTCTCATTTTAAGAAGATTGCCTGTTTATTCCATGTCAAGAGGTACCTGTGGGATGGCCAGGCCCAGTGCGATGCCTCCCAACAGAAACAGGTTACTGTGGACCCAGTTCACCACTTTATCAATGCAGCCATTGGTGTTAATGTAGGCACCAGCTGCGAAATATTTCATCAGCTGCACCCCATGACCACACATGGTATTTATAACAGTCTGACAAAACAGAAAAAAGGCAAAGTGGTATTAGGGGAAGGGACATTTAATACATTAATAATATATGGATAATATATTACAGCATTATTAGATTTAGATTTTAAATTAGATGTAATATTAATAATAATTTATAACATTTAAAAATAAAAATTATATTTAATTATTTATTCTTAAGGATTAAAGTACATTTTCATATAGTTAAATATATTACATACATAATAAAAATTTTAATTCATAGTGCAAACATCCTTTTTGGAGCCTTTTCTCACCTCCTCTTTGGAGATCAGGCAGCAGGAGAAGGGCACAGAACAGCACTCTCTGCTTGGGTTCTCTTTTGAACAATTGAAGTACATGTTCTGAGACCAATCCAAGTAAGAGATCCCCCCACAGCAGTTAAACTGATCATATCATAAAGCCAAGACATCATTATCAACTACTACAGACTATTATGATGTATTATACATGTATGTATATGTAACCCTGACCTGTTTTTGCCCATAGTCAATGAGGTTCTGAAGATCTATATCATCCCGGTAATTCTTGATGGCGCTGTCAACCATTTCTGTTACTTTGCCACGTGCCTGTAGGGGATACATTTGATTGAAAATGTTGGATTATTGGAATAGTCAGGATTTAATAGTGCACTAAAATACTATATTCTAATCTGACTAATTAAAGGTAAATCAAACAAATTAAAGAGTTAAATTAGCGTTGGCTACTTGAGTAAATACAACCCAAGTTCACATTAGCTCTACAAAATGGATATAATCTGGCTTGTAGCATAGGCATTAGCATACTAATCTGATTCATGATGATTTTTACCTTGTCTGAGAAGGCAAAACCCAGAACACCAGCCACTAGCTGCAGCAGAAAGATGATACTCAAGACGATCCAGAACTGCAAGGGAATTAAAGGTTGCTATTAGGATTTGCTTTGTACTTCACATTTTCTATGTAAAATGCACCTTGTTTGATGCTGTTTGTAGTTTTATCTCCACTAAGAGCGATTTCAGTCCTGACTAAAATTGTACCAAGACTGTAATATAGGGCACGTTCTAGATACTTTGCGGATTCAAAAACACAAATTATACATATAATCTGGAACGGTCTTGTCCCGACGTAACAATTCAGATCAGGCAGCTGGCTTTATTACTGACTTACTGTCTGCAGTAAGCATATGTTCTCCCTCAGAGAACCCACACAGCCGCAGAACGTGATGAAGAAAATGAGAATGCCCACTATCATCAATAACAGAGCAGGATCCACCGTCAGACAGGCCAGCGCTGTCTCTGTAGAGTAAAACAGAGACATATCAGATAGATGGACAGTTTTTGTGGCACTATGGATAGATAAACGTTATCTATAACGCAGTATATACACAATTGGATCTATAAAAGATTCACTTTATCTCTGTAACCCCTATATTAATGGACACTGTGGATTAAATTATTAATGGCCGATTTTCTACAAAAGCACTGGTTACTGAAAACTACTGCTTTTACACAATGCTCCTTTACAACCACTAGGAGTCAGTATGAGTCCCAGGTGACTGCCATATCAGACTTCCTGAACCTTTATTTGTGAATATCTTTCATGATATGGCTACAACTTGAAGCAAGCTACAAAATCTTTGCTTTTATATTCATTAGATGAAGTTAGTCTGTGATATAACATTTATAAGCTCATTTTCTGTAGCTTACTTGCCGCTTTTACGCTTTGTTGTGGAAAAACTGCATATGTTAGCAGCATCACCATATAAAGTAGCTTCAACATCTAGGAAGAAAGCTACACAAATACAGATATCTGAGGATATAAACTCTGTTCTGCTGTCCAGTGGTACACACTTACCGTGTTTAACTATCCTGGAATAAACTCCAATAGATATGAGGATCAGTGCGATTACCTATAACACAAAGATAAGCTGTGAGTCTTTATGTTAAAACAGATGTTGTACAAAAACACAGGATGATTCTAATGCCATTATCATTCCTCTTCAGGGTGTGGCAGGAACAAATTCGTATTCATAAGTTTTCCTAAATAAAAAAGGACTTGAGTGTGTAAATGGCTTGAATAAGTAAAGTAAATACTCTTATTGTCAAGTTTAAGGTCACCGTTTAGTGAGTGGCCTGTTGCTCACCTCAAACTGTATTGTGAAAAAACCTGACCAAGGCCAAGTTTGTATGTACTTACACTATATACAGCATCAGTATTTGTGAAAGTTCATGAGAAGAACAGAGTATAGGAAACTCTATAAAAAGAAGCGGAGCTTTAAGGTTCATTCACTTTCTGTTTCGCACACAACAAAAAGTCCCAGTTGTCTGACACAATGTAGCCCCCTTTCACTGATACAGCTATCAGATTACTACGAAACTCCACATCGTTTTTTTTCATCATTAATAATTCTGAAACCAAACTGTCCTATACACTATAAGAGGAAGGAAACAATCTCTCCTGTGCGCTGATCTAAGTTGCAAGTTTGCATATGTTTGAACATTTCCTGTATTCAAATGACTACAATACTGCATTACTTTTCAGTTTCACAAAGGTGAATTGCTGTTCTATATAGCTTTGTACCACTAAAAGGAGTGCAGATGTGCATCAACACACTGAAAAAAGATGATTTGGTGCCTTTTTGTACAGTGCATTGAGACCCAGTAGTCAAATGCTCAGTATTACACTGCATTATAGTAAAAACTATAGTAAGTTGTTCTTGAGGCTTTCAGCATGAAATCTCCTTAGGTATTTGCATGTGCAACAGACCTTAACTTAAATCAACTCATGGTGTCCATATGAGTTTTTAGAAAGTTCATAGTAATTTTAATGCCTTTCTGCAAAACAACTGAAGCATCAAAGCCTGTTTTAAATATTTTGGGTGTCTGATTCTCCCTCTGAAGAGGCGTTATTCATTTAGGTCTATTATTCAGTAAATGCTACAGGGCAACAAATAAAAGAAAGCATGGGGCCCCCAATCATCCAAACACCCTGCATCGCTCTATCAGCATATGAATCAATGAGACCCGCTGCTTAGCAACAGCCACAAGTTTAAAAAAGTTTGGGAACGTAAACTGGCAGTATCAAGAACTTCACAAAAGAGGGTTTTGTTGATGAGGTCTAATATGAACTCATTATTATTCTAGCAAGATCTTATCACACAGCAGGCCCAATTTATTGTGGTGAAATGCAGGAAGTTCCTCAAGTGTTTCTCATTATATCAAGTCAAGATCAAACAGGTTAGGCTCCTGTACTGTGTGTCACGAACTGTTCTGTGTTTTTCAAGGTATTCTGAGAATAGCCGGTGGTGCAGTAGTACACATTGGTGTTGAGACATGCCCATGGGTGATGTTTTCAGTGTTTGTTCATACTAAACTCCACGAAAGCACGTCAGTCTTTATGAATACAGGTCAAGTTGCTTTTAAAACACTGTTAGACTCAATTGACCACAATCATTCAGTCTGGAAGACAACCAAGTACATTAATTCTGTTTGTATATATGCAAAGCTTGCTTCGTGGTTTTGCATTAAAAAGTAGGAGTTTCAAAAGTCATCTGGTAAAACGGTAATCATTAAACTACATCATGTGAAGAGGAGACAAAAACAACTCTACATAAACAGCATTTCATTTATTTGTTCTTATATATAAAAACTCAAGAGTATACAAATAATTATTTATATTTTCTGTGGATAATGTAATAGAATATATAGTGTGCATATTTAAAAAGTGTTAAAATTTATTATTTATCATTTGTGTCTAATATATCAAGTTTATATATATAAGTTATATTTGAAAAACACAAAAAATTAAATTGTTTTAATGTTTATTAAATGTATAATATAATAAAATAATAGAATGAGCAACACTTACCCAAAATATCATGTTGAAGAAAAAAAGTAAATATTTCACAGCTGGACTGACGAAAGTGAACTCGTCGCTTTTCGTTCTTGGCATGATCAAAGGTGTGTGATGTCTCTCACCTACAAACCTTCAGCGTTCACCTAACTTGATCTGTCTTGATGTTCATTCTGCAGAATCAAATCATTCGCTCGGCTCTTTCTAAAACGACTCGTCAAGTCTCTCGATGATTATTAAACACCCGCGAGCGACTAAAATCAAAAGAACGCATCGATCGCATTGAATCTGGGCTTGTGGTCTTAAAAGGCATTTCCTGATTTAGCAGTCAATGAGCTCGGAGAAAGCCGAACACCCCTCGCATGTGCGCCAGGAGCACAAGTGGGCGTTTCCTTTCTTCTTTTCCTCTATGCGAGTCACCTGTGAGAGCCTTTGAATATTCTGTAAGGTGCGACCTAGCAAAACATACAACTCTGTAGTATTCTATAAACATATGTTCACTGTATATACACATGATGAACTAGTTATCCTCATATTAAATTTATATGGAGGTGCTGACCCCTCCTGGAGACCCCTAACAGTGGCGGCTCGTGGGTTTTAAAATAGAGGAGGCACACTAATTGTATTGGTCTGGGGATCCCTGACGATTATTATTATTAATTTAACCACTTTAAAATGGCTTTTTGTTTGCTTTTAGTCAGAAAACTGAAAGAAAACGACACACATACAGCAAGATAATATAATTTCACTTACCTGGCCTATCACTTAAAGCAAACATCCAACAAACAAAGCTTAGTGCACATTACTAAGCACTGAAATATAAAACAAATAGAAAAGGACAAAGCTTTTTTTTTATATATATATAATATATATATACACACACACACAGGGGTGTGAAAAAGTGTTGGCCCCTTTCCTGATTTCTTAATTTTTGCATGTTTGTCACACTTTAATATTTCAGATCATCAAACAAATTTAAATATTAGTCAAAGATAACCCAACATGCAGTTTGTAAATGAAGGTTTTTATTATTAAGGGAAAAACAAAATCCAAAACTACATGGCCCTGTGTGAAGACGTGTTTGCCCCTAAACCAATAACTGGTTGGGCCACCCCTAGCAGCAACAACTGCAATCAAGCGTTTGTGGTAACTTGCAATGAGTCGGTTACAGCGCTGTGGAGGAATTTTGGACCACTCATCTATGCAGAATTGTTGTAAACCAGCCACATTGGAGGGTTTTCGAGCACGAACCGCCTTTTTAAGGTCATGCCACAGCATCTCAATAGGATTAAGGTCAGGACTTTGACTAGGCCACTCCAAAGTCTTCATTTGTTTTTCTTCAGCCATTCAGAGGTAGACTTGCTGGTGTGTTTGGGATCATTCTGTCCTGCTGCAGAACCCAAGTTCGCTTCAGTTTGAGGTCACGAACAGATGGCCGGACAGTCTCCTTCAGGATTTTTTGGTAAACAACAGAATTCATAGTTCCATTTATCACAGCAAGTCTTACAGGTCCTGAAGCAGCAAAACAGCCCCAGACCATCACACTACACTCTTAAAAATAAAGGTGCTAAAAAGGTTCTCCACAGCTATGCCATAGAAGAACCGTTTTTGGTTCAACAAAGAACCATTCAGTCAAAAGTTCTCTAAAGAACCATCGCTTTCTTACCTTTTTATAATCTGAAGAACCTTTTCGCCACAAAGAACCTTTTGTGAAAAAGAAAGCTTCTTCAGATGTTAAAGGTTCTTTATGGAACCATTTTAGACAAAAAGGTTCTTCTATGGCATCGTGAAGCACCTGTATTTTTAAGAGCGTTACCACCACAATATTTTACTGTTGGTTATTTTTTTTAGTTCTTTTTCTAAAATGCAGTGTTACTTTTACGCCAGACGTAATGGGACTCACACCTTCCAAAAAGTTCAACTTTTTTCTTGTCAGTCCACAGAGTATTTTCCCAAAGTCTTGGGGACCATCAAGATGTTTTCTGGCAAAACTGAGACGAGCCTTTATGTTCTTTTTCTCAGCAGCGGTTTTCGTCTTGGAACTTGCCATGCAGACAATTTTGCCCAGTCTCTTTCTTATGGTCATGAACACTGACCTTAACTGAGGCAAGTGAGGCCTGCAGTTCTTTGGATGTTGTTGTGGGGTCTTTTGTGACCTCTTGGATGAGTCGTCGCTGTGCTCTTGGGGTAATTTTGGTCGGCCGACCACTCCTGGGAAGGTTCTCCACTGTACCATGTTTTTGCCATTTGTGAATAACGGCTCTCACTGTGGTTAGCTGGAGTCCCAAAGCTTTAGAAATGGCTTTATAACCTTTTCCAGACTGATAGATCTCAGTTACTTTCTTTATCATTTGTTTCTGAATTTCTTTGAATCCGGCATGATGTCTAGCTTTTGAGGATCTCTTGGTCTACTTCACTTTGTCAGGCAGGTCCTATTTAAGAGATTTCTTGATTGCGAACAGGTGTGGCAGTAATCAGACCTGGGTGTGGCTAGAGAAATTGAACTCAGGTGTGATAAACCACAGTTTTAACAGGGGGGCAAACACTTCTTCACACAGGGCCATATAGCTTTGGATTTTGTTTTCCCTTAATAATAAAAAAACCTTCATTTAAAAACTGCATGTTGAGTTCACTTGTGTTATCTTTGACTAATATTTAAATTGGTTTGATGATCTGAAACCTTTAAAGTGTGACAAACATGCAAAAAAATAAGAAATCAGGAGGGGGCCAACACTTTTTCACACCACAGTATATACTAGATATAATTAAACACTGCGGTCGTCAGAGTTTTTATTGTGGCTTTATCAGACACTTGCACTTAACATTTTATGAAAATCAAGCTCAAATGGAGTTAACAAGGTTTTTGACCAGCGAAACACATGAGATCTGTGTTTTGTCTGTCATTATAACGGCCGCATCTGAGGCAGCAAGTGCATCGCATTATGCTTTCATAAACGTACAGGTTATAACATTTATTGTAGCTATATGGGCGCTTAGTTTTTCATGTCGTTTAATACACTTGGCCAAAATCTCATGATAGACGATGAAGCGCTATATGCACAGGATATTTAAAACGTAGCCTACAAAAGTAGCCTATTGGTTACAACTAGACGGCAAAAGCTATTCTCCGTCCTTTCACCAAACAAAAAAAACATGAGCCTTTATAGACAGTGTTTTAGTAAAGAAAACGCTGTACTTATTCAAACATAATTTATTATTTACCCTTGATTGCGAACAAGCCGAGATCTGTCTCCAGGCTGCGCGCTTTGTTCTGAATGGAAGCAGGGTGAAGTTAAGAGGTTTTGCTGACAGTTTGAGGATCCATAGCGTTAAAAAGTTTAGTGACAAACTCTTTTGAATGCTTTTCATTGGTTAAATATTTGTAAAACCCTCAAACAGACATAAGGAAGACCAATAGCAGTGATTTAAAACAATAATAACGAAATATAATAGAGAGTTGGGCTTTTCCACGGCACACCTGACTGGGCTAGTCTGGCATACGGAAACGCCGCCCCTGCCCTTATACAACCCACCTATACTCTTTAAAATGAACACCGGCATCTGTGGTTCCATGAAGAACCTTTAACATCTATAGAACCTTTGCATTGCATACGAGCATTTTTATAATGACAAACGGTTCATTAGATTATTAAAATGTTATTTAAGAACAAATGGTTCTTTTAAAAACTGTTCACTGAGGAACACTACATTTAAAAAAAAAAGTTTTCTTTTCTTTAATGAGTGATGTCACAGTTCTGCTAATCGAAATGCATGTACAAAAAATGTATTTTAGGAGTCGAAAGGAGACAGAGCAAGGTTTATGGCATGGCATCCTCCCTGCACAATGATTACACAATACATGATCAGTATTGCAGTGCCATATTTCTGTGCAATAAATTCAATGGGCTTGTACAGCTAACCATTAAAAAGCATTTCAAAACTCCAGGATGTGCAGTCTGTGTGAGTGACTGACGTGTCATTTGTCACCGAAGACTTTCAGTGCACCACTGTTTTATTTCTGTTTTCTTGTTTTATGTGCCAGAGCAATGCTATAGCTGTAAAGACTGCAGGCTAAATGCTGATATTGGGTTTTTAAACCTTGACATTTTCTCTGCAGGTAAGAAAGTTATAATATTTCTACTTTTAAAAGTGTCACATGATTCTGACAGTTTAAAGCTCTAGGCTACCTTGGCCTGAAGGCTGCTAGGGTGACGACAGTGTAATCATCTTTATGATGATGAGGATGAGGATGATGTTGTATATAACTTAAAATAAGCAATACATTCATCCTAAACTAGTATGACTGAAAAAAGGCTTCATTAGTCATGACATTATTTCAGGATACATTGTGATTTAAGATACAGTAGAAATCAGATTTTTACTGAAATCCTTTCAATGTAATGTGCTTTCCTTTCCTTTCCTTGCCTGTTTTTCTTGTCGATGTGACCTGGCCTCTGTCAAGTCTGTTAGCTTATTTAACTAGATTTTTTAATTGTAGGCTATAGTGTGAGATGCTAAGCCATTTGAAGCATTTTAAATGTTCATTTTAAAACACCTTAAAAAATTTAAAAAATAAAATTATTTTTTTTATATATATATTTTTTTAGATATTTTGTGTGTATTACATATATATAAAACCAGCTTAAACCAGCTACGACAGGTCAAAATACACATATAATACCTTGGTATGAACTTGTTGTTGCATAGTTTTGACACAGGATGGCGCGATTACATTGCACTTGCGACCTTGCATTGTTATATTAGGGAAAGTAATTTATTTTGTATAAAATACGCTGTTTTGCTCTAATCATAATTACTTACAAAACTTGAATTACGCGTTTAACAATATCTCTTAAATCAACCGGATATCATGTGTTGTGTAGAGTATTTATCTCCTTTATCTGATACGGTTGAGTTAGTAAAGGACTACAGTTCCCATGCTGCTCTTCTGGCGTAAGTAGTGACGCATGAGGTACGTAGCGCTCTTCTTATCAGCGCAGCTGATGACGCAGCTGTAGTGGGCAGTTTAAAGGGCTTTCAAATGTTACACAGTAACGGGACTGTTGATGCTCGCGCTCTTCTCAGCTCAGCTCACTTCAGTTCACCGACCTTGGGTCATTTTCAGGACGGAGGCGGCGAGAGGTAAGATGCTTAGGCTGTTTTCTTCTCGTTTAAACCACAATAATTGGGCAAAGCCCCTTAGTTAAAACATATCGTACCTGCTTACCAGGTTTGTGGAGTCGTAGAGTTGAACAGAACTCTACGACTATTTCTGGTTGCCTTATGTTTTTAAAAAGTGTGAGGGCACAGAGTGTGGCAGAAAGACACGTACGATGTTGGAAGTCACTGTCATTACATCATGACTGCTGTTGACACGTGCATATGTCATGCTGGTTGGTGCTCATGTTTCCTCGTAAACATATGTGTAAACCATGACTTTAACGAGGAATAGCTAAAAGCAGCGTTTACTGTGTGTTATTATAGGCATTTTTCTAAACGCATAATCTCAAATCCAGTAACTTTCTTTCTTCTTTAGTGCTGGCTTCGTCTTTTTTCTTAATGCAAATGCATTTTAGTTAGTCTGTCCCTAGCCCTGTAAATTTTCTTTGAATTTGCACTAAATACGAAAAAAAGAATCAAAAATAGAAAAGTTGCACCATGATGTTAAGCTGGTGTGAATGCCATTAATAATAATAAAATGGAATATTAATGTTTTCCATTCAGGATAAATGTGAACATTTCAAGGACAGGTTAGTGTCTCCTGACAAACCAAACCAAGCGTACGATAAATTGATAAAAATCACTTTGTATGATTTGCCATGTTTGTCAATAGGAAACATTATTAAAATGTCTTAATGTTCTTTTACCATGATTTTGTACAATCGGCAACTGATTATTCTAAAACATAATTTTTGTAGAAATTTCACCATTAAACTTGCTTTCCGATAAATGGCTTGTAGCGTCATGACCTTGAGCACAAGCCTAGTAATGGCTAAATGAACTGTAAAACTGGCAACTCTGATGCCGTCACCCCTGTTACTTCATACAAAACATCAGTGTTGTATTTTTTACATTCAGGTTGAGATGACACACTGTAATTTATTAACACTTAAACCCATTGTTTGGGATCAAATGTTTTAAAGTCTTTTTAAAAATTCGCCTTTTAGATTATACAGTTGTTTCATGGAATGACCCTTGTATGTCATGGGTTTATCTTGTGTCGTTTGTAATGTTTATACCACTGCTTTGTCAACATTGGCCTACACCACTGACATCAGTCACATCCATTGTATTTCATTTTACTAGGGTCTTGTGATTTGCAGAGGACTGTCCTTTCCTAAAAATGGACTGGATCCATGGATAGGTTGTTATTGCTCAAGCTGCACACTGTGTCCTCAGGACAGGTTGTGTGTTTTAGACACACTGGTGTGTGGATTAAATCATAAAACCATATTACTTTATGTTGAACTTTTTTTTTTTTGTCTGAATGCATACAATTTATTGTTAATGTATATTTTTTAAAGGCAAAAACGTTTAACAGATTTTAATTTGTTTTTGTTTTACTTATTTTTTTTTGCAGGTTATTTTATTGGTTTGCAGGGTGTTTTTTTGAGTGTGTGCTTGCTCTTGATGCTGTATTTAAGTATGTTAAGTAGCCAGTATGTCATTGCATGATAGATTATTTTGAGGGCTTGTAATTATACACCAGCTGAGTTTGACCACTGCATGTCTCCAAATAAAACCAAGGGGGTTGTCAGTGTGACGTAAAATGTTTGTTACTTAATAGCTAATCATGATTGAATTAAATCAGCATTGTTTATGATTGTTTGAAGTTAATTCCTAACTTTTCTTTCGTCACAGAGACCTTTCTTTCCACCATTAATTGAAAATAGGAAGAGGAAGTAAAGCAAGTACACGAGTGCATTCACAAGGTCATCATAGCCTGACATGCCTGTGTTTCCACCGCTGCTATGGAGCACGTAACTGCTAGTGAGGAACTGTCCGCTACACTGATGTACCACGTGGAACGCCCTGTGCTCAATGAAGGCTATATTGACTCCGAGCTTCTGCATAGGAAGAAGAGGACACCCAAGTCCTTTCAACGGAGAATAGCTGAACATCTCCGGTAGGTATATTTAAATAAATTCCGCTTTCTTTGTTATTGATGATAGGTCTGTTTTTTTTTTCTGAGCTACAGTAGAGTCCAAAAGTCTGTGATTGTATTGAGAAATATTCTGTACTGAATTATAGGGCACAAATCATACAAGCATATTTGTGACATTGATCATGCGACTCTTTGTACAGATAAGATGTTCTTTCAGTGAAGCACAAGGTGATCATTCTCAAATCATGCCTGTGGGCATTATCATCAGCTTTTACACTTGTGAATTTCATGCAGTTTGAGTGTTGTTGTTGTAAAAACAAAAGAGAGACAAACCAAATACATTCTGACATTCGTGATCTTTTTTTTTTTAGTTCAAATTGTTATTCTGATAATATAAGTAGTAAAAAAAAAAGGCTAAATACAAGTACTAGTGGTATCAGATTTTTGGACCCCACTAAATATATAAACTGGTTTCAGTTGTTCTATTTCACATTATTGGGACTGTAATTTTGAACTATAATAATTTTATCAGGATCGAGTGTTATCTGAACTTCAGAAAATCAGCTTGGACTGATAACGCAACTATTTGACTAAGTAAACAACCATTTGTCATTTATGATAGTCTTATTATTTTATAATTTCCTCAATATAATATTGCAGGAGTACTAGTATTACACAACAGTATAGTGACATTACATTTGTTAAACCTGCCTATCCCAGTCTGAGCTGGATAAATTGATGATTCAGTTTCTTTTAATGGACAAAGGCGGACTATAATTTAAGTGGTCATTAACTGATAATCTTCTCCTCTGCTTTTACGTCTTGTTCACTTCTATTCAAATATGGTGCATCACGGTGTGTAACGTCTGATTGAAATGTCTTTTAAATGTTGTTTGCAGAATTTTTATTTGCACGTTATAATCACACACATACAATTTTAAAACTACAGTGAAGAGGAATGAAATATTCATGCTAATAGTCATCTCTGTCTTATTTTTCAGGTGTTCATCTGAGAAAGCCAAATCTGTTGTGTTTGGTTTTCTTCCCATTTTAACATGGCTGCCATCATATCCACTAAAGCAATACCTGTTCGGAGACATAGTTTCTGGCATCAGCACAGGAGTAATG
This sequence comes from Sinocyclocheilus anophthalmus, assembly GCA_018155175.1. Lineage (NCBI taxonomy): Eukaryota > Metazoa > Chordata > Actinopteri > Cypriniformes > Cyprinidae > Sinocyclocheilus > Sinocyclocheilus anophthalmus. Next base: position 860,165 of record JADLZN010010557.1, read on the forward strand.
CAGCTACCTCAAGGTCAGATTTGATTGACAACTGGTTAATATATTAAAAAAAAAAAAGTATTATATTAAAATCATATTAAATGTATATGTTTAATAGTAGGCAAGTAGTAATTTTGAAGTATGCAGGCAAGAAAGTGTTGTTTATTTTAATAGTAATAATAATTATTATAAATATAGCAAATAAATGTAACCATATTTGTAGTATTAATAATGTTGTTGTTTGTTTATTAATTTATCAATGGCCATATTCATTTGATAATTTCTCTTTTTCTTGGTTTGTCACATTCAACAGGTCTTGCTTATGCGATGCTGGCAGCTGTTCCTCCAGTGTTTGGTTTATATTCATCGTTTTATCCTGTGCTATTATACACATTCTTTGGTACCTCCAAACATATATCAATAGGTAAGACTCAGTTGCGTGTGTGTCAGGCTTTTAATAACATGCATGTGATGGGCCACCCACAGTTGGTTTGTTGACCGTCTGGTGCATATTGCTCACATAATTTGAAAGTACTTCCTTGGTCTGGGAAGTTGTAATCTGATTGGTTGACACTACACAATGACTTCATGCAGCGGGACTATGTGAAGTCATGCAGTAATTAAAAAAAAATATATAAAAAATTTTAACACCTGTCTATTATTGTTATATATATATTTTTTAGATAAACCCCACCCCACACATCACATTAAATCAAACTGCGGTTGGTTGCTTCACTTGCTGGTCATATGGGCTCGGAATAAGCTGCAATGTGGGCCTTTGTTTTTTTCCCAAATGACTAGCTGACATGTGACATTCCTCTGTACAGTTTTGCTAAGTTAGTGTTGATAATCAAAGCCTTACTGGCAGACTAAACATGTGTAGTTCAATTTGATAAGATCTAAAATCCTTAGTTTGCTTTTCGCAGCACTTCCTGAATTCCTGTGGCAAAGTCTCATCAGAAAGTCTGCTCTGTTTGCAATGACTTTCGTAAGCAGGAAATAAAAGTGGCATTTCTAAGAACCTTATTAGTGCTGGTGCAGACATCATCGCACTGTTTTATGGGTGTGTAGATGTCCTGAAGTGTTGTTTTTCTCCTTTTTAATGTGGGGATCTTGAAATCCTCAGAAATCCCTGCTGGATATTAGAAACACCACCAAGAACATAGATCAAAGGTTCAAAAGTCAAAAGGTTACCCAAACCAGAGTTGTTGCTTCAATATCTTGTTTTCTCTGCCCCTGTGGCTACTCTTGAGAGAGCGAGAGAATTGGTACTGGTCCAAACATTTGGCAGGGTTCTGCTGCACAGAGACCTGCAGCCTCCTGTTTAAACAACACTTGCGCTCTGTCCCTCTGAGGTGTAATGGCAATGTAAAACAGACCTAGTTGCAGAGGCATTTGTCTAGATGAAGAGCCAAGGCAGAGCTCACTTACATAAATGCACTGAGACATATGCTCGCATGATAAAGGAGTTCCTGTTCCTGTGACAACAACACTCAACCACTGAACAATGTGTACTGAAAAAATTGTTAAAAATTGTATTTTTCATCACTGATTTGGGTGGTAACAGGCTTGCTAAATAATGTATCTTTTTACGCATACACTTAAAGGCCTTAAAGTGCTTGAACACCAGTAATTGTTGCTTGAAGATATAATAATAATAATTATTATTATTCTGCTGTAAAAGTTAGCAATAATAATAATAGATGTAAATGCAGATTACAATATTTTAAGTTGCAAAAAATATTAATTTGATTGTTATATTATGATATTAGATATAAATGCAGATAATATTTTGTTACATTTATTATAATATAATATAGCCCAATCACACTTTTTTAAAGCATAGGCATTCACAAAGAAGATAGATTTAAAAAAACAATAGTGCGTTGTCAAAAAAAAAAAACGACGTATTTGGGTATATGTGTATATCTATATCATACTATATAGAATTATATATATATATATATAATATATGTGTGTGTGTGTGTGTATAGATCGCGCTAAGGCAAGCTTATTTAGAAAAATAGTAAATAATCACAAAGATAATTTGTGATCCATACTTAACTTAAGCACAGTTTCCTTAAGTGTTTTTTAGACACTTACGTTTTATCGTATGTATTTATTTATTATTTTTTAGGTACTTTTGCAGTAATCAGTCTGATGATTGGCGGGGTTGCTGTAAGGGAGGCCCCGGACTCCATGTTTGCAGTCAATGGGACCAATGCATCACAGATTGTGGATTTTGAGGCTCGTGATGCCAGAAGAGTGGAGGTGGTTGTAGCTTTGACAACCCTAGTAGGAATCATACAGGTAGGCTGCTATCTGGTCTTACCCACAGTTTTGAACATCAAAATATTCTATAATTTCTGATATCAAAGAAAGAATTGGTTAATTATTTCTCCCTTCATATGATGTATTCATCTTTACTTGTCATTGTTTGCCACGTTAGAACTGTAGTAGATCAAGGCTAGTGCATTCTCCAGTATCTGTGGTTGGAATACAAGTTAATTCCTGCAACATAGGTGTATGATGCATTGCATTTTTGTGATCACCCCCATCTTTTATAGATAAACCATCTGAAAAACACTCTTGTGCAAGAGTATTCTCTTGTTCTCAGTCATTCAGCTCATATTGTCAGTTAAAATGGCCAGCTTTATACTGAAACACATTTTATGAGAAAGAAGTGCAGTGTAATGTTACCATAAACCTATTAAAACAGGTTGAGAGTATACATTACAGACATGCAGGCCTACACAGTGTTTATAATAGACACCTTTCATGGAAAACTGTAAACCTGCTCAAGCTGATGACTTCATGTGATTCTCCTCAAGTTGCTGTAGCCCGAAGTACTCTCAGATTTATGTTTGGGATCATAATTATGTTCTGATCTCCTATAGTTTGTTCTGGGTATGCTGAGATTCGGCTTCCTGGCGATTTACCTGACTGAGCCGCTGGTGCGAGGTTTCACCACGGCTGCCGCTGTGCACGTCTCAGTGTCGCAGATCAAGTACCTGCTGGGAGTGCACACTGCGCGCTTCAATGGGCCTCTCTCTGTAGTGTATGTGAGTAACCTTTGACCCTGAGGAAACCTTAGGGTGTTTTTTGTCGATATGTGACACTGTTGCACCTATAAACATGTTTCACATTACTTCATGAACACTTACTCACTTTTTCTCATTGGTGTTTAAGGTATTAATTAAATCATGAATGAATAAAGGTCTTTTGAAGTCCAATTTTTGTTTTTAACTAAGAGTAATTTTCCTTAATTGAAATCAAATGTAAATATTAGATAAATAAACTTAAAATGACTAAATAGCTTTAAACACTTGAATGAAAATTACAAATGTTTGTATGGCATGGCAACTAACTGAAATAAAATATTTAAGTTGAAGTGCTAAAATTACTAAAACAAATATAATAAAAACACAGAAAATTCACAAATGATAATGTAAAATATAAATTATCCTATAAATATGTATATTAATATTAATAAATACTGTAATAGTATATAAATAGTACTAAAATAACATTAGCATTGATCTGAAGCACCTCGAATGCACAGAAGATGTGGGACTAGCAGTTGGCCAGGAACCATCGTGCATCTGTAGACCAGCGCAGGTTATTTCTCACACTTTAATAGTATTTATAGCTCCTAACAGGCTGTGTGACTATGAGGAATGATTACTTCAAAATCTATGTCAGTATGCAGCTTTCCCTATTGCTCGCGTGCCATAGGTTGCCGACCCCCGCTCTATACTGTGATATTGTATAGCTTTATGTTCTGTTCATTTTGTTTTTCCCCAGAGTCTTGATGCTGTCTTCAGGAACATTGCAAGCACTAATGTTGTCACACTAATTATTGGACTGGTGTGTACAGTGTTCCTGTACTTCATCAAAGATCTCAATGAACGCTTCAAAAAGAAGCTACCTATTCCCATCCCTGGAGAAATTATAGTGGTAAATCTTTAAACGCCCTTCCTATGAAACGTTGTGCTCACACATGCACTCAAAATCCCTTTGAGTGAATGCCTGATGTTCTTGTTCTTTGAAGGTAATTGTGTCCACTGGAATCTCATATGGGATGGTTATGTCTGAAAACTATGGAGTCGAAGTTGTGGGTAAAATTCCCACTGGGTAAGATCATGCAAACTTATGTATATATACACTACCTGTCAAAAGCTTGGGATAAGAACGATTTTTAATGTTTTTTTTACAGGAGTTTCTTATGCTCATAAAGGCTGCATTTATTTGATCAAAAATACCGGAAAAATTTAATATTGTGAAATATTATTATAATGGTTTTCTATGTTAATATACATTAAAATCTAATAAATTCATGTGATGCAAAGCTGAATTTTCAGCATCATTACGCCAGTATTCAGTTTGTCACACGATCCTTCAGAAATCATTCTAATATGCTGATTTATTATCTGTGCTGGAAACTGTTGTGCTGCTTAATATTTCTTTGGAACCTGTGATACTTTTTTTTCAGGATTCTTTGATGAATTAAAAGTTAAAAAGAGGAGCATTTATTTAAAATAGAAATCTTTTGTAACAATATACACTACAGTTCAAAAGTTTGGGTAAATTTTTATTCTTCTTTTGAAAGAAATTAACTTATATTCAGCAAGGATGTGTTAAATAGATAAGAAGTGATAGTAAAGATTTATATTTTTAGAAAAGATTTATATTTTGAATAAATGCTGTTCTTTTTAACTTTTTATTCATCAAATAATCCTGAAAAAAGTATTGCAGTTTCCTAAAAAATATTTTGCAGCACAACTGTTGCCAACATTGATATTCTAATAATAAATCAGCGTATTAGAATGACTTCTTAAGGATCACGTGACACTTTATACTGGAGTAATGGCTGATGGAAATTTAGCTTTGCATCACAGAAATAAATGATATTTTAAAGGATATTAAAATAGAAACCATTATTTTATATTGTAATAACATTTTGCAAGATTACTGTTTTTTTCTGTATTTTTGATCAAATAAATGCAGCCTTGATGAGCATAAGAGACTTCTTTAAAAAAACATAAGTCTTACTGATCCCAAACTTTTGAGCGGTAGTGTATATACCAAACTGAAATGGTTTACATTTTTACAAAAGTTTACATTTTAATATTTCTTCCTTAATGTTTTGTTTTAAGGTTGCTGCCACCCAAGATTCCAGACTTCTCGGTCTTTCCTGGCCTCTTCCCAGACGCCTTCGCTATAGCTGTTGTTGGCTTCTCGATTGCAATATCATTAGCCAAGACCTTTGCTCTTAAGCATGGTTACAGTGTGGACGGAAATCAGGTAGAGAATAAAATAAAATGTCTGTAAATGTCATAGTTCCACCTTGTATATTGGTCCTACTTAAAAATGTAATATGAATTGCGTTATAAGGCAAAATATCAAACCAAGAGGCATTTACTTGAAAAATATGATTGTTTTAACTTTCTTCCAAGCAACAAATTCACAAAAAGAAGTTTGTTAGGTTTGAAGTGATCTAACGATAGATGTGATGCTACACTGCATCTAATTCAGTTGTGCCATTCTTCATTGTCAAAGTGATGTGTGCTTCTTAGAGGCAGGGACATGTGTTTTATTCAGCTGCCCTTTATTTTGGTTTCTATGGCTTTAAGTTGCAGCTGAATGTCTAAATCAGCCAGACTCTGCAGTTATTTAGTTACTTGCCATTTAGTAGATCCTTTTGTCCAAAGTGACTTCTAGTAGTACTATTTGCAGGGAAAGTTCATATGGGACAACATTATGTAAAGTGGCATGCTTAAGTGAACTACAATAATAAAGATGGATTGTGACCTCAGTAACTCACCAGTTTGTCTGTTTAGGACCAAACTTTTGTTTGAGGAGCCAAGTTCCTCAATGAGCACGCTGACAGTAACTTTCTGAACTACTGTTTATATAAAAAAATCAGGCTATGTTTTGAATGGCATCTACAGTATATTTATATGTACACTACCATTCAAAAGTTGGGTTATAAGCTTTTATTTGGTTTTGGAAGAAGTCTCTTTATTCTCAATAAGGCTGCATTTGATCAAAAATGCCATAAAAACAGCACCATTGTGAAATATTATTACAATTTAGAATAGCTGTTTGCTATTTGAATATATTTTAAAATGTAATTTATTCCTGTGATGCAAAGCTGAATTTCCAGCATCATGATCCTTCAGAAATGATTCTAATATGCTGATTTGGTGCTCAGGAAATATTTCTTATCATCAATGTTGTCACTATTATTATTATTATTATTAATTTATTTTCATAGAAAAAGATATTTTTATTTTTTTCATAATTTTTTGATGAATAGAAAGTTAAAAAGAACATAATTTATTTGAAATATATGTTTTTGGTAACATTAGAAATATATTTACTGTCCCTTTTGATCAATTTAATGCATCCATGATGATTAAAAAATATGAATTTCTTTAAAAAAAAAATCTTATGGTATTGTATATTATGCTCAGTATGTAAAATAGGCTTTATACAATGTGAGCTATTATGATTACAAATCGCATGGACCAAAGTTTTTGAAGCCACAGCAGTTATTCAATAATTTTAATATTTTTTACAAACCTAAAATATAAGCATATGGTCTAATGAAGTCATTTTGTGTTTAATGTGACTGTAGGAGCTCATCGCCCTGGGACTTTGTAATTTTATGAGTTCATTCTTTCACACGTTTGCCGTTACTGCCTCAATGTCTCGCAGCCTGGTACAGGAGAGCACTGGAGGACATACTGAAGTAAGTGAGACTTGTTTGTGTTAGATGCCATATCGGTGACATTATGTACATATGAATGCAGTTGGTGATTGCAAAACTACATTTCCTGAAATGGAGTGTCCCTTTCATAATAACCTCATTCTCAGTGACTATATCACTGCCATAAAACCATAAAGATAAGATAAGACAGTCGTGCCTCCTGAAAGACTCGATTTAATTGTTAATGTTGGTCTGCAGATTGCAGGACTCTTGGCGTCTCTACTTGTGCTACTGGTGGTGGTGGCCATTGGATTTGTCTTTCAGCCATTACCTACAGTAAGTGAAGTGCTATCTGATACGCTTGTCATGGAGCTCATTGATTTTGTGCAAAAATTAATAAAAGAAATTGACTTAAAATGTTTGGTCTTTTTTGGAAAACACAAAAAACAGTCTGATTTGCTACCCCAAGCCCTCTTGGCAGAACATAAGCATTCTTAGTGCAAAACGACAAAGGTCAGAGATCAGATGGTGTTTATTAGTGTCGTCTTTGTACTCTCATTAGACAGTGTTGGCTGCTATCATCATGGTCAATCTCCTGGGGATGTTTAAGCAAATGAAAGACATTCCTGCATTATGGAGAACCAGCAAGATTGAACTGGTGAGTGTCAGAGGCACTTAATTTGGTTGTGTTCATCATACTGTTTTTACCAATTACTATCTTTTAAAAATATGAAATTAAATCTCTTTTCTTTGAATTTCTCTTTTTAAACGTTCGACTCAAACTTAATTTTTTTGGGACATGGTGAAATTTGGTTTTGTTGTTGTTAATGTCTGACATGTTTTCTTTAGGCAATTTGGCTGGTGTCCTTTTTCGCATCAGTTCTTCTGGGTCTGGATTATGGTCTGGTGGTTGCCATGGGCTTTGCCATACTCACAGTTATTTACAGAACACAGTGGTAATCTTGCTGCTCTGATGCCAATTGATGACAAAATTCAGCATGAAACCCCTGTTTTTTTTCTGTCTTTGAATATGAAATCTTGATTTCATGAAAAAAATTAATCAGAATTGTATTATTTATTTTTTTTAAAGTATTTTTCTATATAATTAGAAAACTCATATAGTTGATATTGTTTTATAATAATTTTATTATTCAATGCATTTTTGGATTATGGATCATCTTTGAATTATTTTGACCTTGTTATTACTTTCGTATTTGCCAAAGGAAATGTCTAATTCAGATCTTATGGTTTTATTTTAAGCCCTAAAAATGCTCTTCTTGGACAAATCCCAGATACAGGACTGTACTTTGACGTGGATGAGTATGAAGAGGTGAGACAGTTCTTTTAAAATACATTAAACCATCGTAATATCATCACTGATAACCTAGATCCTTAACATTAGCTTGCTCCATTCCAAAAGTGCTGTTCACAAGCTTTTTGTAGTCACAGGCATCCAATTAGGCCTGATTTAATCCTGATTTTTTTTGACCATAGTCTTTGTCCTCTTATCTGCTGTTTGTTCTCTTTCTCAAGGCTGAGGAATGCACAGGGATTAAGATTTTTCAGTCCAATACTTCCATATACTTTGCAAACAGTGACCTGTACGTCAGCGCCCTCAAGGCAAAGGTGAGACCAAATGCTTAAAGTTATTATCTTAAAATATTTTGTGTTTTATGGTTCTGTTCTTGAGTATTTATTAAACATACGTTGTGTAGAGAGATTCCCATAAGTAGCAGGCTTCATAAAGTTCTGTACATTTTTCTTATGACTACAGACTGGAATTGACCCTGCAAAACTGCTAGCTGCCAGGAAATCACAGCTAAAATATGCGAAAAGAGACAACGGGGAGAGGAAGGCTGTAAACCACTGCTCCGCAGTAAAGAAAAATGCAGTTGTCTTATTGGTATGATGTTTTTTTTTTTTTTCATCTAAATGTATTTTATCTGTGACCTTGTCAGTGAAGTCTTTTTATCCTTTACACAAATATTTGAACCTCGGCATGGAGTACCAATGTTGGAAGTGACTGACATGTTCTGTGGTGTCCCAACAGGATGTGGAGCTGGGCGTCACTCATGAGGTGGTGGCTGGGGCGAAGAAGCAGATGGATCATGTGTATACCAATGGCCAGATGACCGAGAACCACACTGAGTCTGAATCTGAGGACGACTTCTTTCTGCAGCGTCTGACCCCCATTCATACCATCATACTGGACTTTACTCCTGTTAACTTTATTGACTCTGTAGGAGCCAAAACTATTAAATCAGTAAGTCAACAGCTTTTATTCTGAAAGAAGGCACTTAAGGACTGATTAGTGAGATCTGGCTTAATACGTTAGACCACACGTTGTGCTGTTGCAAATTGAGCAGTTTTTTTTATTACATCAGTTTTACAATTTCTCATATTTTGGGGTTAGATGTTTGAACAAACTCTTAATATTAAACTTCAACCTGTTACATTTTCCCTCATTGTTTGCACTGTTGATATGACATGGCTTGTTGAGAAAGGGTGTGCTATTACTTAAGTGATCTGATTCATGATATTTGCTCAATGAATACAAAATACCATGGATTCAGTGACCTAAAAGCACTCTGAACACCTCAGTACACAACATTGTAGAAACCATATTGAGTCATTGTGGTTATAAGTTTTGGAATGGTCCCTCTCTCTTTTTTTTTCTGCAGGTGATAAAGGAGTTTGCAACAGTTGACGTGAAAGTTGTGCTTGCTGGATGTAGCAGTAAGTAATTGCTTTCATTTTTACATAGATATATATTTACAATAATATTTGAACATCAGAGTTCTGACTTGCTGGATGTAGCAGTAGTTAATAAAATGTATACATGTATATACGTCTCCTGTAATATACATTTCTATAATCTAATGTATAATTTTTTTTCCCCCACATGTGTTTGGGTTATCTTTTGGGACTTTTTTAAAATTTTTATTGTTGTTATTTCTGACATGTTTTATTCAGGCAATTTGGCCGTTGTTGTCTAATATAATATAATAATATTTTTTAACTAATACTAATGTATTAGTGAGTAATTAATTACGTTTATACATCTATACATTTCTATAATATAACATGATTGAACTCCACCAGAGTTCATATGCTTTATGTAGGTTAAAGTTAATCTCCACATCTCCACCTAGAGTTGGAACTAAAACGGTCATGTGGACAAGTCAAACTAATATTTACTTTAACATTTAACAATTTTACTATAATGTTACTATATATTAATTTAACTAATGAATTCTTTCCTAAGATCCTTTTATATGTTTGTGTTGTGCAGGGACCCTTCTCTCTGATCTCAGGACACTAAAATTCTTCTTTGAGCCCGTGACCCCTGACCTCATTTTCCCCACCATTCATGACGCAGTGTTGCATTGTAAGCACTCGAGGGACGCCCCCGTCTGCCCTGACCTCCAGTGAGCACACAGACCAAACTTAGTGGCAGAATATGGAGTCGTGCTGAAACGAGCACAAGTACTGTTATTCCTTAGTTACTTTAGTAATGGCTATCATGATAATGAGAGGAGACTGGGAACATTTTAGCAGTGAGCAAGCCAAAATGTTTCAGATGGAAACACTTTATTTAATGTGAATATACCAGCAAATGTTGAGCTTAATATGATTGGTGGTGTTGTTTTATTGCACTGACCATAATTTTAAGCTCCACTGCCATTTGTTACAGACGGCTGTAAAACACTCTGTACCTTCAGTTCTTTTAAGTGCAATTAGTGTAGATGGATTCTTGCCCAGTGTTTATTTCTTAGCACTGGTCTGAATATTTCATTGACATTCCAGTAAACTTATTTTTATGATAGAAATAGTTTTACAATTGTTCACCATGTGCTAGTTTTTCTTTTCGCTGTATTTAATTTTTATTTAATATTTTTTGAAAGTCTACTGTTTCTCATCTGACTATAGTATTCAGTAAAAAAAAAAAAGACCTGATCACATAATTGCACTGTTGGCAAAGATGCTGCTTTCCGTTTCATGAAATAATTTAATCGGATGTTTGAGAAAATGCTTGCCAAATATTGATTGTATTGTTTTAGGTCCCCCCCACCACCCTCAAAAACCTCAACAATCAGTTGCAACTGCATATAATGTGGTGCATTTTGTCTTTATGTTGGTGTGGATTTAAGATATTATTGTATAATAAATGAAAATCAATACTCTAAATTATTAAATGTTTATTCTTTAAAAGTGCCTATTTATATAATTTTCTATATTTACCACTAATTTATTACATATTGTATAACAGTATACCTAACCTGAAGGGAAAATATTTTTTAATAAGCAAAAAAAAGAGGACATGTACTAAGGATAAATGGTTTTTATTTAATCATTGATATCACAAGAAAAGTGACAAGACGCATGAGAATCCTTGAATTATCAGGCAGAAAACATTTAAGTGAGGAAAAAGCACATAAGAGGAAAACCATTTAGTTGTAAGTCATATAGCGAGGGGTGGCGCTGAATTTAGCGTAGGATTTGATGACCTTGTTCACAGCCTCCAGAAAGTCTTTCTCTGTAGCAATTTTTCTACGAGCTCTGATGGCAAACATTCCTGCCTCTGTACACACGCTGCGAATCTCAGCACCTGAGAGAAAAACACAGTTAGCAATGTTAACTATAGCTTGCAAGGCCTCCATGTTTAGGCTTATGCAAATATTATTTCAATTGTGTGAACTCACCTGTGCTGTTTGGACAGAGACGTGCAAGAAGTTCAAAGCGGATATCTCTTTCCACACTCATAGAGCGGGCATGAATCTTGAAAATGTGAGTACGTCCCTAGAAACAGAGCACATTTAAATATCTATTAGAATGTGATATTATACCAAGTCTATCTTTAGCCAGTAAATGGTAGCTATTTTGTCACTATTGTCGCTAACACTCACTTCCAAGTCAGGCAGGCTGAACTCAATCTTCCTGTCCAGCCGGCCGGGTCTCATCAGAGCAGGATCCAGGGTGTCTGGTCTGTTGGTGGCCATCAGGACTTTAATGTTTCCTCTGGGATCGAATCCGTCCAGCTGGTTGATCAGCTCCAACATAGTTCTCTGCACTTCATTATCTCCTCCAGCTCCATCATCAAAACGAGCACCTGTAGGAGAGCAGCAAAAGCATAATAATGGAGACTTAAAGATTAAAACTCTTAGACAAAAACAAAAGCTAACATTTTAAAGGGACAGTCCCACCGAGAGAAAGTTCTGCCATTTATTCACCCTCACGTTGTTCCAAACCTTAATGCATTTCTTTCTTGTGCTGAACACAAACAAAAGATATCGAAGAAGGTGGTAACCGGTTTCCAGTTCCCATTGGCTTCCATTGTGGTTTCTGTCCGTAGAAATTATATTAATGCGTTTGGTTACCAACATTCTTCAAAATATTTTTTTGTTTTCAGCAGAAGAACATAAGTTACAAATCTGGAACAATATGAGGGTGAGTAAATGATTATAGAATTTCAGTTTGAATGGTGCCACCTTTAAATATAATAAGGGGCTATTCACACAGAAATGCGCTACTTTGTCCTACTTTGCCCCCAAAACCACAAGCCACACAGTTTGAGACCGCCAAAAGGAGTCGAAATCATCTGACCATGACTAGCATCAGATTATTGCAAATAGGAAATTTTACCTCCAATGGCATCAATTTCATCAAAGAAGATCAGACAGGCTTTCTTGGTCCTTGCCATCTCAAACAGTTCACGGACCATCCTGGCACCCTGGATTTGACACAAAAACATGTTGTTATACAGATTTTTTTCATGCACTTAATCACCTATTTTTTTTTAACAGCTTGATAGAAAAGGCACGTACCTCTCCAACATACTTCTGAACCAGCTCGGATCCGATGACTCTGATGAAGCAGGCATCAGTACGGTTAGCCACAGCTCGTGCACACAGGGTTTTCCCTGTACCAGGGGGCCCGAACAGCAGCACACCCTTTGGAGGCTCAATACCCAGGTTCACGAAGCGCTCGGGCTGGAATTAGGAAGATAGAGATTGATTTTCGAAATTAAGTAGTATTTCAGACATGTAATATCTACGGTTTATTTTTAATAGGTACATTTGGATGTAGTCATGACTCACATGGAGCAGAGGGGTCTCAACCACTTCTCTCAACTTCTCGATCTGCTCTTTGCAGCCTCCAACGTCACTGTAGGTCACATCAGGCTTCTCCTCCACCTATTTATGTACAGTGCATAATTATATCTGCAGTTTTGTCTTGCCTAATGTTCATGATCCCAAGCAGCCTAAGCTGTTTTGTACCTGCATCATAGTCACAGTAGGATCAATTTTGGGTGGCAGTGGAATATGGATCTGATATTTATTCCTGTCAACCCTGTTAACAGATACAGAAACGCTGTTAATAATAATGTTCCTGTGGCTCAGTGGTAGAGCATTGTGTTAGCAGCGCAAAAGATTGTGGGTTCAATTCCCAGGGAACACACATACTGGGAAAAAATGTATAGCCTTAATGCACTAAGTCGCTTTGGATAAAAGCGTCTGCTAAATGCATAAATGATTATTATTAGAACGCAACTCTTTTAGATACAAGCTGAAAAGTTTAATAGAGTAGAAATGTCTGATCCATTATTTCCTGCTTACCCAACCCTCATTCCTTCCTCAATGTCAGTTGGAGCGACCTGATCGCTCAGGTCCACCACAAACTTGGCAAACTGTTTCACATTAATAATGTACTTTGGATCCTCAGAGTCAGAGTTGATTATCTTGGTGCATCTATGAACAAATAAAAACATAGATATGAGCTTTTTTAATGGCTGATACTGATCTACATATCATTCAACCCCTTTATAACATACGATACCACTGAAAGGTCTGGTGTCAGTAAGATTTTTTATTTTTTATGTTTTTTTACGCTTACAAAGGCTGCATTTATTTGATCATAAACACAGGAAGAACTGTAGTATTGTGAAATATTACAATTTAAAACAAAGCTGAATTTTCAGCAGCCATTTCTTCAGTCTTCATCTTACACAATCGGTCAGAAATAATTATAATATGCCGGATTAATGCTCAAGAAAAATGTCTTAGTATTATACATTTTGAAACCACCAGTTGTGCTGCTTAATGTTTTTTGTGGAAACATAAAAAAAACTGGATTTTTTTGATGAATAGAAATTCAAAAGAACAGCATTTGTCAGCATCCTAAATGTTTTAGTGGCACTTATAATCAACTTAATGCATCACTACTGAATAATAGCATTATTTATTTTAAAAAGGTTGTATATTATAAGCAAATAATCTATTTCTTTAAGGGTAACCCTTAATAACTGAAACGTTCTCGTCCTCTCTCATACCTGGCCACCTGCAGTGGCTGTTCACTCTGTAGAGTCTGTTTGTCTGCAGCCAGATCCCATAATGCCGGAGGAGCCAGACCTGTATCAGACTCTTTAATACCTGCAAGACACACAAAATACAGCATCAATGCATGTGCTTTACAAAGCAGTGATCCATCAAATTCATTTCTCACAACGCAATGACAGCGCACTTACCTGTGAGCTCATTTATCTTCTTCAGAAGCTGTTGAATATCATCTTCCACTTGTTTAATCTGTCTAGAATACGTGCTTTGGCCCTATTCACAATCCAAACACAGTGAATTAATTACAATAACATTGCTATTACTTATACTAAATGAAGTCCATCTGAATGCCAAACAGTCATCTTTTTAGTACTAATACTTACATAGGTTTTCAGGAGTGCAATATCTCCTTCATCCAACGCTGAGAAATAAAACAGGTCAAGCCAGATAAATAAATGAGATATGCATAAATTACAGGCTAGTACAGACTGACATAACTAATACTGAGACATCTGACAACTCATATAATGAACGGTAGCGAAATAAAGTCTGAAACAATTACATTAAAATAGTTTGAGTTTAGTTGATTCGGCTTTTGTTGACAAATTTCAACTGCAGAGCGGCTAGTCACTAAATGCTAATCTGTCTGCTAATTCATTTAATTTAAAATCCACCCGAAAGTCCTCGCAAATAATACCTCGGATTGGTTTGTCTTCTTTCTCCTCTTCTTTTACTTTGCGTTGCTCGGTTCCTAAATAATCAGGCATGACTGCTTTTTTTTCCCTTTGTAATAAATTTGGTTAGTGACTCTAGAAGCGAGATTACGCAGCAGGTTTTCAGACGAACAGTCACAGCGCTTTTCTGTTCCGGTGCGCAAGGACACCGGAAACTGGAATTATATTTCAAATTAAAAGTTAGATTTCCCCCCCAAAAAATCTTTGAATTGCCTTTGTGGTCATACAGGCAGAAAGATAGCCATTTTTTTCTACCCTTAAAAATATTTGAACTTTTCATAAAACATTTCAAATAACTATTTTTTAAAATCATTATTTGAAATTTTATATTATTTGATATTTCTCCACACTATTATTGGTTATATATAGTAGTTTATATATATTAAATAAATACAAACGTAAATCAATCACTGAATCAGTCTGGCTTGTTTGTACCCCCCTTGACGGACCTCTGTCGGGGACATTTGAGATACAACCCTGCCTTGAGCCACATGTCTCTTGTCCTATAGACACTGTTATCGTTAATACACCCAAATGCGCCACGGAAGATAGCACACTTGCCATTTATTGTGGTCCATCTGGTTGTCCTTTCCTAAATAATGAATGTGAAACTAACAACTCTGAGAGGTAAGCCACTTCCTTTTGGATTATTGCATTTCTCTTAGGCGAGTTAACTGGCTAACTCAGTAGCTTCAAACACTGGCTGCATTATTGGCTTTCTTGTCGATGTCTGGTTACATATTTCTTTGACTTTACATAGATAATATTTGTATTTATTATGAGTTATTAGTATTTCGTTATCAGTTTAGTGACTAAAACAGCTTGTCAAGTAAATGAATAGCCAGAATGACTATAAAACCTGTCTTAAAGAGGCTGATGATAGAATGTTGTGATCTAAACTAAATGTTTTAATTACTAAAAAGATGAATCCTTCCCTTTTCCAGATCCTAGAATGCATCCATCACATCAATGCCTTAAGTGATCTGTGCTGTCAGGTAAACAAACATATCATTTAATCACACGTCTGTTTCTACACAAGCACAATAATATACGAGTTGTATTTCAAATGCAATAACATTTCTTCTGTTCAGCATGAATGACATGAACCTCAGCCCAGTGGGCATGGACCAGCTCAGTGTGCCGCCTGTGATTGCAAGTCACCTCGGCCTCCCCACATCCCCAACACACAATCCCATCACTACTCCAGGTCAGGACTCGAATGCCTCTTAATGTGTATACATATGTTGCATGAGATTTGTTTGGTATGGTGTGGGAACTTTAATGTATGGAGAAGTAACACTATCTGGCTTTATTTCAGGCATGCCAGTCGCTATACCCAGCTTGGGTCCATCACTTGGGCCTCTTCCTTCTGCACTGTCCCTGATGTTACCCATGGGACCTTTAGGGGACAGAGGTGTTATGTGTGGCCTTCCAGAGAGAAATTATTCATTACCACCTCCTCCATACCCACACCTGGAGAGCAGCTACTTCCGACATATCCTTCCAGGTAATGTTACAGAAAAACTGTTAAGGTGTACTTTAAACCAGGGGCTGACCGTCTTTTTGGACCCAGGGATTCCCCTAATGTACAACAAATCTAGAATTTCTTAATAATACAGTATAATATCTTATATTAATAACTAACATAACATATCTTAACAATTTTTGCAAGGATCCTGGATTCACTGTTCCACTTTTTGTCAAACAGAGAGATTAAATATTATGAAAAAAGTTCTAAATATATTTTTTTAAAGGTTTAGTAACGCTTTAGAGCAAATTCATTTTTATTCATTTTTGTTGGCAGAAACAAATATTTTTTATAGAATATATTATTTCTGCTAAAAATACATTCCATTATTAAAGCTTTAGAGCAAATTAAGCATTTATTATCAATGTTTAAATACATTTTTTAAATAATTACATTTATTTTTAAAAATAATATATTAAAAAAAAAAAACGGTTGCCAAAATGCACTTTGAGCTCATTTAGTATACGTTTGTACATACAGAATTTTTTTAAATTCTATAAATACAAAATGTAATTTAAGTGTCTAATTTGCTCTAAAGCTTTAATTAAATTGTATTGTTGGCAGAAATAATATATCATATAAAATATTTTATTTCTGCTGAAACATATTTTGACATATCTTTAAACATATCTTGTTTTTTTGTTTTGAAATCTCTAGGTATTCTGTCATATCTGGCAGATCGTCCTCCTCCCCAGTACATTCATCCCAGCAGCCTTAACATGGATGGGACTCTTTCCGTGTCCAACAACAACCCATCTGGCTTAGACCTGTACAGCGGCCACGGCGGCCCTCTAGAACAAGGCCTGGTGACTCTAGACACAAGACAGGTAGGAGGCCAGGCTGATCTCCACCAAGGAGGCTCTCACGAAGTGCAGCTGGACGCCACCGGGTTAACCATGGAGTCACGTGTAAGTAGTCCGATGTCTCCTGATGGAATGGAAGAAGACTTGGCCACCATGGAGGGTGTCGTGGTGGCAGAGACCCAGCAGCAGCTAGGTACCAGACCTCAGCCTCATGATGGTTTGGCAGGTGTGGACTCCTCAGGAGGTGTTATGCCCCTGCATGGAGCAGGTCTCGAGCTCCCGGTGGTGATGGAGCAGGAGCACATGGGCGGCAGAGTAGGAACCAGCACTACAGGAGCAGGCGGTCCAGGGACGCTGAGTGAAGCCTTGCACTCCACTGGAGAACTGAACTCTGGGGTGGTTAGTGTGGTGCTCACGGGGGCCATGATGCCACAGGCTCAACTAGAACCAGTATCTCTACATGGACCTTCAGGAATGGGACTTGAGCCTGTTAACGTGTCAGCCATCACTGCAGAAGTGTCTCTTGGACCGGACAACAGTCTGGTGCTGGTGAACTCTACCTTGCAACTAGAAGACTCAACATCTAACAAGGAAAACATGGCCACTGCCTTCAACATATGTAAGTTTTGCATGCCGATTTTGAGTAGTGGAAGTATTTCGGTTCAATCTGATGTATTTTTTTGTCTTTTAGGGTGCACTTTATGTGAACGGTCATATCCGTCGGACTGCCCTGAGCATGGACCTGTCACATTCATCCCAGACACACCCATTCAGAGCAGAGCCCGCCTCTCTCTGCCCCGCCCCCTGTGCCTCCGCATTTCTGTAGCTGATGAACCCATTGGTACATGCTTTGTATACAATTCTCACAATATAGTTAAATAACACTTTATTTTGCAGTGTCCTTTTTAACATTTTACATGTACTTACTAAATTAATAACAGTAAATGATGCTTAAATTATGCCATAGATTATGCTTCTATTTATGATCCAATATCATAAATAGTAATTAACCCTAAACCAAACCCTAACCTTCTAGTAAGTACATATAGTTAATTAATATTAATAGTACTAATTTGTATAATTAGTACTGTAGTACTGTAACAATGACACCATAAAACAAAGTGTAGCCTGTAGTTGTTGTAGTATATTATTATATGTATAGATACATTGATATTAAAGTTTTGTTGAGATTTATTTTGATGTTTTTAAATAAATAAAAACCTAGAATTAAAATAGTTTTAAATGTAGGGGACAAGTAAATTCATACAACATAATAATAATACGTCTACAGTATAAAAAAAATTATATTAATCTTGAGATTTGCTATAAATTACATCTTAATACTGTTCTTACATTATTAGTGTTTTTAAAGATGTAAGCATTAGATGAGGGCAAAGTTTAGAAATTAGCATACACTAATAAATATCCGATATCGTACAATATATATCCAACTTGAACTAATACTGTCAAATAATAATTTTTAAAAAGCCAATTTTTAAAATATTGGCCAATAATCTACATGCTTCTAATAAATTATACATCTAGTTATATAATATTTTACTGCTGGTAAAATGTAGTCAGAAACAATTATTTTCCATTTATTGATGTTGAAGATGTTCGGGTAACACTTCATTATACAGTGTCCTTGTTAAACGTTACATGTATTTACTATATTAATAACTGTAAATTATGCATAATTACATGCAACTAAACCTAAAGCAAACCCTAATTCTAACCCTAACCCTATAGTAAATGCATGTTGTTTAAAAAAAAATTTAATGAAGTTTTGCATGCCGATTTTGAGTAGAGACATGTTTTGGTCCAAATTCATGCGTTTGATTGTAACAAGGGCATCTTAAAATAAAATCTAACCGATGTTTGGGTGATTGACTTCACCATTTAGCTTGTCAAATGTAGTTAATGGGAAGTGAAGTTCATTTGCTTTTGAAAATTTCGGATTTTGTTGTGTTGTGATTGCTCAAGCCACTTTTTGTTTTCTTCAGGTGTGTTTGCTAGAGAGACCATACCCTCCAGGACCTGCTTTGGGCCGCTGGTCGGACAGCACTGTAGCAGTGTAGAACTTACAGACTGGTCTGATAAGGATACTCCTCAAATATGGAAGGTACTTGCCATATTTTTAATATAAGTGAATTGGCCGAACAATTTTACTTCTTTTTTTAAAATCTGTACTTATACAGTTTGAATGTACACTACTGTTCTAAGGTTTCGAGTCTTTTAAAAAAAAAAAAAATTAATGTAATATGTATTTAGCTAGGATGCATTAAATTGATAAAAAAAAAGTGACAGTAACCCAGTTGGTACCAAAAATAAAAAAATAAAAAATAAATGCTGTTCTTCTGAACTTTTATTTATCAAAAAATCCTGAAAAAAAAACAGTTTCCACAAAAATATAAAGCAGTGTTTTCAATTTTATTTATTTTTTACAAAGTTTTCAACTTGGAATCAATGACATTTAAATATATTCAAATAACAGTTATTTTAAATTTTTATAATATTTCACAATATTTCTGTTAACGTTTTACCGACCCCAAACTTTTGCAAGGTAGCGTATAATAAATGGCATCATCTACATCATTTTATTCACTATTACCCTGACATGTCATGTTGTAATCCTAAGAATGGCTTTAGTCACTGTGTATTTAATCTAATGTAGATGTTCCACAATGACATCCAAGAGTTCTGTATTGTGACGACAGATGAGCATGAATGCAACTGGATGATGTTTGTACGGAAAGCAAGGTAACCACATCACTTTATCCTTAAAAAAAACTTTTTTTTATGTCAGTTAATTCAGGAAGCTTTATATTGAAACCATGCAATGTATGAAAACAATCAGGTCGTTGCACACTAAAATCAACTCTGTTTGCAGGACTACAGAGGAGCAGAATCTTGTGGCATATATTGACAACAGGAAGCTGTATTTCTGCACATCCAGAGAGATTCTGCCAGATCAGGAGCTGTTGTTCTATTACAGCAGGGACTACAGCAGACAGATAGGTGGGACTTCCTCTTGCATGGATCTGCCCTAACCTGTAAGAAGATAATTGCACTGTATATCCGTATATATTATTCTGTTTCTGTGTCTCTTTCAGGTGTGCCTAGAGTGCCAGAGGGCCAGATATGTCATTGTGGAAAAGAGTGTGCCTCCTTCACAGAGTTGAAATCTCACCTCAGCAGCCATGCCCAGAGCCACAGCCCCACCCAAGACCACCCTGCTCACGCTACACACAACCAATCCCAGTCGCAGGAGAAGGTGACCAATGAGCCGTCCCGGTCTGCTTCCTCCCCACAGTGGCAGTGCCACTCCGATGTGCATGAACATTCCAGCAGCAGTAGCAGCAACGGACACGGTCGCGAGAGGAAGTTTAAATGCAGCATGTGCACACGAGCGTTCACTACGTCCACTAAGCTAAATGTGCATTTCATGGGGCACATGGGCATGAGACCACACAAGTGCAGCTACTGCAGCAAAGCCTTCAGTGATCCCAGCAATCTCCGAAAACACCTGAGAATCCACACAGGTAAATGTGCAAGTTGTAGATACTTACTTTTGAAAACTGTATTTGAAACTGTTTTCAAAGTCAATATGAAGTCTAAATGGATTTCCTACATTTTCCTATAACAAGGTAACAACATATATTAATTATGATCAAATCGACCCTGTTTGGAAATGCATGACATTATGGAAATCAAGTGGCTTATGACCTGAAGTTAATTTGTTTTCAATGAAAGAACTTTCAGTACAGAACTGCTATTAACTTTCTTTATTGGCCAGAAATAATGTGCTGTCATCATTACTGCTCTGCTCATGAAATACATGTTGTTGTTTTTTTGCAGGTCAGAAGAACTTCAGGTGTACAGTATGTGGGAAGTCTTTTACTCAGAAAGCACATGTGGAATCTCATATGGTTATACACACTGGTGCCAAGAACATTAAATGTGACCATTGTGACAAGATGTTTGTGAGGAAACAAGATCTCAAACAGCACATGTATTCACATTCACTGTAAGGCTGTATTTCATATTTTATTTAAATATGACTTAAAACTGTATAAATTAATGAGATGCAGTAATTATATTAGAGTATAATACATTATAATTAATATACTATTAAACGATTATGATATAAAATTATTAATACAGTTCTAACATTATTAATATATATTATAAATACAATTTTTAATTAAAGGTATTACATTATATGCTAATATTTTATAATATGCAATATAACATAACTACCGGTAATAATAGAAAATGTTATTAATATAAATAATAGTAACTATTGATTAATTCCAATATTTCATAGTTCAATGAAACCCTACTTTTTTCTGTAGAAAAATGGTTTTTAAATGTAATACATTAAATGTAATATGTAACTTTTACGTAATATATGAATATAAAATGCATTGAGAATATTGCATGTTAACTTTAAGAGCGTGTTCTCCAAATATTTTACCTTTTTTGCAAAAACCTTTTTTTTTTTACAGATATATGGAATAATGTAATTTTGTCATACTTTTTTTTTCTTAACATATACTTTTCTTTTTCTGTTTTAATAGCCACTTTGTTTCCTTGCTTATCTCTCCTGTATTCCAGAGACCGCCAGATAACTTGTCCAAAGTGTGACAAACAATTCTTAAAGACCGACCATCTCAAAAAACACTTGAACTCTCACGACGGGAAACGGGACTTCATCTGTGAAAAGTGCAACAAGGGCTTTCTCACTAAATACCACCTCACACGCCACCTCAAAATCTGCAAGGGTCCTAAGATCGGTCGAGGGGCAGCGCAGGGTGAGGAAGGGGACGAGGAGGAAGACGAGGAGGAAGAGGATGAGGAAGAAGAGAGGGAAGCTGAAGGACAGATCAATCCAGCCAGCGAGGAGGACTGTGGAATGGGCATGAGAGGATATACTTCAGAAAAAACTATGTAACTTCACTCTTAAATGTAAAAGGATGAAGTTAAACCTTGTCTAGCCTATTTATTTGTCCTTTTTTTGTGTGTTCTTGTTCTGCCCATCAGCCTTTAATTCCTGTTGCCAAAACGTGTGTATCCCTATAAATCAAAAGGCCAACAGAAATGTAATTAGATTTAAATTATGCATTACATATTTTCAAGTCAAGTGTCACTGTTAAATTTATAAATGATTGGTCAAAAGCGAACAGAAGACATTGCCTTTTATTTTTGGGCTGCTTCTTTCTATTTAACCTGTTTGTTCAGTTAATTCGTTCACAGCAGCCATGCCTATTCTGTACTTATATTGTAAATAAATGAATGTTACATTTTACTATAAATAATTATACGTCATAGCTGTATGGCGTTATTTTAATGACAAATGTCGAGAGCACATTATTGTAGCGCGAAAGCACATTAATATAATGGAGACCAAATATAATAACACTATAATGAATTTTTCATATTTGCCCAAACATTACTACATTCTATTCTATGGGTTTAATGCATTTGCAGACGATGTAATTACATGTAACTGTCATATAACTGTAAATTCACTGTTTTAGAGGAGAGTGCCATTGAATGTGTAGCTAGACTTCAGACTCGACTCAGCAAGAAGGGCTCGTGAAAATTTTTAACACAACCGATATCATAAAGAAAATGTGAGATTTACATGTATGGTTTTACTATAGTCTCACTTATTTCCCCGTATGTTGAGAACGCTGACTTCTCTATCATTGTGAACATTGCCTGGAGTGGGCAATAATAAAGGACCAGTCATTGCTTTATTTCAGAATGAATCATCCTTTTGAATGAATGAATGACTCTCTCACTTAAGACAGCGACTTGCTGCCACCATGGAGGTTTTAGTTTCGTACTTGGAGATAATTTTAATTAATTATATTTAAAAAAATCACTATTTAACACTTCATTTTTTTAAAAACCCCTAATGCCAGTTGTAGTTCATGCAGTGTTGAATTAAAATATTTCTTTCTAAAGTTATTTTTTTTGTAGTATATTCAATACGCATCTAACAAATGATTTTAAATGACCTTTTTGGTAAAATTTCTCAGCTAAAATAGCATGTAGTGGCTACATCATGGTGTTACAGATTTGAATATGAACGGGCCTGCTGAAATTATCATCACAAGTTATAATGTATATACCATTAACGAATTTAGACAAAGGAGAACATGCCTGTTCCCTGACATGTTTGTTTACGGACCCGCTTCTGGCTGATCCACAAAAATTGCGGGAAAAATCAAATGCCGAGCGGCAAACGTTAGAGGTAACGCTGGCAGTCGAATTAAAACGCCTCTGCACCTCATTTGGTGAATATCTTTGATTTTCCGAAGGACTGTTTTGATTGAGACTGAGCTTTGTCTATATTTTCAAGTACAGCTGGACTTAAAATAATATTATTAATAATTCTCCTGGCTGCTTCAGACATCCTGTCAAATTTTGTTAATTAGCGAGTCGAGTTATGTTAATTATGTACATTAAGACTTCGCGCGCATTTTCGGCCTCTCGCGCATCTCCCTCTCTCTCTCCGCGTTCGCTTCACTTTTGTCCAGCCCGGCGCCTCATAGTCCACCTCCTCACAGGCGGTTGAGTTTCGAACTGTTCTGTTGAAATAGCTCGTGCTTAATCTCTCTTTCACCATGGCTAAGTCTGTGAAGCTCAATACCGGGGCAGATATGCCCATCGTCGGACTGGGCACGTGGAAGGTATGGACTAGTACAGGGCTGTCCAAACTCGGTCCTGGAGGGCCGGTGTCCTGCAGAGTTTAGCTCCAACCCTAATTAAACACACCTGAACC
Organism: Sinocyclocheilus anophthalmus; assembly: GCA_018155175.1. Taxonomy (NCBI): domain Eukaryota; kingdom Metazoa; phylum Chordata; class Actinopteri; order Cypriniformes; family Cyprinidae; genus Sinocyclocheilus; species Sinocyclocheilus anophthalmus. The sequence goes on from JADLZN010010557.1 coordinate 884,048, forward strand.
AGCGAATCAAGCTCTTACTAGGCATAGAAACTTCCAGTCAGGTGGACCGAGTTTAGACGGCCCTGGTCTAGTAACTTCTGTGAGTGATCGTGTTATATTTTACATAAGTGCATTAATTTAGCTGCATGGGGAATTCATGCCCAAAAGTTTTTAAAATGCATGCAAAGGTGAAATATGATGTAAAAGAACAGAAAAGGCACCATCAAAATAATGATCTGAAGTTGCACAGTAATAATGAGGCTGCAAAAAGTGCGAAATGAATCAAATAGATTGTGATTCAGAGGAGAGAAGTTGCAAAGACGGTTATGAAAAGTCTGGCTGTTTAAAAATGTGAAATGATGGTAAATAAACTGTATTGAGCAATCCTCAAAATGTGAATGTTTGTGTCTAGAGAAAGTAGTTTGGTTATAGTGAGTAAGCTAAATGAGCTGTGTCAGTCTTTTGGGTGGCAGTTAACTGATAACATTCAGTACGTCCTTTGTTTGATGATAAGATGAGCTATTGAGAGAAGAATTGATACTAAAGTGACTAAAGAAGAACGAACTTTGTTCTTTTCCATATGTAGTAGAATCATAGTGGGGCAAAAACGAAAACACAAAACCAGCTGTTTTTTTTAGTGCAGTTATTTGTTTTATTTTGATTTTCTTCCCTTTTCCTGCCATTACATTTTTACCTCTTTTCAGTTTTTTTGTGCTTTTTTTTTCTTTCCGTAATTTTCCTTTTTCCCTGTTATTTCTATTTTCTTTTTCCTTTCCCCTATCATTTCTATTTTACTTTCCTTTCCCCTATCATTTCTAGTTTCCTTTCCTTACCACTCAGTTTTTCCCATTCCTTTCTCTTTTTGTCCTATCCTTTTTGGTGATTATACTCGTCGTTTTCCCTCCAGTCTCCTCCAGGTAAAGTGGCAGAGGCTGTTAAGGCAGCCATCGCTGCGGGGTACAGACACATCGATGGTGCCGCGGTGTACAACAATGAAACGGAGGTGGGAGAGGGAATTCAGGCCATGATAAAAGATGGTGTGGTTAAAAGAGAAGAACTCTTTGTGGTCAGCAAGGTATGCCAGCTTGCACCATTTAGCTCAAGATTTTTATTTAAGAAATGGAAGGTCAAGTGCTGATTTAGTAGTTTTGTGATGAATGAAAACAAATTCATTGCATGCATTTTTGTTTCAAAGCTCCGGTGCACCTTTCACGAGAAGGCATTAGTGAAAGGAGCTTGTCAGAAGACTTTAAGTGACCTGAAACTGGACTACCTTGATCTTTACCTGGTTCACTGGCCAATGGGCTTTAAGGTGATTTATTAGACATTTCTGAGAAACATATTTTCTAAAGTCATGTCTGTCTTGTCAATCATGGGTAGCATTCTGTGTTGATCTCCACAATGAAAGCTAAGATCTCACTGTAACACTATTCAGAAACGAATTGTCATCATTGCTTTTCAGCCTGGGCCTGATCAGTTCCCATTGGACAGTGAAGAGTTAGCCATTGGTGATGACACCAATTTCTTGGACACCTGGGAGGTATGAGGACATGGACTTGATTGTGAAGTTACCGTTTACATTCATTTTTACAAATTAATTAGTTTGACATACTACTGCATTCATTATAATGGCTTTCCATTGCAATTCCAGTGTATATTGGCTAATAGTTTTAGCTCTATTTAAGTAACTATAATTATGTCGTAATATTTGTGCTGTAGGCCATGGAGGAGTTAGTGGACGCTGGGTTGGTCAAGGCCATTGGCATCTCCAACTTTAATCGAGAACAAATCGAAGCCATCCTGAATCAACCAGGACTCAAGTACAAACCTGCCAACAATCAGGTCGGTACCATATACCATCAGTGTGCATCAGTGTGGTTTCATTTAACAATTACAGATGGACCAAGAAAGGTCAATATTTATCTAATGACCAGCATTTTGCCTCCAGCAACCATGTAATTCAATTGCTCCTTTAATTTCCTGCTACTTGTCAAGGGCAGACGCAGTTATTTATCTGGATATAGGCTTAAAATGTCATTAGGACACTACTTGCATTGTGATCTGCAGGCCTAATGCTTTGTAACAGGGAGTGCTGTGCGTTTTGTTTTATGTTTGAATAATCTGGAATATATTATATCATATATTATCGATTATAATATTATATATAATAAAAAAGATATTAAATCACGTAATTTTTTTAATTAATGTAAAATTACTATTTGGGGTCAGTAAGATTTTTTTAAAGGAAATTAATACTTTTATTCAGCAAGGACACATTAAATTGATCAAAGTGACAGCAAAAACATTTATATTGTTACAAAAGATTTACATTTTAAATATCAAAAATCCAAATGAACAGAATGTAAATCCTTTAAATATTAAGCAGAACAACCGTTTTCAATATAGGATGACTAATAAGAGACGCTGCTTTTTTTTTGGCGGGGAGTTACTGATTATAATAAAAATATAATTTGTTATTTTTACTGTTTTTATTGTATTTTTCTTAAAATAAATGCAGCCTTGGTGAGAAAAAAAGAGCCTTCTTTCAAAAACATTAAAAATTATTCTAATCTCAAAGTTTTGAATGGTCTGTGTGTATAGATTAAAGTTATAAAATATATAAAAAATATTTTTTTTTATGTTGTTTTTCTTCAGATTGAGTGCCACCCCTATCTGACTCAGGAGAAGCTGATTAGCTATTGTCAGTCCAAAGGCATTACAGTCACTGCATACAGTCCTCTGGGTTCTCCAGACAGACCTTGGTAGGCCACCGTTCCCACATGCTGTAGCTTTGTTGCATGTGACATTTATTTGCTATGAAGGTTCAAGGTGTAGCTGGTGACTTTTATATATGGTTTCAATGAATAACCTTTGAACTTTGTCTCAAACTCAGGGCTAAACCTGAAGATCCCTTACTGCTTGATGACCCAAACATCAAGGCCATTGCAGAGAAGCACAAAAAGACTTCTGCCCAGGTGAGGAGACTGCCGTCCTGTACATGTCAACGCTTGTTAATGATCCATAGAAAAATGTCTATTTGACATCCAATGTACAGGTCCTCATCCGCTTTCACATTCAGAGGAATGTGATCGTCATCCCTAAGTCTGTCACACCTCAGCGTATTCAAGAGAACTTTCAAGTAAGTTCATCTTCAGAAGTCTTGCTGTCAGTAAGGTCTTGGAATCATAGTGTTGCTAGTACTGTATAAATATGTTGAATTATTATGTATTTATTTTCTTCATATTTTTTCTACACCAAAAGGTCTTTGATTTTGAATTGAGTGAGGAGGACATGAAGACCATTTTGGGCTTCAACAAGGACTTCAGGACTTGTCCAATGCATTGGTGAGTAAGTTTCACAGGGTTCCCAGGTTATGGCCATCATGGAATTTTAGAAGTGTTATGGAATTTAATAAATGCTTGGAAAAATAAAGTCATATAAATGTAGTCAATATAAATGAGAGTTTTTGCAGGTCTTAAAAGATCTTAATTTGCACTTTCACAAAGTCATGTCATTAAATGACGCATGCACTGAAAAAAATGAATATCGTCAGTATTTTTGTTTTGTTTCCAATAAAAATATCTAAACAGATCAAGATTAATCAAGATGCATGTACTTGAGGTGCAAATTAAATGTATAACTTGAACAAAATTAAATAAGTTAATGCCTGAAATAAGAACAAATATCTGTCAATGGGGTATTAAAATTTTTTCCATTTGAATTAAGTTGGTTTTTCTGAGCCCACTGGAAGATATTCTTGTTTTAATCATAAACTCCCTTCGTTCTTTTAATCTTGTCATTTTGCTTCTCAAGTAAACATTTCTTGATTTCCTTCAATTTTCTTGACTTGGTCTTAAGTATTAAAATTGCCTTCATAAAACCTGCAGAAACTCTATTCAGAAACCTAATGTACTAGAAATAGCTGTTACTGTATGCAGTCTCTATAAAGTAATCACAAACAACTGGAAAATGGAGGGGGAACCCTGGTTTTACTAAAGTTATTTTTATGAAATTATAATTTATTCATCTTTTAACTTAATGTGTTCTTCTATCAATGCAGGGGTTTGAAGCACAAGGACTACCCATTTAATGCTGAGTATTAAAAGAAGACATCTCGAAAAATGCTGTTTAAAGAAAACATTCCTTGTTCCCAGGATTGTTGATTTTGCCATTGATCAATGTGAAAATGCTCTTCATTTTCAATTATGAATCAGTTACTGAGAAACTTCCTGCAACTGATATGTGACTTGCTGGTTTGGAATTTAAAGCAAGTCTTATTACAGCAGCAGCTATACTTCAAATTAATCTTCTTTTTTTGCCCATAAACATGGAAGTATTTGTTAATGCTTTGACAATTTCAAGCTGTTACTACTTCAGTGCAAATGTGAAAAGGCTTGCATTAAATATCACAAAACAACACAATTAATCATAAAGAAGTCTTTGAGAAACATTTGCACTAGTAACATTTTATTTGAACAATGTCACATACTTTGCACAATGAGGCAGATAACATGAGAAAGTATTGGTCCTGAGAATATATATATATATATACACACTACTAATGTTCATAATATGACAACAGAAGCACTTTCAGTTCGCAAGAGCAGCTCATGTTTAGTGTATTGATGTATGCTTTAAAAATCCAAATAAAGCTCTGTGTCAAGCAGTTCTCTGGCTTATGTTTTTGAATGTGTGGAAAGACTTTCTCATGTATTTAACAACTCACTTGACCTTTACTTAAACATTTAACCACATTCAGTCCCTCAAATGGCTGTATTACACTTGAATAAATGCTGATAATGGGGTTTTGCTCCTAACTTTTGTAAGGATAAAAGAAACTCTGATACTTTGATCTCCTGAGAAACAGACAATACACTGGCATCTTCAAGACACCCCACAGAGGGGTGGTGCAGGAAACGCCTCTCTCACATATGCATCAGTGCCTTTTTCATCTGCTCCCTCCACTGGATTCACTCAGAATGGTCAATAGTATAATGTTCTATAAATAAGATTTACAGTCATGTTTGGTTAAATTTGAATAGTTTCAGGGCAAGTGGTACAATGGTCTTAATCTTACTAAAAGATAATCCAGATCCTAAGAGTTAAAAGATACTTTGATTACTGTAGAGGGTCATTCCATGCAAATTACCTTTTGTTCCCATTGAGGTGTAAACTAGCCACCCAGATTCCAATTGTTTGTACATGCCTCCATTTGGGGGATGTTTTATCTTGGTTTTGTATTTAAAAGGATTGCCGCAAAAGGGTCAGCGCGATTCTGTAGTCAGAGAGCCTGTAGTATGGAGTGTCTCCACACCCTCGTGTACTATTATTTTTTTCCAAAAGGGTCAGTGCGATTCTGTAGTCAGAGAGCCCGTAGTATGAAGTGTGTCCACACACTTCACACTATGTATTTTTCTAAAAAGGTCAGGTATGCATTTTACTCTTAGATTCGTCTTTGAGAATTTGATGTCTTGTATTGATTTGATATCGTTGAATTGGCTGTGGAGATAATTGGCATAATACATATTTACCTGACTGATAATAAATTGTTACATTTGACTTATTCTGATTTACTCTGAAATTATTTTCTCAAGTAGATTAAGTGAAGGCGTATGTCTTCGCAAATCTGTGTCCAGGGTTAAGTGCACACTAGATCTCAGGATTAGATGAAGCATGGGGCGAAATTTCTGACTAACCGCTGGACCTTAGTCTAAGTTGTACTCAGTTACGTTAACCATGTATATGATTTCAGAGTTAATTAAGTTGTACAAAGTTATATTAGCTATCGGGGTCTAGACAAAGGTGGTCTAGAAGAACCGCTGATTAATGTCTGGAGTGTTAATTAAGTTGTACGTAGCTATATTAACTTCTGGGTCTAGATAAGGAGTTCTAGAAGAACTGCTGATTAATGTTTGAGCATTACGAATGTCGAATGTCAGAATAATCAGAGACCGACAAACAACCAATTCGCCTTTCAACCAAAATTCGAGGTCATACTAAAATGGAGTCAGATTGAGTTAAACCTAAATTGAATAACTCTGCGCGCTGAAAAGACCGAACACGTAAGTGACCTTCATCCACCACTGGATACCTTCCTTGGGCCATGTGTGTGGACCTTACACTTTCTTGCAGTCTCTGAGATTATCAACATACTTCATTTATCCCTGATGGGAAATGCAGGAGTCATATTTACTTCACACTGCAGTTAGAAACTGGATTTATTAAAGCTTTAGTATTCTGCATTCAATGGATTATCCTTATGCTTGGAAGCCCTGCAATAAAAAGGCAAAGGAGGCCATTAGTTAGCATTTCTAGACACCTAATGTTACACAAATGGATACAAAGTCCACTGCAAATTTGCATAACGATGACTCGCCATTCCAGCATAAAAGCTCTCCAGTTTCTGTTAAAACTCAGTATGGTGTTCATCTCTTCTTTACTCAGCTCAAAATCAAAGACCTGTAAGGATAAAAGACCTAAATCTTAATAAAATGATGTACATGTTGACCATTTCTGAAAATTTGATTATTCTTGTATATCTGGAGAACTTGTGCTACATGTAGAACACCATATGTACATGGTTTAATTAAAATGGAAATACCTCAAAATTCTCTTTGATTCTCTTAGGGTTTACAGATTTGGGAATGACCACAACATTCCTCTGCATGTGGAAGCGGATTAGAACCTGGAAGGAAAGTTCAATACTTAACATGTCACATAATGGAGGAAGGCGTGTGTAATGCAAACTAGCAAATAATACAAGGGTCATCTCACATTCAGCTGACAGGTAAAGCATTGTGCTTCAAAGTTAGTGGATACATAACATGGACTTAGCATATCATAACTAATAAAAAACGCAAGTTTATACCTACCTGTGCTGTGGTTTTACTGTGCTTATCTGCAATGGCTTTGACCTTTGGGTCCTCCAGCAGTGATGGCTCACCTGCCTGTGCCCTGAAGAAAGTCAAATCTATATGAAAGTAAGTATAGCCATCCGCACGATATATATATATATATCTATATTATATCTATATAATATATATATATACTATTATATATATATATATATAGATATATGGTGTTTTTTTTTTTAATTACAACGAATGAGAGTACTTACCATGGTCTGGTTGGGGAACCCAGGGGACTGTATGCGGTGACTGTAATGCCTTTGGACTGACAGTAGTTAATCAGCTTCTCCTGAGTCAGATATGGATGGCACTCGATCTGGACATGAAAAGCAGTGGAAAGATTTTGGCACCAATGAACTACAAAGTCTTAATCCGTTTCAAGTTCTTCAGATTTATTGCAAACAACACAATACCTGATTATTGGCAGGTTTGTACTTGAGTCCTGGTTTATTCAGGATTCTCTCAATCTGATCCCGGTTGAAGTTGGACACACCGATGGCCTTGACCAACCCAGCATCCACTAACTCTTCCATTGCCTTTGTGAGAAGAAATTAACACTAAAATAAACAAAAAAAATTATTTTATCAATGATCAAATGTGAGTTACACAAGTCTCAAATCAATTTTGTTTTTATTATACTGTTTATTACCTCCCATGTTTCTAGAAAGTTGCTGTTGTCTGGAATTACTTGGCCATCCTTATCAAATGGGAAAAACTCTTTTCCAGGCTGCCAGTTTGTATATATATATGCGTGTATATATATATATATGTACAGTATATATAATGCACAGAAAATACAAGCAATTATCATACTGTTATTAGTTTTATACTATTATATACTTATCAGTACTACCTTAGTTCCCATGGGAAAGTGCATTAGGTAGAGATCAACGTAGTCCAGTTTTAGGTCACTTAGGGTCTTTTCACAGGCTCCTCTTACCAAGTGTTTCTCATGGTAAGTGCACCACAGCTTTCAAAAATGCAGGATTTAGTATATGGCCAAAGCCCCTTTCAAACTGTGTATTTGTTAAGCATTTTTCTACAAGTCCAATTGTTAAACCACAACTTGCATTTTAGTAATCAGAGCATGACGTAACAGAGCATTATAACACACAATAATGCATGTTATACAAATGCCCTTTGTATGATCTGTGACATGGTTTGATGTTGTGTGAAATTTCAAGGCACATGATTGGCCTTGTGAGACCATAACTCCTGTCATGTGCCTCAGATACAAATTTTTACATGTGCTTCTACTACCTTGCTGACTATGAATAGGTCCTCTCTCTTCACCACTCCTTGGTTAATCATGGCACCGACTCCGTCCCCAACTTCATTCTCATTTTCATAGACATGGGCCCCATCGATGTGGTGGTAGCCAACCAGAATGGCTGCCTTCACGGCCTCTGTGACCTCACCTGGAGCAGACTGGAGCAAGTTTCAAAATTTGACTATGAAATCTTAATAGGCTTTGCAATTATTATAAAATCTCTAAAATGAAAAAGAAAACCTGAAAAGAAAAGCATTACAAATTAAATAGAACAACGTCTAGTGTTTCAATGGAAAACAGCAATAAAAGCAACAGCTGGGGGAAAAATAATTAAAACCATTCAGAATGAAACTCTACCGTACAAAAAAAGAAAAAAGAAAAAAAGTGAATACTTACCCTCCATGTTCCCAGTCCAACAATTGGCATTTTAGCTCCATTATTGAGAGTTACAAAGGTCATGGTAACTTTTAATATAAAGCACTTATTAGATAGAAAATAAATCACTTGTTAGTCTGCTCACTTCCACAGCCTTTACACTCTGCAGCAGCTTTTTCTTATGAAGCTTTCAGATTATATGGGCTTGTATGTGGATTTGATTGGTCAGGTCTGGAAACACCCCTTGGAAGGAGGCACAGAGGTGCATCATTCCAGCATAAAGCAGACTTGCTTGTTGTTCAGAGAGATTTTGAAAGAAAATGTGTTTAATTATTTTTTTAAAAAGTATAATATGTATATATACATATAGGCAAGGCAAGGCAAGTTTATTTGTATAGCACATTTCACACACAATGGTAATTCAAAGTGCTTTACATAAAATAAAATAATAATAAAAAAATTATCACAACAATAAAACAAGGAATTTAAAACTTGAAAATGATTTAAAAATGTATTTAAGAGGTTTAAAATGAATTGAAGAAGACGATTATACATATAATATAGTGCAATCAGTTCGGACATCGCACAGTGCTCATTCAATAAATGCAATTTATTGAAAAATATTAAAAAAAATTGTAATTGCTTCTGATTTTTAAAACATGAATGACATGATATATCATATCGATTGTAATAACCGCCACAAATACATCCGAATTATTTTGTACAATTTATAACTTTCTTTCTTTCATTTAGACAGTTGTAAGAGTTTTTATTTAGACAGTTTGCGATTCTTAAAATCGGAATGACATGATGATCGTAGCGATAATAGTAGGCTAATTGCAACAATTACATTGAAGCGTCAATTTATTTTATTTTATTATTATTTTATTGTTGTTGCAGACGCCACAAGCTAGCAAGGGCAGACATATGTATAATATTCAGCAGCAAGTAGGAAATGGAAGAAGTGTTTTTAGGAGTAGGAAAGAAGATACAATTATTTCTCGCATCCGAATAGGGCATACTAGATTAAATCACTCTCTGTTTATTATAGGAAAACATGAAACAGGTCAATGTATTTTTTTGTAATCAGGCAGAAACAATAGAGCATGTTTTAATAAAATGTAAAAAAAAATATGAAAAAGAAAGGTTAAAACTCATTAAGGAAGTAAGAAACATGGGTGTTGAATCATTTAATTTGTCAAGGCTTTTGAAAGAACATGCAGAACAAGGTAAAATATATGGTGCTATTATAAAATACATTAAAGAAATAGGATTAATCAGGAGAATTTAGTTTTTTTTAATGTATGTATATGTGTGTGTGTGTGTATACAGGTGCATCTCAATAAATTAGAACGACAACTGTAGCCAAATTCCTTGACACGTCTGTGTGTGGTGCTCTTGATGCCTTGACCCCAGCCTCAATCCATTCCTTGAATCGATTTTGCTTGACAATCCTCATAAGGCTGCGGTTCTCTCGGTTGGTTGTGCATCTTTTTCTTCCACACTTTTTCCTTCCACTCAACTTTCTGTTAACATGCTTGGATACAGCACTCTGTGAACAGCCAGCTTTTTTGGCAATTAATGTTTGTGGTTTACCCTCCTTGTGAAGGGTGTTAATTATTGTCTTCTGGACAACTGTCAGATCAGCAGTCTTCCCCATGATTGTGTAGCCTATTGAACCAAACTGAGAGACCATTTTGAAGGCTCAGGAAACCTTTGCAGGTGTTTTGAGTTGATTAGCTGATTGGCATTGTCACCATATTCTAATTTGTTGAGATTGGTGGGTTTTTGTTAAATGTGAGCCAAAATCATCACAATTAAAAGAACCAAACACTTAAACTATTTCGGTCTGTGTGCATTGAATTTATTTAATGCACGAGTTTTAATTTTAGTTTAATTACTGAAATAAATGAACTTTTCCGTGACATTCTATTTTATTGAGATGCACCTGTATATATATAATATATATATATATATATTAGATATATTATATATATATATATATTATATATATAGATAATAGAATATATATATATATCAATTTGCTTATTATGCTTCACACTCTAGTCCAGTTGGTGGCGGTAAATGCACCAGAAGTTGGTTTGCCATCCGCCATAAAACGTTATTAGAAGAAGAAGAAGAAGAAGAAGACGCCACAAGCTTTTATATTGAAACTAGTTTTTGTAGTGTCATCAGAGAGCTGTGTTCACATAATCGTGTTTACTAAAATCCAAAACATTCAGTGATTTTTAATGTAATTTTGCGTGGTAAATCTACCAAATACTGTACAACAGAAATGAGCGGATTAACAAGTAACATCTGAAATTCTTCACTTCAAGAACAGCAGTTAAATGACTACATCATGGACATTAAATTCCCCAAACAAGAGCACTTGGGTGAGAGGATGCTGCAAGTCATTTATCATCTAATTTTCTTCATTTACAGATATTTGACTTTAAATCTTTAGATGTTTAACCAAGCCAGCCACAAACAATCGCTTATTTTAATATTTAGTCTAAAAACTGAACCAAACTCCACTGATTTGTGCATGGTTGTTATTCTATTTTGACAATGGTTTAAAATTGAATTCCAGACAGAATTCCTCTCCCTCTGTCTGCCCTGCGCTTCTTGGTCCCTCCTGTACGCCTCATGTCTGCCTTCATGTGGAGAATTGTGCAGCAGAAGGATGTGATGCAGTATGGGATGCTGGCAGATTTTGTTTCATTGGTGTCAGAGGCAGTTCCAAAATTGGTTAGTCGTAGACTTGGAGTTCAACTCATTTTAGGACTGCGTGCAAGGGTAAGTGACCACAGCTGAGTTGGTCAAATTCTTCAATAAATATATCATTCATGGAAAAGTCATAGTCGAATGGTTGTCTGCTAACAAATACTCTTTTTCCTCTTGCATCTAGCTTGTTTTGGAGTTGTGTGAGAGAGACAATGCTGCTGACGTGCACACAATCCATACTCACCTCAACAGCATTCAACTCGTAATTAGAATTGTTTCATCTTTATCACTGATTTTTTCAAACAATTCTAGCTTTCAGTTATTGGGCTTTTGATATTACATATTTCAAATACTGTAAAGTGTTAAAGAGAAATGAAATTGAGTGTGATGTCAAACAGGTGGATAACACTGTGGTGGGAGAAGCAGGTGTTCGTTTTGTGGAGCTGGTCCAAACACTTATTAAAGATGTGGATGAGAAGGAGCATTTCTTCCAGGTCAGATCTAATAAACATTGTTAAGTGTTTTTTATTTATTTATTATTTTTGCTTATTTCTCTGTCCTTCTCTCTGGTTTCTACAGCGCGTGTTTCCAGTGGATTTCGGCACTGACTTTGACGCAGCCATTCGGGTCCTGATGTGGCATTTCCTGTCTAGGCTGGAGCACTTCCTGCCAATCCCTGACCTCCAGCAGGTGGGATGTCGTGGTCGGTCTAGATTCCTAGAAATTGTGTTTGGGAACTACAATCTATTATTTATCGTTAAATCTGGAGTTTTTGCAAAGATGACACTGAACACCTGCACAAACACAATTTTTATCATCTTGTGTCATATTATAATACTATATTGTGAGAAACTATCCACTTTCATTCATATTAAGGAATATATTATGAATATTTGGATTACTGTGATTTCAACAGTGTTATTTTAGCATTTTTTTATCAACTTTTATAGCTTTATTAGTATCTTTTAGTAATTTGCTTTTATTTTTATATTTAAATTTTAGTTTCATTTTTATTAATTTGTTATATGCTTTTGTCATTTTTATTAGTTTAATATTTGTAAATAGCTTCAATTTTACGTTTTCAGGTTTAGTTTTTCTCATTTAGTAATTTTAGTAATTTATTTAAAGTTTTTCATCTATTATTTATATTTTTATGTTATTTCAGCATTTTTCAACAACACATACAATATTTATTAAAAATGTTCTATTAAATTAGGTCAAAACATAATTGTATATGTCCTGAGTTTGCTATTGCTAACCTTCTGGTTTCAGACTCTGGCTTGGCTTGATCCACTGTTGCCTGTTTCAAAAGACTGTGAGGAGTTCAATGGTCAGTCAGATCACGTAAAGATACTGCTTGAGCACTACAAGAACCTTGGACATCTAGATACCAAATGTAAGAATTTGATCAAGTCTGTTTGTCTTCAACACTGCTGAAGTCAATGACCGTTACAGTAGCTACTGTTTATAACAGTATCTTTCCATATTGCGACAGACCCTTGTCAGCCCATGAGTGCAGGAAATTGCATCCTGTCCACACTCTCTGGTAAAGTGAGTGACATCCATCAGAAGAGAGTAGGTCACGCTCAGATGTTCGACAGACAGACCTCGGACCACATTCAGAAAAGTGTCGCAGAGTCAGTAGTAGGAGCATCTGAATGTACAGAGACTCTGGTAGGACCGGATGATGATGGAGAGCATCTTGTTACAGAATCAGAGTGTGCAAGAGCCGTGGCTTTGAATGATTCTGTGCTAACGCTTCCAGAAGACCACAATTCTACAGATGTAATAGAGGAATCAGACTCTAATACTGAACAGTCAGAGTTCCTGTCTTCTCCTTTGTCTACACAACCAGTGCCTGAAGACAGTGCTGTACCCAAAATACTTGTAAGCATGCGCAGATCTGCACAGAAGCCTGTTATCTCAGAAAACAAGTAAGCTCATAATTTGCTTATTTGTTGTTGCAGTTTCAACATGAGTATTAGTATGCTCGCAATCATAAGATATTATATAAGAACATATTCTTGAACATATGTACGACTCCTAATGTCTTCATTAAAACAAACTTGGTACACAGAACAAATATTGTTTATTATAGTATAGATTATTGAAATTCATATCTGGGTTATGATGACTTACATGGGTCAGTGGCAAATAATAGTGTCCACAATTCAGAAAAGGCGGTTCTAAAACCAGTTCTTAGAAATGTTGTTTTCCAGTGCTGTTTTTGTTAACTAAAACTATTAAAAGTCATTTTCTGTAATTGAAATAAAGCTGAAGTAAAATATAAATATTATAAACTTAAACTTTAGAAAAGTTGCCTTGGCAACTAGCTGAAATAAATAAGTTTGAATTTAAGAAAATATTCAAACTTAACAGAAACAAAAACTAAAATTAAACTAATAAAAATGACAGAAGCACATAGCAAAATTACTAAAACTAAAATTAAAATGAAAACTTAAAAAAATATAAAAATTAAAAGCTTGAATGATAATATAAAAATAGTTGCATAGGGTTTTAAAAAACCTTTTAGCAATTTTCAAGAAAGAATTCAGTTTTCAATTTAAGTTTAGACTAAAAATGTCACGTGGTATAACTTTCAAATAAAAAGTAATATATGTATTTCTTGTATAATACATCATACTTATTAATGACTGTACTTAATCATTTTTTCAACAGTGTTTTAAATGTTTTATTTTTTTCAAGGTAAATATAAAAAAATATGTGAATTATTAATTCATACATATTACGTTTTTGGGAAGACATAACATGACATTTCACAACCTCAACTTGTGTGTATCTTACCAAGCACATCTATTGATTGTGGTACTATTGTTAAATGTTTTTAGGGGTGACCCTGTGGAGTCTGACGAGACCGACCAGTACTGAGTGCACTCAGGAGATTAAAAAAAGAAGTGAGTCGTAAACGAGATGCCAAGAGACCGGGTTAAAATTATAAAGGAAATCACAAAGGGAGCCAGATGAAAGAAGGACGTATGTTGATGAAGCCTGTTTACCATTTTTGCAAGATGGATTACTAGGAAAAAAACTCATCATGCTTGCAGTGTCCATTCAGTCACTCTCAGGAGCAAAACCTCAGAAGTCACATAAAGAAAGTCCACTCCACTGAAGTAATGGGAAGTGGGACTGCAGTTGACCCCAATTTGCCCAACAGCTGTCATGTTTGTGGCAAAAGCTACCACTTCCCGTGCTTATTAAAAGCCCACCAGCGCACCCACTCCGGAGAGCGTCCTTTTCGCTGTCCAGTATCTGAATGCGGCCGCAGTTTCTCCCATTCCCAGGCCCTCCTTCGCCACAGACTCATTCATGTGCCCAAAGACATCCTAATATCACCAAACGATGTTCCTGAGGAAAATAAACCACAAAAGCCAGAATCCCAAACCTATGACTGTCTGTACTGCGGAGAGACCTTCAGCTCGCTCAGCGCCAGGAGAGACCATCACAAGACCCACCCTGAAGAAGCAGTGCATCGCTGCAACACCTGCGGGAAGCAGCTTAGCTGTCAGGCAGCTCTAATCCGACACAAGCGGATCCATGCAGAGGAACGACCCTATAAGTGTACCGAATGTCAGTCCACCTTCATTTGCGCAACCTCTTGCAAACGACACATGCTGACCCATCAGCCGGAGAGACCATTCATTTGCACCTGTGGAAAGGGCTTCACATACCGCGGCGCTTTTTTGGCTCATCAGCGCAGCCATTTGGAAGAGAGACCATACCGTTGCGTGGACTGCGGGAAGGGGTTTCTGTACCCAGGGGCTTTGGCGCAACACCAGAGAACCCACTCCAAAGAGAAACCATGCCTTTGTGCACATTGTGGGAAGAACTCTAATATAGAGAATTCTCTTTGTTCACACTCGGACAGCCACAGCACAGAGAAAACTTTTAAATGCACCTTGTGCGACAAGTCATTCGTGTTCAAGGCCAGCTTGGCCCGGCATAAACTCACACACACCGGAGAAAGACCGTTCCTTTGTGCAGACTGTGGAAAGGCCTTTTTCACCTTCGGAGAGTTGCTCAAGCACCAGCGCTACCACACAGGACATAAACCTTTCCGATGCCTGGACTGCAAAAAGAGTTTTACGCAAGCGTGCTACTTGCAGGTCCACATGAGGCACCACACAGGCATACGGCCTTATTCGTGTTCTGAGTGTAACAAGAGTTTCTTCAGTTCTTACCGCCTTAAGAGGCACCTGCGGATTCACACGGGAGAGAAACCCTTCCAGTGCTTGGACTGCGGGAAAAGATTTCAACAGTCATATCACCTGAAAGGCACTTCCAGATCATGTAGAAAAGAGATCTGAAAGCCGGACGTCTAATGCTTTATGGATGCATATAATTACTGGGGGGGGGGGATATAAAGTATTATGTTAAGTGTTTACTCACACATTATGAATGGTTTTTATTTATTTTTTTGCATATTTGTTCTCATACACAGACAGGTTCCTTTAATGTGGGTCAAATTGTGTTTTATATCAACATTAAGTGAAAATGTACCTTAGTCAGGGGTATATGCTTCATTTAATTTTTCACAAGTAAAAATGATGTGATAAAGAACTGTCCAATGAGTGTTAATTTTAGGATCTATTATTTTGGTGTTTCATCATGGCTAAGGTCAATAAAAAAATGCAGTTTGTTGATTATACAAAAAAAAAAAATGGTTTGGGTTTTCTTAAAAAGCACATGCTTTAAAACGTTTTATTGACATATTACCCAAGTAATACAAACGTTTTCAGTATTAAACTTTAGTTATGTATTATAATAAAAGTTAAAAGGACCTAAAACCAACGACACAGTAGAAGTGCTATTCACCCTGATGATGATGTTGGGCTAGTTTTCAAAGCGACGAAACTCGACTGGGCACTCGAAGGGAATTGGCACACCCCAGCCCTCCGAACCACTCTGTCGCACCTCTACGCAGTTTTACAGCAGTAAAGTTAAAAACAACCTTATACTACATAGACCAATTTTAACGAAAGCAAGAAGAGATTAATTAATGGACCTATAACGTTTATCCAAGAGTGCCCTACTGCACTACTGGTACCGTCAGCCAGGGGGCACCCAACAACGCACCATTTTGTAATGTCGTTCAGGGTGTTCACTGTGCATCCGTTCGTTCATACGCAAGCAACCAAAGAGTATGCGTTCTACAGTATATCAGGTAGGTATGTATGAAACATGTTTTTATTATATCAGATTTCGGACTGAAGGTAAATTGGAAAGCCTCGCATTGTCTTATTAGTTTTACAGTGTAAGTTTAAACAACATTATATACATAGACCAATTTTCACGAAAGCAAGATAGAGATAATTAATGTGCCTAATAACCTTTTATCCACTAGCCTGCCCTCTGCACTACTTGTACCGTCCGCCAGGTGGCACCAACACAACGCCATTTTAATGTGTTCCAGGTGTTCACTGTTGCCTCCGTGTTTACAGCAGCACCAGCAGTTCTCAGTAATACGCAGGTAGGAACTGGTATGAAAACATGTTTTTATCATCATCTTTCAGGCTCTGGATATAGTTATTCAAATTAGCAGTAGATAATTTTGAAACTCAAAATTATACTCAAACCGCAGCCTACTGAAACTAATTTGGGTTCAGCTGTCATGTCTGTGGTCCATCAGCAAAGAAGCATTGCTGAAAATATAATCAAACTAAATAGACAACTGTGCAATTGTTTTTATTTCTTGCTGTTCATGACCCTAATAAAACAAACCTGGAATCCAGGTTTTAAATACATTTCAGTGCCCAGTGAAACCTGTGATTCAGAGACCCCAATCAGAAGAAATGCAGTGTTTTTCATTTGATTGCTTCTGAAATGTTGTCATGTTTAAATTTTAATTATGTATATTTATAATATTTTAATTCTTCTGAATTCATATGCCAGCTTTGTCATTAATTTTACTATTAACCTTTAATCTTCTACTCCCTAGGAGTTGTTAACTCTGATTTGAATTACTTCGGCCTAATTGGACTAATCTGAAATCTTGACATTTGGTGTGGCTTCAAAAGACTTGGAATATAGTGCACGAGTTTCATAGGCTACTTTGTGTGAATAATCGAATGGTGCTTTTGCATCCTTTTACAAGCTTGAAATCTCCAGTACCCTTCCATTTTTTTCTCTTCCTTTAGGTTTCTACAGTTATCATTAATGGACAAAAATTAAGATTCCTGCCTTTCTTTCCTTTCTTCCCTAACAGTGAAACATAAAATCAATACTCCTGTATTAGAACACAAAGCAGCAAAGGGCAGACACTTGTGGGTGGTTGTTTGGAGTCCCTCGGTCCATTCATTCTGTAATTGTTTCCAGCTGGGATGGGAGAGGCCGGCGTTTGCCCAGCTGCTGCGCACTGACCTTCCACTTACAGCAGGAGGGACAGAGTCATTTACTAATGCAAGAAGCCCAAGGATCCAAGTCTAGTTTGCAATTTTTACATCAACTCTGCATTTGCAGGCTGTATGTTTTTTATGGGTATAATAAAATGGGGCGCAAGATGTAGATGATCGGAACAGATTTGGCGAAATTTAGCATTCCATCACTTGCTCACCAATGTATCCTCTGCAGTGAATGGGTGCCATCAGAATGAGAGACCAAACACCTGATAAAAACATTAAAGTAATCCACACAGCTACAGTCCATCAATAATGTCTTGTGAAGGGAAAAGCTGCGTGTTTGTTGGAAAAAAAATCCATCATTAATGCATTTACTGTTAACTCATGCGTTGGCCAAAATCCAAAACTTTTCCTCCAGTAAAAAAGTCCAAGCCCTATTGTCCTCAAATCCATCAGACGGATTTACTTGATTGTGTTTGGATTGTTTTGCTTGTGAACGGGGCTCTTGTATGGCCTATTTCTTTCCTGTTCATTTGACGAACGAGAGGGCTTTTTCTGGTGGAGCAATATTAGAATAGAGTATAGATCTATCTTGGTGGTGTTTGGTGATATTGTTTATTTATATTAAAATGTTGCAGCTTTTTCCGATGTTTTAATTTTGATGTGCTGGAGTTGTGTGGATTGATGTTTTTATCAGCTGTTTGAACTTTCATGGTTCTGTTACGGCAGTCCTTCATCACTGCAGGGTAATCAATCATGGGAGCAAAGTTTGATGTATATGGTCTACAATAGTTTGTGTTTTGATTGAAGAGAAACAAACTAATCTTACATCTTGGTGATGGTCCTTTTTGAGGGTGAGTAAATTGTCAGCAAGTTTTAATTATTAAGTGCACTTTTCCTTTAATTAAACACAAGACTGTGAGAGATACAACTTGTACATGTGATTTAACTCTGGAAGGCCTGCAGTTTTCTATTACAGTGTAATGAGTTTAATTAAAGACGGGAGTGAAAGGGGCACCCCATTTTTAAGTGACAAAAAGGCTATTTAAATGTTTGTCCAATTTAATTTGACACTCATCCGTAACTTCGCTTTGAGTCTTCTTCTTATTAGCTTTACAGAACTATGGCAAACACAAGGGCACTGTTCCCTCTCCCTCCATTTGTGTTATCTAATTTTCCTCTCATCTCAAACAATCAATTACCTGGCTGAAGTAAGCCCTTAATGCCTTTAGCTGGAAATTGCCTTTGCGCCCATGCAAGCCCAAATAAACCAGATTAGCCAGTGGTGATCGAATTCCATAGGGCCGAGACCCTGACGAGGACAAATTCTCTCATCTGCCAAACTCCTGCAGCATTCAGCTGATAAGTCTTTGTGTACAGCTCACGAACCGTGTCCCTGTTTGTGTTTTTGCTTTGTTTCAGAGAACGGATTTTGGAACCTGGTATTCCGGGGATTTGTTACTGAAGAAGTGAGGACAGATGTGAAGGTGTGTGTGTATAAAATTGAATTCTTCAAGCACTAGTATAACTAATCTTCACCTTTAAATACATGCTTTGAATCAGTCTGAATCTGTATGTATGTGTGTGTGTGTGTGTGTGTTATTTATGTAATAATTTATATTGAATTAAGATATAATTGAGTTGCATGAAAAAAATTTAGATTTCCATACTGGATCTTTAAAGTGGCAGTTACTAGTGAAGTCTGCAGTCCGGAGTACCTGCAGTCAGAATAACAGTGATTTTAATTGGAGATGACATACAAAGTTCGTGTAGAAAACAGAATGTGTCTAACCTGGCAGTCGTCGCAGTCATGTGTCAGTCTGTTTGGTATGCTCAAGAGATGTGGTAGTTAGTACCTGAACATCTGATGGATGAGAGGCACAAACACATCTTGACACAGAAACTCTGCAGTGTAGCTTGGGGACGCACTCAGCCATTTGACTGCTGGACAAATCAGATGTAGGGGTGTAAATATTTGTTCTGACAATTATTCAATTTGATTGTGATTCTTGAAATCAGTCGATCTGATTCAAGTATTTTGTTGGGATTATGTTGTAAACTAACACAAACAGACATGGAAGATTATTGAACCAATAATTTAAATATAAATGCATGTACAGTATAGGGGGATATAGATTATCAAATCAAACAGGGTTATAGAATAATCAATATATTAATGGTGTGTATAACACGTAAGGAATGAGTGAAGGCTAGTTAAAACACATTTCTATGTATATTCTCCAAAAATTCCAGAATATGCATAATAATTCACAGTTTGGGATGGAAATCAACTGTTTATTTGCTTTTAAAATGAGGCAGTTTAAACACAGCAGCATTAACTTTCTTATAATCGATTATTAAATTCACTACATTGAATTTTAATCATCAGATCAATGTATTTTTACAGCCCAAATCAGGTTGATCTGACATGTAATTGTTGCCCTAGTTGCATTTGTTCGGAGAGCATCCTAAATACATTTGAACAGGTGTGCAATGGTACAGCGAATATCCTCTGTGAAAAAGCAAAAAGACCATTTGTGGAAATGTGTATCAGAAAAGATAAAGAGACATGCTGTTAAGGGACACCACTGAAAGATACTTTAATGACACTCAAACTGGGGCAGACAGTGTATTTTGGTTTTAGGAAGTCATTAGTTTAGGAATGGCTTCACATATGATCAAACACGGTCCCGTGTGGGTCGTTGCCTGTATGAGGTGAATGTAACTTTGGTGTGTGTGTAGTGGGCTTTGTGATATTTAATAGCTCTTCTGAGACCATGATAAAGTTTTAATGCATACGTAAAAAGAGCCCTGCCTCTGCTTAATGAGCTAATCCGTTTAATGCTAACTTCACACCCACCAAAGAATCGCTTGCAGTCTCCCCTCAGACACGAGATGGCGGCAGGACTATAAATAGACCTTTAATAGATTAATGCAGTTTCTGTGATTTGTTATTGAGGTCGGATGCGAGGCTACTAGGACTAGTGACAAATGAAGGTGATTATCACATTATTGTCCGTTGCTCTTTCTCCGTCTCACTTCCTTCCTTTGTTTCTCTTTTTATCAATTATGAATCTTCAGATCTGTCTTTTTTTGAGTTTCACACCTGTGCCACGTGTGTTTCTCTGCACTTCTCGTCATCACTCTGGCTTTAATGATGAGACTTTCACTTTCAAACACACAGACAGGGCCGAACTACCAAAATTGTCAGCCGGCGACTGTGCTACTTTAGTGGCCAAGGGTTCTATGTTCAGATGGGAAGTTAGCACTGTCGAACACACTCATTTGAGCTGTGTTATCCCCTCAGAGACAAACCTGGAACCAATTAGAGCAGGAGGAGCCCATCCACCAGTCCACCAGAGGCGCTTTCGGTGTGGAGACTGAGGCAGGTGCTACTGTCGCTCCTCTGGAGAAGTAATCAACAGCACCTCTGTTCTAAGGTGAGATGGGAAACTTTGGAGAGTGCTGGGTCACACTTGTCTGACAGACTGGCGTGTGAAAGAAATGTAACGGGGTCTCAGAATTCTCCTTTGAGATATTTTTGCACTTGTACTATAAAAACATCCGACAGGTTTCAGAGGACATTTACATATTTGTCTTAAAGGCACAGTAGCAAAAATGGTTTTAAGAGTATTCGACGATCTTTATGTCAGGATTGCCAATTATGCCCTCCCCAGTACCTTACCCCACCACCCACCACCGCCTTCCTTTACATTCTACGGAGTCCGCTTCATCCTGCACTAATATTATAAATAGACTTAGTGTTAGTAAATTTAACACTTTACAGTAAGTTTACATTTTTTGACATTTGTTAATGCATTAGGATTCATGAGCTTACACTGAATATTTTTACAGCATTTATTAATCTAGTTTAATGCTAATTTATAAATATGGTATTGTTTGCATTTTAATTCATTAATTTGTGCCCATTGATAATACATACATGTCCATTTATACTTGACTTGAAATGTTTAAAATGTATTAGTAGTATAAATCAATTAATTAGTAATTAGTAAAATTAATATTAACCTAGATTCATAAAGGATTTTGTTCATGGTTAGTTAATGATACATAATGCATTCACTAATGTTAAGAAATTGAACTTACTGTAAAGTTACCAAATAAAAAAATGCGGGATGATGGCCCAATTTACAGAAGGAGACCTGTATAAATATATAGACAGATTATAAAAAAAATATAAAATATGAATAAAATAAGAAATTAAATAGATACACTACCGAAGTTTATGGTCGAGATAAAGTTTATGAAAGAAGTCTCTTATGCTCACCAAGGCTGCATTTATTTTATATAATCACAATATCAATATTGTGAAATATTATTGCAATTTAAAATAACTGTTTTCTATTTGAATATACTTTAAAATATAATTTATTCCTGTTATAACAAAGCTAAATTTTCAACAGCCATTAACCCAGACATCAGTGTCACATGATCCTTCAGAATCATTCTATTATATGATGTATTTGGTGTTCATTAAAATTCTTATTATATCAATGTTGAAACGCTAGTTATGATACTGTCTTAATATTATTGGGCAATCAGGTATACATTTTTGCAGGAGTTTTTATTGAAATAGAAAGGCATGAAGAAAGCCTTCACGTATTTGATACTCGAAAATCTTTTGTATATATTATAATATTGTTTTTACTGACACTTTGATCAATACGGCCTGTCGATAGTAAAGTATGAGTATGTAATTTGTTGTGTTTAAGGAAAATCTGGGACTGATGGCATAAACTTTTTTTGGCACAGTAGGGTAAAATTTATACCTTTTGAGTGGAAGACGTGATAGCGAGAGATTGATTAGACAATCCATAATAACATCTGCAAAGATGCAGCTTTATTTCTCTCAGAGTTATAATTCAGTAAAAAGTTTGAACAGTGCAATTAACTCCGTTTTATCCTCATACCTTAATCCACCTACCCACCCATTTGACCCTATGTAATAAAACGAGTGAAGTTTAACAGTAGTGGACGGCCAATATCACACTTTCAACTGCTTTTTTTTTTGGTACCAACCAATATCACAGAACAAGGTGTAGGCATGTACTACAGATTTGTACAGTAAGGAAATTTAGAACCCTGATAATTTATTACTCCAAAAATATAACATACCTCTCGGTGACTCCGCGGGGAAAAAATTTTTTAAAAAAAAGATATTAAATTCTGATACTAGAAAAAACGATTAGTTTTACTCTTTTAAATAGTATAAACAAGACACAGTTCTCCTCTACCAAAACGCTACTGTGTGTGATTGCAGTGAATATTTATATCAGCCTAACAGTAGCCCTTACTATGTTTAGTTGGGTTTCGACTCAATAGGGATAAAAAGTGATGTCGCTTATTTCGAATTTTGAATAGGTTACGCACAGGCATTCTGACTATCAAGATCTACATTTATCATGCGTCACGTTTCAGGTGCGTTACAAATGATACTTTATTTTTTATGTGTATATATTGCTTTAGCAGATAATTTATTTCCCGCTAAAATTTCAGGAGTTAACTAAGTATTCGAAAATTGGTGATGTCACTTCTGGGAATACAGAATAGATCATTCCAATAACTTTAATTCATTAAATATTGAATTATAGTAAAATTTCTGGTCACTTTTCAGCAAATTTCAGGCCACATTTTGCGGAAAACCTACGGGTACACGTATTGGACTTTACAAAAGTCAAGTCAAGTGTGCTTTAACGGCGAATACACGTTACACCCGGATGCACATTATGTCATTGTAAATAGTTTTTTGCCCCTCTAGTGTATATTTTGACGTCATTAAAACAAAAGTTCACAGAACAATGGTAATTGGGACTGTTGCCTTCTTGAACCACACTGTATGAAATAATTTTTTTATATTAACTGCAGTTAATGCATGTCTTGTTTGATCCTGTTGGCTCAAATTAAAATCAAAATCATTTGTTCGACTTTGAAGAAACTGCCAACCCATTTAGCTTCGAGCAGTGGGTCAGAAATAACATGACATACTGTATATTGTAGATATTTATGGACACAAACTTTTAGCAAAGTCCTATACCCTGCATCTAAGTCCTAACTTCTGAAATGACAAGGCAAGTTAGTGGGCGTCAAAGACAACAGTCCTTCAACAGCTGTCGAAAAGTAGATCCAGCTGAACAAGCCTCCTCTGATTGGGCAGAGAAACTCATTTGCAGCTGTCAGTCTCAGCATCAGCGTCTTCATGTGGAGAAAATGCCATCCAGCAGAGCTACAGGAGGTAGCCGGCGCAGTCCGTGTCCTAAATGTAGATGGGACCAGCAAAAGATTCTCTGAATATAAAATCTCCATTTCCTGGCTGTTCCTCCTTTGTCATACTAAGTATATCCTTGGGATCAAAGCTGGATATCTAGAGAAATGGAGAGGAGAGCAAGATTAAAATTTAAATAATCTTATTATAAAGATCTTTTTTGTGGCTCATGAAGGCATCAGAGGTTTTATTGAGAGTATTAGATTCATGCAGAATTTTAGAATACAAGTGTGTATTCTCTGTCATTGATGTATGATGATCTTTAAAGGGAAAACAGAATCTCCCAGTGGAACGGATGTGTTGATTAGGCCCTTGTGGATGCTTTACTATAATCAGACAGCAGCTCTGTAGCCATGGGCAAGCCCGAGCACGATTGAGCATTGCATTCACAAACAATCTCAACCTGTTTACACGCTGATCTACATCACTGTACGGAGAGACAGCATCCTTACACTGAAAGATTTTGGATTGCTAATAATGCCTAATACAGAAGTCAGAGTGACACAACGCAGATCTTTCCCAAAACTTTCATAAACAAAATGAATATAATGTATTTTGGGAACCTCAGCTCAATGTTCTTTTCTCTTGCTTAAATACGAGCTGATGTGACACACATCTTGTGAGGGTTCAATACAAGTTCATCACAAGTGACGGCACTTGTCGCATAATGTTGATTGCAACAAAAATGAATTTCATCTGGTCTTTTCTTTTCATCTAAAATCTTGGATAGATTGTGACACTTATGCAAGTGTCCAATCCGTAAATGTTAAAATAGTCACCATGTCAAAAGTATAACCACAAGACAAACAATATGCATATTACCACGATTTTAGTGTGAAAACTCACTTTCTAACCTTTCCTGTGTAAAGTCATCTAATTTTACAATGGCAACATAACCAGTAAAACTCTAAAATTAACCTAAAATAATGAGAACATCTTTATAGCTCAAATAATACAAACAATTTAATAAGAATAATTTATGTAAGTGCTTTTATAAAATACTTCCATTGTAAGTGTATCACTGTAACCTTGAGTTTTGCTTTATGAAAAAAGAAGAAAAGGACAGTACACTGCCACAGTGCTCGCAAAACACGTTTAATGATTGACAAACCATTTCGGTCTTCGTCAGGTTGTCAAAAACATTCAAACTTGAAAGTCTTTAAATACTGTACATTAACCTGAATAGCTGTGGGCAACAAAAAGGTCAGCTGTTATACAAATAAGCAAGAAATCAATCAATGAGGACACATTATATACAGTATATATCTCAGCAATATGCCATTCATCATTTAGCATTTTCGTTGTTCATTTATGTTGCTTTTTTTCCATTTCCCATAATTATATTGAAAAAAATATTGACCATGACAGTCTTCAAAAACTGCCTTTGTGTTTCTTGGAAGAAGGCATGTGGGTTTGTAATTAATAATAACAAATATATTATGAATGTTGTTGGTTCCTTGGATTTGTTAGTTGGTTTGGATAAAAGCTAAATGCGTAAATGTAACAAAATGTTCTCTCTGGAAGTGTTGCTTAGTTAATGTCCATCTTGGCAGAGCCTGAGCGCACACTTGACTGCTGGTACACTTGACTTGAGTTACTTAAAAAGAGCATAAACATTTGGATCCCACTGCCATTTGAGTGAGACTTGTGAGTCTCATAAATGGAAATGTCAGATAAAGACAGAGCATACAAACTAATCCTGTTTGTAATGATGAATGCCTGACTCCATTCGACTGCTGATCCTTGCACTCCTCTGGACGTGGTCAGATTTAAAAAAATTCAGTCTTAGCAAAAGTTTTGGGAATGTCCAAAGCTTTGGCCTACTTTAGAGAAGGGGCTGTCTGCACAGAGCGCCATGCTCATTTATAATGCATTACAGAACGCTTTTAAGCAATGTAGGCCAGGAGTGCAGACAGGTTTGTTGGTCTTGGAACACGCCTCTGAGGAACACACCACTGTTCATGCAGTTGAAATGTCACACACAGGTCTTCCCCCTAACTCGTCCTGGAAAATACTCAAAATGGAGCACTCCAGATTTATTCACCCCCTCTCCACCAAAAGAAAAACTGAATGGTAATTGAGAATAGTATTTATTTAAGAAGGTTTCAACAAAAGGGTTTTAATGATTTTTTTGTGTTCTGCCAACATTTTCATTAAATGCCTGTTGAAGACATTATTAAATGCTTATTAAACCATTATGATGATATTAAATGTAATTATATATATAGATAGATAGGATATATATACACACAAACACACACATACATATATACAGTGGGTACGGAAAGTATTCAAACCCCCTTAAATTTTTCATTTTGTTATATTGCAGCCATTTGCTAATATCATTTAAGTTATTTTTTTTCCTCAAATAATGTACACACAGCACCCCCATATTGACAGAAAAACACAGAATAGATGACATTTTGCAGATTATTAGACAAAAGAAAAAACTGACATATCACATGGTCATAGAATTAGCCCTTTGATGTGAAGCACATCATATATTTAACCTCAGGTGTTGTCCATTTCTTCTGAGCTCCGTGAGAGGTTCTCACCTTCATTTGATGTCCAGGCTGGTTGATTATACGAGATGGGACTTGATTAGAAGCCACAAAACTGTCTATATTACGACCGTACAGTCACAGTATATGGTCAGAGCAAATGAAGAATCATGAGGTCAAAGGAACTGTCTGAAGAGATCAGAGACAGAATTGTGGCAAGGCAAGATATTGGCCAGGGTGACAAAAAAATTGCTACGCAATTAAGGCGGGGGGGGTTCCGAAGAGCACAGTGGCCTCCATAATCCTTAAAGGGAAGACGTTTGGGACGACCAGAACCTTCCTAGAGCTGGCCGTCCGGCCAAACTGAGCTATCGGGAGAAGAGCCTTGGTGAGAGAGGTAAAAAAAGAACCCAAAGATCACTGTGGCTGAACTCCAGAGATGCAGTCGGGAGATGGGAAAGTTGTAGAAAGTCAACCATCACTGCAGCCCTCCACAGTCGGGGCTTTATGGCAGAGTGGCCCAACGGAATGCCTCTCCTCAGTGCAAGACACATGAAGGCCTGCATGGAGTTTGCTAAAAAAAAAACACCTGAAGAACTCCAAAATGGTGAGAAATAAGATTATCTGGTCTGATGAGACCAAGGTAGAACTTTATGGCCTTAATTCGAAGCGGTATGTTGGAGGAAAACAGTGCCTGGTTTTCACCTGTCCAATACAGTCCCAACAGGGAAGCATGGTGGTGGCAGCAACATGCGGTGGGGTGTTTTTCAGCTGCAGGGACAGGATGAGGGAAAGATGAATGCGGCCAAGTGCAGGGATATGCTGGACGAAAATCTTCTCCAGAGTGCTCAGGACCTCAGAATGGGCCGAAGGTTTACCTTCCAACAAGACAATGACCCTAAGCTCACAGCTAAAATATCGAAGGAGTGGCTTCACAACAACTCTGTGACGGTTCTGAATGGCCCAGCCAGAGCCTGACTTAAACCCAATTGAGCATCTACTGGAGAGGACTAAAAATGGCTGTTCCACCACGTTTACCATCCCAACCTGAAAGAACTGGAGAGGATCTGCAAGGTGGAATGGCAGAGGATCCCCAAATCCAGGTGTAAAAAACGTGTTGCATCTTTCCCAAAAAGACTCATGGCTTTATTAGATCAAAAGGGTGCTTTTAAATACTGAGCAAAGGGTCTGAATAGTTAGGACTATGTGATATTTCAGTTTTTATTTTTTTTAATAAATCTGCAAAAAAATGTCAACAATTCTGTGTTTTAATTCTGTCAATATGGGGTGCTGTGTGTACACTGAGGAAAAAAAAATAACTTAAATGATTTTAGCAAATGGCGGCAATATAACAAAGAATGAAAAAATTTAAGGGGGTCTGACTACTTTCCGTACCCACTGTATATATAGATATATATATATATATAGATATATATATATATATATATTATATAATAATATATAAATTATTTTATACTTTACTAAAAGAATATTTGCAACAAGCCTCAAATTATACAGCTATAATGCTGCTTGCAGCTCCATTATGGATTGATGTGGTTTTCCACTCATTCTTACGGCTTCTACGAAGACATGAGGTCAAAACCTCATCTATGTTAGCCAATAATATCAGGAGAAGAGTAAGCTGCAAGGCATAAAAATGGATATCAACTAAATCAATGAATATAAAATATTCATTAGCCTCAAATTTCTCTCACACTGGCCTCAGGTCAGCGAGCCACCATTATTGTTTAGTCCTGTGATAGTAATAGTAAAAAATAGTTTTTTAAAAGTTAATCTGAAAGGCAGACAGAAGCAGCTGATTATGTCTACAGATGTGAAAGAAAGACAGATCTTCTAAACTAAACACAAGGTCTTAATCCAAACCAAACCCTGTGCGTATGAGAGCCGAGACAATGGTGAGTCACTTCATGCTGAGATATTTACACATGATGAGCACAGCCCTCTGTGTGCAATAGAAATATCAACTTCCCCCACTGGGCCTGCCTCCACTCCACAACCCCTGAGAGATGATTGTTTTGGGAAATGAGGCAGAGGCGTTCTGATGGGAAGTGCTCCAAGTTGGTGACATTCAAATGAAAATATCAGTTTTCTGCAAATATAATCCTTACAGAGAGAAATAGCAAAATTAATATGTTTGAATTTCAGAAGACTATGGCTCTCAGTATCAAAGGCAAATTGACTGGTGATTTTAAAGCAATGCTTGCTGTTACACTCCATTACATAATGAAAAGTAGTGTTGGCTTTGCATAGTGTCAAATTCTTAGCCTTTTATGCTTTTTAATTGGCTTAAAGGCTTGTGTTTAAAGTAGAAATGCAGGCTCTAGCTCCTAACATAGCTTACCGCCTCATTATTCTTATTAAATGTCTGTTGAAGACGTAATGATGCATTTCCCATAACCCAACAATTGTCTGTAAATTCATTATAGCCTTTAGGGTATTCAAAATATTCCCATTTTTTCTTAATTTAATAAAAAAAAAAACCCTGGGTCTGCCAACATAATACCAATGCCATCTGGAACCATGATTAGAAAACTCCAAAACGGACAAGCAATACAATCAGGAAAGCTACGGGAAATCACTATCTTCACTCACCACTGGTTGGGAAATTGTTTAATTATTATCAGATGGATTATCTCTTATGCGATTCTGTGAAAAATTACATTTTATTCAGTGATGCTATTTAGTTTGCTGCCAACGATAGTCCAGAGCCTGCAGGTACTGTTGACTGTAAAGCTCAACATCAACCCGTGTAGGGCAAGTGTTTTTCATTTGGCGTAGCCAGCGGGATATTCGGTTACTGTCTTCTCTTACTATCAGAATTAATCTGACCCCTCAGAATCACATTCTGTCACAATCTGTGACATTAATGACTAAGTCATAGTATTACACTTATCAAAGTTGATGACCACTTGTATTAGATTCCTGTAGACTGTTATTGCTGCCTATGAACCCCAATGCAATGTTTGTATTTCTGTTGATGATTTTCTGTTTTTGTTTATACAATAGAAGTCAGTGTTGTCCAAAACTACACTGGACCCCACTGACATAATTGTATGGTCAAAACAAAAAACACAACACAACACACTAAAAGAAGATATTAAAAATGTGTTAGTGTTCAACAAAAAAGAAACACATAGAGAGAACATCAAAGAAATTAAATTAAATTTGCGAGAAAAAAAACCCTGATTTAAAGAAACAACTTAAAAAAAAATTTGAATTACACATTGAAAAATGTTCTGCTGCTGATTTGCAAAAAAAGAAAAGGCCTAAGATGACCTGATTTGATGGTGCTAAATTAAAAAATATGAATACAAATTTTCCATAATATAAATTTTTTCACAAAATAAGAATGAAGTGTTTTTTTTTTTTTTTTAAATATATACATTTATTATAATTAATGCACTTACCAAAAATCAAAATAACAAACTTTCAAAGTCAAACGTCAAAAGTTTCGGTTTAAATAAAAAGATATGACAATGTATAATTTAATTTACAATCTGGAAAGGAGTGGAAAAAAGTGGAAATCAGGATTAGGAATAAAATGTTATCATCAGAATCATCTATACATGCGAAAATCGGCAGAGAATAAAAAAAAAACAGTTCTAACCGAGTTTAGAGTAAGATAGGAATCTTGTCTTTGTGGCAATTTTGTGATTAAAGAATAATACAAGACTTCTTAAACTTACAAATGGTGGTCAAAGGCAAAAATGCTACTAAATGCATATATTTTGTGAGAAAGTGTGCCGTGCTAGAGAAAAACTGGCACTTTTTTGAAACCAGAACCCCAAAATTAGTAAGAAACAAGTATTGTATTCCATACATCAAATATGATGCAGGCCAGTGTTATTTTAATATATTTGCACCCCTAGTTTCATTAAAAATAAAAAACAGAAGCTTTGTCCTTACATGATAAGTACCAGAAATATCTTGGGGGACCTTTAAATATGATCTTGATTCAAAATGGTTGAGAACCACTGCTTTAATAGTTGTGGTTCAATGGCCTAATTTTCTGCTTCAAAACCAGAGGGATGTAAATTTCAGCTTAGATTGGAAAAAAATGCATCTAGACTCCAGCTAAATTCAATATTACACAAATTGGGGTTTAGAGATAATCCTTTAGTGTGCCTGCAAATACAAAGTAATGACATTTGGACCTTTTTGAAACTCCTTTTTGAAAATAATCATTCTATTAGCTGGAAGAGAATCTTGACACAGTAGACCGTCTAAAGGAGGGCAGAGGGAGGCTTTAATTTCTAAATTATCTCCTGCCAACAGTATGCAGGTGCAGGACTTTAATTAGCAACACCTGCACAACACACACATGAAGATCGACCAGGCGGAAGTGGGCAGAGAAAATCACACTATTTCACTCGCATATTAAATCACATTTTGGGCTTTTATTTTAGCGCTGTTGAGATTGCTATCCACTTTTAAAGCGATCATTGTCCTGTCATTTGTAGTACAAGTTCAAGGTGTTGATTAAAGCACACATTAGCACAGCGATCGTGAAAGCAGCCATGAGAAAAGCTGTGTTTCAAATGCTTTGATGTGAATTATATCTCAAG
This sequence comes from Sinocyclocheilus anophthalmus, assembly GCA_018155175.1. NCBI lineage: Eukaryota > Metazoa > Chordata > Actinopteri > Cypriniformes > Cyprinidae > Sinocyclocheilus > Sinocyclocheilus anophthalmus. Next base: position 915,033 of record JADLZN010010557.1, read on the forward strand.
TATGCAATATTCAATTAACCTTATCCTTCGAAATTCACTTGGAGTCGAAAAGCCAGACGAACTTATTGCACTCGTGCATCCATCTGTCTTACCTCTGAGCTGCAAGAGCTCTATTTCTCCAGCATCTTCAAAGTGCGGGACGCATCATCATCATATTACACGCTAGATTCCACTCGCCTGCCTCCAGACGTTCCGCTCTCAGATGACAGGACAGGTGTGGAAGGGGAGGGGTGAGAATGAGAGAATGGAAAGCTCATTGGCTCGTTTTAGAGTTCAGTTTGCATTTCAAAATGACTGGCCAAAAAAAAAACCCTCTAGATATAGACATGCACTGTAATTTTTTCCGGCTTTTATGTTTCTTGTCTGTCAGATTGTGCAATCTGATCTGGGTAAAATGCTAAGACAGACATCAATGATATTTTTTCTCAGACTGTATGATATATACACCGGGCGGATTTAGTGAATTGGGGGCCCAAGGCAAAATATAGGAATGGGGTCCTATACATTTGCACACATTTTCCTAGATCAATCTTGAGGTTCCCTTTTTGTTGTGATGCTTGCTGCTGCAAAATGGTGCCCCATAGTTGTGTCCAATGTTTCTACATTTTTCATGTACATGTTATAATGGCTTTCTTTCATGTTGTAGACCACGAAATGGCAACTGATTTACAGTTAAGATACAGGTTTTCACAAAAACAAAATAAATTATAAAATGATAAACAATTGAGCGTTTAAACCAGGGGTGAGTCAGAAGTATAAATTATTATATTAATTTAAAAGAGTTATGTGGGTGGATTTTCGCATTGATCTGAACAAAAACTACAGACTGGATTATTGAAAATGAACATTCATTCTCTGCCAGTAGGTGGCGCTTTTGGAACGTCAAAAATATAGAATGAGAAAAGTGTGAAAAAAAATATAGCCTATATTGGGGAGGAAAGTCCACTGATGAGTTACCAGCATAAGCCTGTGTGCAAAGGCGGTCTAATTCTAAACTTTAAAATACATGTATTTTCATTTTAACTACAAATTTAAATGAAACTAAAAAAAATAATGAAAAGGAAATTATACATTACACACCTAAGGATTATATCAACCAAAAAAAGTAACTGCTTATGCATCCTTCTCATAAATGAGTAAGCGGCATTTAAAACAATTATAAACATAATACACAATACAGTTCAAAAATTTGGGGTCAGTCATTTTTTTAAAGCAATTAAATCATTTTTTATTTCATCGGGGGATGCATCTAAAGATTCATCTAACGTAGAGAGGTTAAAAACACTTAATGTTAAAAATGATTTCTACTGTAATTAAATGCTGTTCTTTTAAACTCTCTAAACAAGACATCCTAAATAATTATTAAAGAGATGGTTCTCTGAAAAATAACAAAATTCAAAAAGTCACTTTCTTCTGCTGAACACAAAAGAAGTATTTTGAAGAATGTTTATAATAAATGACGGTAGCCATTGTTCCCACAGTATTTTTTTACCTACAGTGGAGTCAATGGGTTTTACTGTCAACTGTATGGTAGCAACATTCCTTAAAAATTATCTTTTTTACTTGAGTAAAATGATGACAGAATTTGCATTTTTGGTTGAACTAACCTGTAGCACAAGTGTTTTTACATGTAAAATAATAAGAGATGTACGATACTGAAAAATTCAGCTTTGCCTTCACAGGAATAAATTCTATTTTAAAATATATCAAATTTGGACAAAGGCAACTCGTTTGTCATTGGAGATCATAGTGAGAGTGCTGATAGTGTTATACAGTATGACAAACAACTGTTTTTTACGAATATTGCTGGGCCAAAAGGCTTGTTTGGCAGGGGTTTGAGTTGGATGCCAAGGGTCGTCGTGTCAAGGTCATGTCAGGCAACAGTGGGCGACAGATGCAACATATGGCAGAGAAAATGCTACCTCATACTGAGCCAGATTAGCCATCGAGACTCATGTGGCCAACACCTGCAGTTAGTAGAAGTTTTCCCTTCAGTCTCATCTGAAACTATTTCTGTGGTGTCTTGAATAGTTCCTCTGCTTGAGCCAAGAATTTGCAGGCTTTTAAAAGGTCAGCTCTACACCATTCTTTTATTATCCATGTATGCTCAGCTGGTGAATTCTGTCTTTTAAGTGTATCCTGGTGTCTATCAGACATCAGTCCATTTGAGAATCACCTTTGCTCACTGTGAACTAGGAATATCTACCAGATGTTGAGACATCTGCTACACAGGTTTTACACATTTCCTCCTACGTGAAGTATAGAGATCACATGCGAACAAACGAGGTAATGCAGAAATGACACGAATTTAGTCAGACTCGTTGTTCATTCACATTCATTAGTTTGGTTGATGTGCCTGAAGACTGGTTCACATATAACTTTGAATTCTTGAGCTCTTTAAAGCAGGATGGATTGGCTGACAATGTTTTTATCATTCAGTGAGGTTCAGTGAACTGTGAGGTTCATGAAATAACAATGAAAAATATTTTGCAGCATTTATTCTAGGTTAATACTAATTTATAAAAAAGTTTTGGTTACACTTTATTTAAAGATGTCCTTGTTCAATTGTTATTACACAATTAAGTACTGAGTAATATTAATATCTAATTAAAGTGATAGTATTAGAACTACAGATTGATTTAGGGGTAGTTGCATGTAATTTTTCACAATTTGCTGTTATGTCAGTAATAAGTGTGGAACAAGGACACTGTAAGAAAGTTTTGTTAATTGCTAATTCGTGTTTTTTCTTAATACAAACAATTAATACAATGTTAATTTTTACAAATTACAAAAATATGTGTAGAATTTTTTTAGATGTATGCTTATATTATTAACATTTTTCATTCATTGTACATGTGTTTATGCTTTTTGATATATTTTTGGGGGGCAGTTATTTAAATTGTTTAATTAATACAGGATTAATAATTAAACCGGCTGAAACAAGTTAGAAAAACCTGTATGCTTATATATTATAACTGTAAGGCTTTGGACACGTTCATGCTAGTTATTCTTGCTTTGGTTAACGTTTATGTTTTTGGCAGGAGTACCACACAAATCACGATCAATTAGAAATCAATTAGTGTTATGCTACAGTGACTCTCTGCACATAACATAAGCATCCTGGGTGTTTAGTTATTTGGGAGCTCTCCTTTATCCCTGTTGGTTGACTCACCAGGCTGTTGAGGTCTGGAAGGTCAAGAGCGTGGGGCTCTGTGCTTCGCCTCTCAAACTGTGCCGTGCATGGTGGTGGTGACTCAGGCCTGATCCCATGTTGTGTTCACCCTCCTGAGCCATGCTGTGCCACTGACTCCTGGCCTGTTTGAGCCACCGTCCTCCCAGCCCCCATTTCTCCAGGTAGACCCGGCACAATTCATAGTTCATAGCCGAGTAGTACAGGAAGTCCAAAGCTAGGAGGACCATGACGAAAAAGCCGTAAATCCACACACCGATGAGGGCGGTGTAGTTACTAAAGTGAAAGAAAGGATAATGATGGAAGTTAGTGATGCTGCTTATGCTCTACAAGGAATCAAAATATCATTACAAGGAAGAATGTGCCCGATTTTCTCCCCATTTAATTCAACCGATGCAAAGAAAAGAGAGGTCAGTGCCCATGCAGTGGCAGTAAAGTGCTGTAATTGCTTTCCACTGGCCTTTCTGATTGCTTTGGCAGGATAGTGTGCAGGTTGGCCAGAGGATGTACAGCTACCCAGTGGTCTGGGATTCTACAGAGGGATCAGTTCGATCTTGAGCGGTGAAATAACATTTTCATGCTTGACCAGAGTCAGTGCATGGTGATATACTGGCTTTTATGCCACTGCTTCCTTGTTTACGTCCCATCGCGGAGCTGAAGATTAATTGATTTGTTTTGGATTAGTACTATGATGTTTCTCACAGAGATGCTTGATTGAAACAACAGGGCTTGGTTTTTCATGCATACACCTGAGGCTGTGACAGAGTGAGATATTGCAGTATGCGGAGATCTTTTGTGAAGGCTTAATGTCAGAGGAATTCTTTCATCATCGGAACAAACAATTTGATCTGGATGCGCGGTTCACTTGGGAATAATGATTAGGAAATTGCACACACAGCAGGCATCAACAGAGATGTTTCGGAAACTGCTGATGCAGGCAGCAACAATACAATCATACATCACTTTTGTTTTTATCAAGATATTATGCTGATATTTTCAAATCCTTTTTAATGCATTCATGTCACTTCCTACAGATGGGCTAAAATATTCAAGATTAGGAGGTAATTGAAAAAATCAATTCATGTCACTTGATATTTACAAAATATTTTACAAAAATGTATGTAGTAGAACAAAAGTAATGTACATATTACATTAACAACTTATGAACACACACACAGAAATTATTTTAATGATATAAGTGTTATAGAGTTATAAAAAAATATTTGATTGAAACCATAGTTTTTAATAAGAATTAAAAAATACTTAACAATGAAATTGCATTTGTCTTATTTGATGGTACTCTCACATTCTATTAATATATAGTATATTGCCTTAATTCATGTTATCTCAATGCTATTAATAATACAAAGTATTTCACGTTTGCTTTTAACTTTTTTCTTTACTTCATACAAAGCAATACTCTTTTTTATTACACAGTTTTGCAAAATAGTTTTACAGTGATATCTCTCTCTTATATATGTATCTTAGAATTACTATAATGGTTAAAGAATAATGAAAAATGAATTTTATTGAGACCATAGTTTTTAACTTGAATTAAAGATGAATCTGTTTTGTGAAAAATATAAGTTATCTCTCCTTCTATATGATATTCATATGATTTATATTCATATTCTTTACTTAATACTAAAAGGAAAATCTTTATTAATATTTACTTAATAACTATACTTAAGCATTTCTTTGCGCTTTTTTCTTGTCTTTTTGGTCAATTATTGAATATTGGAAATGTTTTATAATATCACATATTTTTCTCACACAGTATAAATGGGTCTTTATATATAAAAATAAATAGCTGCCTTTATATTTTAGGTAGTGGGTCATCATATTTGCAGGTCCTTGACATCAAAAAGTTTGGAAACCCCTGATTTAATGAAAAATGTCTTAAATGAACCTGCATTTAACCTGTTCTGTCAGATATTTCTGTGTCTTTTGCATGCAAGTGGTTTTGTATCTGCTGCATTATGCATTTTGAACCGTGTTTGCATATATCTGAGGATGGCAGGCAAAATCAGGCGAGTCCATCTGATTGTCACATTTTTCTAACCTCCCTCTCAGTCAGCTGGAGGGATAAACAAGCCGTGATGATATTCAGAAGAAAGGCGTCACTCTACTGATCTCTGGTCTGGCTCACTGCACCAGAGACCAGGAGTCATTTTTCAGACTTCGTTATTTTAACAGCCTGTGGGAAAATCTGAACGGCGCTGCTAGCCTGTGGTCATTACAGCACAGGAAGGGCTTTCACAGCGTACGGGTCAGAACCCTGTCAGATGAAGTTTTAGTCGAAAGCAGACTGGCTGTGGTAGGGTTTGGATGGATGGACCAGCTACAAATTAATATGCAGGAAGGATTAATCAAGGCCCATTTTTAGAAGTGTGTGCTGAGGGCAGAGGGCAGATTACACTGTCTAATTGTGATCTCTTACCAATAAATAAAATAAAAAGTACCAGAGAAAGTGTGAATGAGAAATGTTCAGAGAATCTCAGATTATCACTAGCAGCATCAGAGGTTGTTTGTCATATGAAGCAATTAATGTCATTAATATATTAGGTCAAACTTAACATGTACTTATTATTTCAACAATTTCACAACTTTAGTATATTAATTAAATATGTTAAATGCAGTATTTTTCTTTCTTTTTTAATTAGAAGGATTCTAATTCTAATATATTATTAGATAATAATCTAGAATGATCATGATTATTTTGTTTTATAGAAGCCATTAAAGATGAATCTGCATTTTTCTTTGTGAATAATATGCTTATTTTGTAAGTTATCTCTCCTGTATGATATTCATATGTTTTACAATCGTTATACTTAATAGAAAGTAAGTATTTTCCAGAAAATACGTTCATAATTTATTTTAAAATATCCTTTTAATTGCCAATATTTTTTCATGTCATATTTATTAATTTTAGTCAGCTTTACTCAAATGGCATCTAATATTAGCTAGTAAATTGAACCAAATAATAATACATTTTTTAGAAATGAATTAAACAAGGATTAGTCTTAATAAAATATGAACACTCCTGAATTTATTTATTATTTTAAAATTCTTTCTCATTATATTTTGTCAACAGTATATTTGAAATGTATTTATTTATTTGTATTGTTATTTATTTTATACATTTGATTCATTTTAGCCTTAGTTATGATCAAAATAAAAATAATTTAAATAATTTTGTTTACAACACTGTAAGCTCTTCAAGGAAAATTTAGATAGGGGTGCACCATTTAAAAAAAAAATTGTGGACCCTCATGCTGGGTGTGGGAAATTGGTTCAGAGCTCAACAAAAGCAAGGTGCATGTTAGCAAAATACTTTTATTTCCGAACAATTACTCACTTGTGAGCAAAGCCATCTGAGTTGGTGGTGAGGTTGAGCTGCATCACACTCTGAAATTCAGTTTCGTTGCAGCAATACTTGAAGGCCGTGTTGTTATGGTGACAGCAGAATATGTAGGTCTTGTTGTCCGAGAGGCGAGGGCAGTGGAAACCAAAGTGATAGCGCCCCTTGTGGTCGGAGTAAGGCTCACACACTCTGAAGTGTGCAGAGAGAGCTGCAGAGAGAGAAAACATGAGGATGAGGGAATAAAGCAAGTCATTCATGGGTCGATAGAGCTGAGTGATTTCAAACAGCTCATGATCTGATTCAAGGCGGGATGAATGACTTCTGATATGTGCTACATAGAGATTATTGGGGTGGAACAGAGGGAGAGATTTACAGATCAGATTTTTCATGCCTTCAGTAATTAGAGCTCTGGCTGCTAAACGCTGCCAGATTCATTTAATACGTCATGTGGCACATTTCAACTCCAGAAACACATGAGAGCGAGAGTTTCTAATATCATAAGTGACATAACAAACATGTTCGTCTCGCTCCAACTCTCAACTCATGAACTAACTCACCGTCAAACAATCCTGGCAGCAGTAATTTCTCAGGTAATGAAGTTTGCAGAATCTCGGAAACATTCCAATGAATGAGCAAGTATCTGGGCCATTCCTATTTTTTTCTATGAAAAATTCTGTGCTCATCAGCAGTGTCCATTGACTTGCTTCTAAAGTGCACCTGCTCATCTCCAAAGCTTCATACTGAGCTTTACGGAAAAGAAGAAAGCACTGTGCTGTCATTTGCATATAGATGAGAGCTGTCTGGGAATGCACTATTGGTAAGTGGAATGGACAGGAACACTGGAGTTGGATCTCAGTGAATTTGATGGACCTCGCTGTCCGTTTTTACAGTATTACTATTTGTGCCAAAGGCGGATGTGCTCTGACCTGTACACTAAGTGTCAGTACGTTGGGGAGAAATTGCACGAAATTTAGGCACTGAAAATTTATATATATATATATATATATATATTATCTTATATATATATATAATATCTATATATCATCATGTATATATAAATCTGTGAAAATTATGGTAAAAACAGCAGCTATGGTTGCCAGAAACTATTTAGGTTTATGGATTTAAACCTTAAATTACAGTCAAAGAAATAAATAAAATAAACCGATGAGAACCCTTCCACGAATTGACAAGTAATAAAAGCATGACTCCAGTCCATCAGTTAATGTATTGTGAAGTGAAAAGCTACACGTTTGTAATAAACAAATCCATCAAGGCATTTTAAACTTTAACTCACCTAATGGAAAAATTCTAGAACCGAATAACATTCTATAGTGAAAAAGTCCATCTCCTGTCCTCTCATATCAAAATCCACCAAAATATTTGTTTAGAACAATTTTGGACTGTTTTCACTGGTAAGTGCATATTTCTCTCCTGATTCCGATGATACTTTTTTGATGGACTTTTTTTCTTACAAATATGGAGCCATAATTACTTGTGGATTATTGTGATGTTCTTATCAGCCGTTTGAACTCTCATTCTGACGGCACCCATTCACTGCAGAGGATCCATTGGTGAGCAAGTGATGTAATTCTACATTTCTCCAAATCTATTCTGATGAAGAAACAAGCTCATCTACATCTTGCTGAGGGTGAATACATTTTCAGCAATTTTTGCATTTTGGGTGAACTATTTCTTTAAATTTTCCAGTTATTTCAAGGCAATTATTCTGATTCACATGAGAACAATGAATGAGCAAAGAAGGGGTTCAGGCCTGGAAAAGACTCACAAGAACTGGAATAGAAACAAGAACTTTTATCATTAACTGCCGTGAAACGATTTTTAATAAGAGAGGCAAAAATATTATGACACAGGAAACTATTTAATGTTTGCCACATTTGACCCCTCGCTAATGACCAAAACGTCCAATTACGTGAGTGTGCAAGCATACAGAGAGGCTGGTAATGATCGGAATAAATCAGCGCTGACAGCAGTGTTGGCCAGAGAGCCCTCCAGTTCCACCTTTGACCCCGTAAAGAGCCCAGTATTACAGGGGAAGTTATTTGGCAGTGCTCAGGTTATGTATCCATCAACCAAACAGGCAAAAAGTTAGGCAATAAGGCAGGTCTCTCATATTTGGAAAGGGGGAAAAAGAACAAAAGAAAAAGGTGGGGTGTGAAATGAAAACCACCTGTTGGAGATTTTTTTTGTTTTCTTTTCCACCATGGCAGCAGGAGTATTTAAGTGTTTTTATTTTGGTATGCCACATGATCAACACCCATATGGTTTTCTGTGCTGACAGGCAACACCTTGGTTCATGCTCATTTCACCAGAAGTAAAGTGAGAATGAAATGTGAATGTGTGTGCAATGTGTCCACCTGTCTGACAGATCTGAAACCATAACATCAACCCTTAAAATCATGTATGACCACAGAATCCATTTTCGGTATGTACACTAAAACATTCAATAAGGAGGATGCATTAAAATGATCAAAAGTGACAGTAGTGACATTTATAATGTTACAAAAAAAAATTATATTTCAAATAAATGCTGATCTTTTGAACAAAATTTATCACTGTTTTAACAAAAATATTAAGCATAACTGTTTTCAACAGTGATAATAAAAAGATTAGAATGATTTCTGAAGGATCATGTGACACTGCAGACTGGAGTAATGATGCTGAAAATTCAGCTTGGCCATCACAGGAATAAATTACATTTCAAAATCTATTAAAATAGAAAACAATGAATTTAAATTGTAATAATATTTCACAATATTACTGTTTTTAATGTATTTTAATTGTGTATCATGCATATTATGTAGCTTTGTGTTGGAATTTGACTTTATATCTTTTAGTTGTGACTTTATTTATTAATTTTTAACTGTTTTACCTTTTTTATTTGGTGCTCTAAGGTGGAAACAGGCTTCCATAGCTTAATGATGGTTTGGTGCTAGTTTCATTAGTGAAATATTCAGAAATGAGTGATGTAATTACTGCCCTCAGCAGTCTGATGACAAATGATAAGAATATTTTAGTCTTCAACAAAACAACAAGATGTAGCAAAACATGAATAAATCTAATGCAATTTTTAGCATGTAAAGAGCAACACCATGCTTCATTTTTTAGCATATTTATTCTTTTTAATTCAGCACAAATGTGTGTTGATGCAATATATTAATTGGTCCTATGTAATAAATAAAAACACTAAACTAAAATGTATTGTTGAATTGTTTAATCGTTCATTGAATTATTCAGTCACTTTTACAGTATAAATAACTACTTTATGCAACTAATATTGCCATATGAACAACTAGTCAAAAAAAACAGACACCGATTTAATGACTTGTGCTCAGTAAGTGAGACCGATTATTTCAGTATCCATTCAGACATAAGTGTTTTTGATTCCAGTGTTCCCAGGTTCCATACAAGTGCAAAAGTACAGTGTTTTATCCGTGTTGGTGGAAGAATGCACATTCAGGAACTTTAAACGGAACCAAAAGTCATAAATCGTTCAGTTCCTGTGTTTTTTTTTGTTCCCAGTCCTACTTAACAATGGGCTTGGCAAGTGCTCTTCTTCAGACTTCTGCTCTTTCAGATAGTTCAGTTGAGAGAGATATGTCTGAATGCTGAAAAGTGCTCCATGGCATCTCTCTTTGCATACAAAAGGCGCACAAGACATTTGCTCAGAGAAAACCAAAGATGAATAGAGATATCGTTCATGCTTATTGAAGTGAGCTCAGTCAAGAGAGTCCACTAAATGTTTTAAAGATACTGACGTTACCATAAGTGGATAGGTTGATGACTATTAACCTCAGGGAACGGCAGATTTTGGATGGAGTAGAATGCCTCATGAAGCCAAACAAAAAAAAAAAAAAAAAAAAAAAAAAACCCCCCCCCCTCCCCAACAAAACAAACAAATGAGCTGTGTGGACTCATAAAGGTGAAAGTTCACCCTCTTGTGGGAGTTTTGGCAGATGAGGGGAGCCAGCATGTGTTTTCTTCTGGCAGAGAGAGCAGATCTACCTGGTTGTGTTTTATAATGATGGTGGACTGTAGCTCTCGCTCATTATAACTACATGACTGTAAAGAACATTCCATGAAAGAAATATTAAATATTCACAGGCCTTGTCCTCAAGTTACTTTTGGGTAATTGTCTGTCTATGTTAGAATAAACATGTCTGTTCTCACTGGAGAACGGCAGCAAAATGGTTTATGAATGACACTGTGCACCATTTCTCCATGATGTTCAGCCATTAGGTTTGTGAAAAAAAAGAACTCTGTTTCTCTACTTGCCGTGCTCACTTTGGGGACAGGTTTTGGTTCATTTGAGATATTTATCTCTTCTGTCTCGGGTGAGATATGGCTCAGGAGTTACATAGGCAATCTCAAAAGTCTGTGTGTGATACTTCTGGCTCCGCTTGTCTGTTGAAATATCCTGGGATGAATTCACTAAACATTGAAATGTGCATTGAAATGTGACATTGAGTAATTTGTTAATTTCTATTTTTTTTTAGATATATTATACATATGTGTATGTATCATATTTAATAAATTGGTGTTTAATTTGTTGATCACAAAAAATTTATTTTCATTGCATTTACAATTTTTGAAGCTTATCTATTACAGTAGTTTAATTTAATTGTTCATAAAGAAACTATTTTTGCTTTGTGGCAGTCAAATCAGCCACAAAATTACATTAATATATAAATAAAATTATTCATGCAACTATGTATACACACTACCATTTAATTAAATAATTAAATACAAGAATTGTTTTCTATGTTAATATATATTAAAACTTCATTTATTACTGTTATGCAAAGATGAATCCAGTGTTCAGTATCACATGATCCTTCAGAAATCATTCTAATATACTGATTTGGTGCTCAAGATTTCTTATTATTATCAATGTTGAAAAAAAGTTACGTTGCTTAATATTTTTTGTGGAAACTGTATTTTTTTCAGGATTCTTTACAGAAATGTAAAAAGAACAGGATTTATTTGAACTAAAAACTTAGTCACTTTGATCAATTTAATGCATCCTCGCTGAATAAAAAAAACTTTATTATATATATATTTTTATATATTTTAAAATAAAAATATATATGGATCAATACTGTACAGTCAAGTATGCCAGATTGCAATATACTCCTGAATTATCCACAACATAGCACTCAAACCTGGTTTACAAGATTGGGAATTGCTCTATGCAAATTGCATTCAGACAATTTTTTGGCCGTGTTTGGGCCGTTAGCTGATTTGCATAATTCCTTTAGTGAATCGGATGCTAAAACAACACAAACATCATTTGCAAATAAACGACTATCAACAGGCACAATTCATTCATAGTGAATTCCCCCTGAGTGAGGTACGTCTGGCTCCGCTTGTCTTACACAGCGAGTGAACGGTACTACAAAATGAAAAGGTATTTGTAAAAATATTCCCCAAGTATTTCTCTAAATATCTCTCTCATTCAATGCCTCTCCCTCTCTTACATCCTGTTACAACAGTATAGTCTTCGGAGCTCGATCCAAACATCTGCCCTGGCCTTTAATACAATGGCAGAATCGTCTTTTGTACTGGCTGTTTGTCTTACGGGAAATGGTTTTAGGTATGGAATTCATCTGAGGGCCATTTGATGAAATGTTCGGCGAGGATCTGTCGAGCAGATGAACAGTAGTAGCGGCTTATGCTTTGCATAAAGATTTCCATTTAGTGAGTTTGCTGGGAAGTGAGCTCAAGAGTGAAAAAAGTACATTAGATTCAGATTGAATTAAGTTGAATGTGAGTTGGATGCAAGTTGTTGAACCAGAGGTTTATTAAAAAGTCAGAAAAGACTCATTGAGAGATCATTTGTATGTCAAATTTGCCAGAATGAACCATGTATGAATTCCACAGTTTCGAGTATGTGATCTAATCTTCATCTGGGACCTCATAATTAACAATGTTATTTAATCAGCAATATGAATATACAAATCAATATATAGTGTGCAATAATATATTTCTTTTTTTAGGGTCAGGAATGCATCATTTTTTGACTAATAAGTCTTAAGTAAATCGGACTTTTGCAGGTTTTTGTGCAGGATGGTTAGCAGACCACAAATGGCAATTGTTTTATTTGGCATAAATGAATAAAAATAATAATCGGCATATATCTTTATGTATCATATTTTATAAATCAGGGTTTTATGATAATTTATTAATTATAAAAAGTAATTGCATCCATCTTTTAATTGCTTTGTGGTAGTCAAAAACAAGCACAACATTATTTATATATTTACACGGTGACCAAGAGAGCTCAACGTGCTGCAACTTAAGAAAACATCTTAATCAGTTTGACAAAACATGTGCTGCAAATACTCAAAATACAGAAAAGCGTTGCAAGTAGCACAGACCACAAAGGGGTCCCCAACAATGCTTATGAAAATTAACCATGGTTTATTATAATAAAAGTGTAGTAACCATGTTTTTTGGCGTATTGATTACCATTTGTATAACCACATTTGTACAAATACCATGGTTAAACAGGGTATAGTGTAGCAAAACAATGGTTAATTGTGGTTAACATGATTAACTATAGTAATCATGTTTATATTTATTACATTTTGTTATTAATTATATTTATTTGTTTAATTTTTTTTAATTTTTAGTAAAACCATGGTTCATTCTTGTAAGGGAAGTTGTAGACATTGTCTACTTTCAGAGTAGACATTGATAAGCATGTCCCAGTCAGGTTCTCTTACATTTCTGATGTGGTCTGTGCATATTTACAGCGCATTTCTTATAAACATGTAATGCATTTATTTTTAAAATAATAATAAATAGCAGATTTTTTGACTGTTTGCACTGCTTCTTGGAACTGCTACACAAATGGTAAACTAACTTTTTAAAGAAGTTTCAGTTTATTTTGTGCATGCTAGATGGCCCATGAATTGCTTTCAGTGACATTTAGACATTACTTTACCCTCTGCACATGTTTGATACTTGTCTAACAAATCACTGCACACTTTGCCGGGCAGAAAGAACAACTAGGCCATTGTTCAATCTTAAATATCTCATGTTGAGTAATCAGTCCAAATGCAGTTATCAGTAACTGTGAGAAAGTCCAAATTGAATTAGAGTTTCTGCCAAGTCAGATCCTTAAAATTGTGACTCAGTCAGCATTAAATCCAAGTCATGACTTCTGAGGGCATGTGCTTGACCGAGTTCTAATGTAAAACGTAAACCTGCATGGAAATAATATTCATATGGAATACTTGTTTGATCTGGGCTTACCTGCAGTGGACAGCAGGATAAAGATGACGGCCAGGGTGTTGAAGGACCAGCGGCCGTTCATGGTCATCTCTCAGCCCTCATGAAGAAAGTCAACACACACTCATTTCTCACCGCCTGGTGGTCATTTTATTCCGCAAGCTCTGGAAGAAAAACAGACGCAAATATACAGGTGTGTATACTTTATATTCTCAGAACAAGACAATAACGACTTAAAAATTCAGTCATCATTTACTAACTCTCATGTTGTTCCAACATAAAATGTAATGGAGTGAACAACTCATGCATTATTTGAACAAAGACATCTGTTGGGCTTGAGTTACACGAGCAATAACTGATAAGATGGAGCTACAGCTGGCGTTACACTGATCCTTTCATTATTGTTGTCAAAAGGGAACTGTGAGAGATTAATGATGAAGACTTGAGATTTAAGAATATTGATGAGAGGCATCATCGTTTGAAAAATACCACACAATATGCACTCATGACAAATAGATACAGCATGTTGCAAAGGATTAAATGTGATAATTCCTTATTGATGATTCCATCCATGCTTGTCTCTTCATGTGCTCTATCTGATGAAAAGCACATTTTATAACAGAGCAATATGAATAAAGCTCTCCAGTTCCAACACAACATATCAAAACAAATCTCTCTGTCTAAATCCTTTTCAAGGCCTTCACATCCTCGCAAACCCTGGTGCTACTGTCATGAGACACATAGGAAAAAACTATAAGATGCACCAAAGAGGGTGTGTTTGGAATAGAATACTAACACACTTGCTACTGCAGGCCATGCAAACCGCACACTTTTTTTTTTTTTTTGTATTGTATATTGCCAGAGCCATGGCCTTGTGGTTATTAAATTAAGTGCACAATGTGGGCATGAGCTCAAATCCGGCTCGTGTATTTTACCATTACTATTGCAGTTTTCTTTAAATAAAAGTGCCAAAAAAGCCCAAACAATACTTTGTAAAACAAGATAGATAATAGGAAATGTAGAATTTAATGATCGTACATTAATATTGGTTCATTTAAATACTATAGATTTATATATTTTAGGATATTAATTGAATAATTGTTAATAACTATTTAATTATTACATTACATTTTTTTTATAATGTAGACAGTATAAATTCATGAATTCATTTAAAGGTCAATTATTTAGATTTTGTAATCAATCATTATTTATTATTTTAATAAATTATTATTTAATTAAAAATGTGAAGTTTGCCAGCCCATTCATAAAATCTTAAACAAACAAAATCACTATTATTTATGGTTTATTTGTCATTGCCTGCCTGTGTTGTAGTTAAATACAAAGTCAAGTCAAGCATATTGTATTCTGGAACACTACATCTTACGCAATGTGATCAGGTTGTATGTGGCACATTTAGTCAAATTGTAGGTCACCTAGGCTTCCCATGCATACAGAAAGTTCTCATACTATGCACAGTATGTATTCTTCATGATGCAAAAATAGTGAAAGCACTGTGTTATACCTTGAAACTATAAGGAAGGGGCCGACAGGAGGACCACATGGAATAGATGCAATGTGACCTATCTAAGACAGAGATCTTCAGGCAGGAAGAGGAGAAATATGGCCCTCAAGCACAACCAGCCATTGTTTAAATGGAGCTGCACTGCATAATACATGCGTTGAACTAAAGGGATTTATAGGAATATGTGCTTAGTGTATAGATGTGTGTGTCTCTCTCAAGATATATATTTATCATCAATCTTTCTTATCTTTCTCTGTGTGTTTATACAGCAGTCAGCATGTCTGTGTTTGGTTTACAGCTACACTAACAGCCTGGTCGCTCAAAGCTGGCTGTCTGTCATAACACGTCACCATGCCAATTCGCCTCTGTCACCCATGCAGGCCTCTGAATGGCTTGTTGGCAGTGACAAACACTCCCTCTTGCCAAAATGGAGGAAACAAACTGCACACAGTTACACACACACACAAAACACACCAGATGCTAATAACGTGTGTCAATATTCACACAAGCCTATGGCACAGATAAGCACACCTTAAAATATCCGCTTCCAGACATATCTGTAATATTTTACATAATATTTGATTTCAAATTCTCCTGGTAACAGATTAGAGTTTCCCTCAGAATAAGGTACTGTATGTTTGTTTGTATCCAGTGTAGAAATAATCTGTAATCAAGACTGTGTATTATTATATATTGCCTCATGTTCATACAGGAATCATGTATTACTGTGCAGTTACAGAATCATATTGCACAAAAAACCCCCACACCCCTGAGTATCAACAAGCAACAATCAGATTTCCCGCTTTTTTAAAATTCCAAATGAGGTAATGACTGTTTACTCAGTCATTATGCCTTAAGTCAAAGCTGATATCGTCATATCTTAATCGTATTAAAAAAGCAGCTCTGTTTGTGTTTATTGTTCCTTTATTACTCCACCAAGGTCTGAGGAGATACCAAACATCTGCTGCACGGCTCGGATGAAACCGAAGTTGCACTTTTATATGCTAAAAGCAGAAAACAAAAAACATACGGTGGAAAAAACACTGTCCTACGCACATGGAACAGCTTTAGTGTTACCGTGGAAACTCAGAGGCATTCAGAAAGTATGTGCGCACAATAAAGGGACAGTTTATCCAAGAATGAAAATTATGTCATTGTTTGCTCACCATCTTGTCATTCCAAACCTGTATGACTTATTCCTCTGTATAGCATGAAAAAGAACTGTTTCAAGACTGTTTTGTCACCATAAAAGTCAATGGAGTTTTGTATAGCAAAAAACAAACACACAACGACAACAACAACTTTGTAAAACAAGAAATGTTTATAAAAATAATGGTTAATTTATTCTAATATATTACGGAATCTAGATTTCAATGTATACATTTATACATATAATATTGTAATATTATGATATTAATTAATTACAATATAATGTTAAATAAAGTCAAAATATACATTTTATTTAATAATATATTAAATTATTGATATAAATAAATAAATAATATATTATTTATGTATATATGACATTACTTTAATAAGTATAAATCGTTATGATTATTTAATTATGACTTTATTAATATATTATGAATAATCAATTTATTAAATGGTCAATATAATTGATATAATAAGATAATTAATTTACTAATTTAATGATCAGGTATTCATTATATTGATTCTGTACAAAAGAAGATATTTTGAAGAATGTTTCAACTGTGTTTGTTCATACAGTGAAAATCAGTGGCGTCCAAAATAACATTGCATATGTTCTATTGCCAAATTTTTTTTAAAAATAAACCCTAAGGCATTTTTTCTAAATCTTTTCTTCTTCTTTTTCTTTATAAAACAAGATTTAAAAAATATCTTCTTTGAGTATCTGTTGTAGTACTTTGAATGGCTCTTGTTTTACAGGTGGAAATCTGAGATTTTCCCCATTTAAAAACCTGAAAGGTTTTAGTAACTAACAACAAAATTCAAAACAAAGAAAGATGCAGTGTGTTCCTCAGATGGATCAGTCCCTCAGAAACAGAAGTGTGGTGCATATGGCTTTGAATTCTCTGACATTTGTGTCCAAGCAGTGGCTCTCCTGACAGTACATCACATAACGCTTCACAGAAGCAGAGAAGAGTGTGAAGGACTTTCTTCTCCCAGAGCTATACTACACTGTGTTGATCTATCTCCTCCGGACCCTTGTGCATGTGTGAGGATGTAGGAGAGAACGGGAGACGCTCCTCTTGCCTTTGAGTGAATTAGAAATCACAACATTCTCCTAGAGCTTCACTGAAGTCATTGTTCTTCTCTGAAGATCAATTAATATTTATATTCATATGCTCATCCACACACCCCTTCCACTGACTATTGAATAATAGAGTAGCTACTTACTAATTGTTTGTGAATGTTCTGTTGCTTGTTAATTTTTTATTACAGAAAGCTTTGTAAACTAATGTCAGTTTAGAGGGAAACAATGCCAGATTGTGAGAAGATCATCATCCTTTGAGACAAATTCCTTTCTGTTATTTTGGTTTCAAGGGAACTTTTTTGACAGAATTGGGTGGGGAGGTCTATAATACCTGAAGAGAGGTATATGTTAGCATTCCCATTCATCTCAGTGGAAGTTTTTGGTGCAGGACTCCCAGAAGTAGCAGGGAGGGAAAAATATACAACAAAGGATATGTATATGTTACTCGCAAAGCATACATGTCTACTTTTTAATGGCCATCTATGGAGAAAGACAGTTGGGGCATCAGCAGTTGCTAACTGGACCATGCTAACTAGACAAACTTGTTGGGTAAAGTGGCTGATCTGACTGGACAGACGTTCCTTTTAAAGGAAAATGTGAAAGTAATACTGTAATCAAAAGTCAGTCACTATATCATGATTTTGGATCGTTTTGCTCATTGATGTGCTCATGTGATAACAGAAATAAAAAATGTCCCTCAGTTACTGGTCTTTTGCTTTCTGCCTGGCTAGAACATTTGAAACTGCAAAAAACTCCACTAGCACTTAATGTGAAAAGATAAAGTCATCTATCAGCTCACAAAAAGCAGTACATTTTTAGTAAATGTAAATCTATGAGGGTAATGGAAAATTATTTTCCAAAAATGTAATACATTTTATACACAGTCTAAAATAAAAAAAAACTCTAGACTGTGTCCGGGGATTAATGTATTGGGATGAAACGAGAGAGGAACGGGTACATTTAGATAACATGAACTAATGTCATTAGCACTGCAGATGGTAAGTCTGTTCCTGCTCATCCCCATAATTACCATCAATAATCACAAAGAATGGCACAGGGGTACAAAAACTCAGACATCAGGAGAACGGGTTGTTCTTCGGCTTTAATTGACCCTTTTCTATTCAGACATTGAAAAATATTCGTATAATTGTATTTATAATTTAATATTTTATATTCGAATCACAAAGTGACTGTTGTTGTTATAGTAAAAGTCCGTTTATCATAAGAAAATAGGATTCTTTTAATATTATTAAAATATATTTTTGCTATAATAATAAAATGAAAACTATACAATAATAAATCTTAAAACGTGGTTGCATTGGATGGGAAAACAAACCCTAAAAATTAGGAAGTATGGGGACAGTATGACCATTAAAAATCATCATAATAATAATTAAATGTATTTATTATTAGTATTATTATTATTATAAATGACAATAAAAATATTTATCATTGAGCCTTTTAATTATTTATCTAATAACAGGAATACTATTTTGGAATGTATTAAAAGATAATTTTGTCTATAATAGGAATAAACTTACATCTAATAAAAAAACAATATTATTATTATTTGTAATATTACATTTGATCTTTTTATTTGTATTTATAATGTAATCATTTGTTTTTATTTATTATACTAATCAAATAACTGTTGGTGTTGTTATTAAATTAAAATGATTTTTATTTCAATTAAATATTATTATTTTAATATCATTAAAATGCTTTGTATGTAATAATAATGAAAACACTATACATTAAAAGTTTTATAATAAATGAGCTCATTGGTAGGAAACATCCTAAAAATAAGAGTCTGGGTAGAATATGGTCATAAATTGGATGTTTTACTATGACCTGCGTTTGATCCTACATTTTTCAGTGACAGAGGGTGACTGCACTGATTGTCCATTTAAACGAGAGATCAACAGCTGCAAATAGCTTTTATACTTTCTCTGTCCAGTTCAGTCCCTCTATTGCTATTTCATTGCTGTGTTACTAAAGAGCTGTTTTATTGCTCCTCTGTGTCGGTTTTCGGCTGTAATGTGAGTATGATGGAGAAAGGCTTATTCATTAAACACATTAACACACATTGTCTTTATGCGACTCAGATGGCCCTGTGTGAACCCGAGGGAAGACTAACCCGCAGTATGATCGACTGCTCTTAGCTTGAACCTATCAGTACCTCAGGCGTATTGGTGTTTAAAGCAGAGCATCAGGTGTAATACTAGGACAGATGCTGGCTGGATCTCAGAAATGAGAAGATTTTTGCCTTTCAAGTCATGTATTCAAAGCAAACTGGTCAGAGACATCCAGAGCGGGTTGTTTGCAATTGAG
The DNA here is from genome assembly GCA_018155175.1 of Sinocyclocheilus anophthalmus. Classification (NCBI taxonomy): domain Eukaryota; kingdom Metazoa; phylum Chordata; class Actinopteri; order Cypriniformes; family Cyprinidae; genus Sinocyclocheilus; species Sinocyclocheilus anophthalmus. Next base: position 934,927 of record JADLZN010010557.1, read on the forward strand.
AAGAATCTCTTTTTCTCTCTGTCTCTGTGAAGGGCAGATAACCAATGCTGCTGGGGCAAAAGGGGGCTGAAATATGGCTCTCATTAATACTAGCCACTTTGTTCTCCTCCTAAATGTATTTCTCACCTAAGAGAGATGACGTGTCGAGACTAAATTAGGGACCTAAATTTGGCTTCTGATTCAGAGAGAACATTTTCTAGACAGTGTTTCCTAAAGGTCTGAGACTAAATAACAATGCCACATTTCTGGATATAAACTTTGGGATTTCAAAAGTCTGCCAATCCAAGTTGATTTACAAAAACTGAACCCGCTGTGAGGATTATTTCATCAGTTCCTTTTTTTCGGGGACTGTTTCTTCTGTGCTATTAAAGGTCCCATTGATATTTTTAATTTAATTACACAGCTTTCTGGAATCCTTGATTCTGATTGGTCAGTCCAGGGCATCAAGTTTAATATTTCCTAATAATTCGCTGATGTCCTGCAATATTATTTTATTCATACGCACATCCGTGACTGAGGCAACTTGACTGTATAGTGCAGTGTTGTTTCTGTTACTAAAATAATATTCAAGTTTACTTTTGTATTGAAATACCAGTTTAAATAAAATATAAATATAGATGGAAACTAAAATAAAAACCAAACCAAAGTGAATAAGTAGAATATCAAAAAAAATGACAATGCACATAACAAATGATTAAGTGAATTAATGCAAATAAAATATAAAAATAATTGTTCATGTCCAAATACGAATAAATACGCTATAGTTATTCCATAATACTAAATAATTACTGCTGTAAGTGAGTTTGACCTCAGGAGGTCTTCAGTGTTAATATTACTGAAATATTATTACCGTATTATTATTATTATAATAAGATTATTATTAGTTTTGTTGCGTATTCTTTGTTTGGAAATGCAACACGGATAATCTCCTGTATGACCTATAAATATAATTAAATACATTAAATTTAACACATTTTATATTATATATATATATATATATATATATTATAGTAAAGTTATTATATGTCAATGTCAAGTCTGTCTCACTTTGTTTTAATATAAGAATCACCGACTGTTGCATTATCTCTTAATTAATTGTTTTACAATATTTTGATTTAAAACATTTGAAAATTATTAACACTATTCAATACACACAAATACATGAAAACAAGACTGTTAATAATATAACTAACAAATTAGATTAGTAGTATTAATGGATTAATTATAAATATATATATACTGATAATGGTTTAACGAAATCACTAAAATCATTTACAATTTAATTATTTATCACTAACACAATTAATTTTAACTATTAATGAATAATTCAAACCCAAAAAACCCATAATCTTAGGGGTAGTGTATTTGTGGTCATGTTGAACTAGCTGTGAGGTTTCTGGGGGGGACACCTCACACATGCTGTGCCAACACCCCCTAACTGTAAAACCAGCTCGAGGGCTCCGACCAAAATCACTCATCACTGCTCAGCTGAGGACGCATTCTGATAAACTAAAGTATGCTTTAGTTTATCAGCACACCAACTGACATCTCAACCTCTCACAGACAAGAGAGCTGTCAAACACACGCAGACTCGCACACAGTCTGAGAAATAACAGAGGTGAGGAACCCAATTAGTAGTTGTGAAGTGCTGCTGGGATGCTTCTGTCATCCACAAATGCACACAGAGGCTGAATGGATGCCCATCTGCTGTTGACTAAGACAAGTTCATTACATTTCCCCATGATCCCTTGTAAAAACAAAAAGCTAGCTCGATTCCAAGTTACCATCTCTCCTGACGTTCCCTTTCCAGTGATGAGCAAAAGGAAAATGTAGACACTCAGGAAACACAAGCGTCATTAGCAGTTCCTCTTTAACCTGTCTAATTATCTACAGCTTGAAGCCCTGATGTATTGATATCATGTGACCAAACATATCCGTTCCCACAATATTCCACATTAGCTCAAAACAGTCAATTCCACCCATTCACCCAATCAATGCTCAAATATCAATAACATACCGCAACTTGCCTGCGAGGTCAAAAAAGCAAAAGGTCTATTCCAAGTTCAGCACATGTGAGTTAAACATTGGGCTGTGCTTTTGAAAACAGAAAGAAATGAGCGTTAATGAGAAGCACAGAGTCAGTCTTACCTCTTTCTGTGTCTCTTTCTCTCTTGTAGAGCCAGTTTGCCTGATGTTACAGCATGTTGAATGAGACTCTCCGATGGAGTACGCCACACACACACACAGGTACACACTCTTCCTGCTGTTTCCACTGAGCGTTCAGCCTGTCATCTGAAAGAGAAGATGAACGGAGGTAAAGGGGAGGAGAGGAAACACGCACTTCTGCCCTCTACCTTCCATGCGCTGGGTCCCTGCACTTAAACTGAGCACAGACAGAGCGAGTGAGAGAGTGAGAGGCAGAGAGAGGGAGGTGTGTATGTGTGTGGATTAGGTTTTGCCTATACTGAGAGGATAGTAAAACCTGAAGTCACTTACATTTTGTGGAGCAACCAATGGTCCCCATGAGAAAAACATGTTAAATAATATCTGAATAAAAAATGTTTCACTATTTAAATTGCAAATGTCTGAAATGAAAAATATTAAAATGAAAATGTTTCATTTTAAATGAAAATATTTTAAATGATAAATTATTTACCCCCCTGAGTTTTAAATAGTGTGAAAATTGGAATAATAATAGAATGAATAAATGAATAAACAAACAAACAAACAAATGAATGAATTTTAGAAAATATTTACAACTTCATGCAGCAAACATTCAAAATCTATTGAATCATTTTTTATTTAATCAATCAGGTTGTTGCCTGATATTATGGTTTTTAATATACCAAAATTATCCCATGTTGGGGCAGATATTTAATTATGCACGCTCATTTCAGTCTGTTTTTATTTTTGTCATCAACTAACGCTCACTTCAAGTTAATTTTTTCAAGTTAACTCCAAAATTAATATCCATTTTCATACTGCAAACTATAAATTTACTTGTATATTCACTTGTAGCATTTAAAATTGATTTTTTAATGTTTTTTTTTTGTAAATTTATGACAATTATTATTATACTATTATCATTATTATTATTATTTAAATTATTAATATTCATACCTACCCATGGAACATATATTAGATAGATAGACAGACAGACAAACAGACAGATAGATAGATAGATGATAGATAGATAGTAGCTAGATAGATAGATAGATAGATAGACAGACAGACAGCACACACATAGGTGTGTTGTGTGTGTTTGTGAGTGGGTGAATGCTGCTGAATCTCTGTGTGTGTGTTTGTGTGTGTGTGAGAGAGAGGATGAGTGGGTGAGTATCCAGATCATGTGTAGCAGGATCTGGATATAGTCCAACAGTTGAAGGCAGAAGGTCAGTATTGGCTCACTAATGAGGGATGGTCTGGGTGTGATTCTGACAGCTCACTAGAGCTCAGTCAACCAGTCTTTCTCTAACACACACATACACAATCGTCCTTCTCGGTGTAGCTCAAAATCACCCGTTCCAAGATCTTCCCTTCCTGATAGTAAAAGGAGAAAGAGAGGGAGAGATGAATAGCATGTGTGTGTGTGAGGTCAAAATCTTTCTGTCCTCATATGACCCAAGTGAGAACATTTAAAACCCAACAGTAATACAGTTCAGTTCAATTCTCTCAGTTGTAAAGCATCAGTATCGCATTTATTCTGCTTGATCTCTGTGTGAAGCTGGAATATAAAACAGAAGCTTAAGAGCTAGAAAGGTCATATAAATGACTGGCTACTCAATGAAAATGATGGGAGGTGAACATTGGTCATTGCAGGATGATGGAATGATCATCATTCCTGGTGCATGTTGTGTGGTTAGATTTTTACATTCAGGTAACATATATTAAATGTTTAGAAAAGATGTAAAAAAGTGTGCACATCACTGCCCACACTCCCAAATCCAGAATGAAATTCCTCTTTTTAGATGCCATTTAAGGACTTGTCTTTGCATTAAAGGCCCGCTAAACTGCGGCGAAACAAGAAACGTATGTTTCTCTTAAAACCAATAAACTAAAAGAACATTATGAATAAATCTTTATTGACATAGATGCTAAAATAATCATTAGGACTTTATGGGAACACAATGGCTCAATCCAGGTTTGGAGATTCCAAATGAATTTTTGGAGTCAGTCTGGAAAAAAAGAAAGAAAAAAAATGCATCTTTTTACAACTTTGTCTGAGAGCAGGAGAGTTTAAATTGTTACCGTTTCTAATTTTCCATCTGTTTGTGTTTGAAAAACAAGAAAGGCACTCTCAGATTAAACTTAATAGCACAATACTGTTTTTTTTTAACCAAGGCTCATTGGAAAACATGCCTTAACCTACATTTCTCCTAAAACTTAACTGAACTGAACACTAGTGGTAGTAAAACACCAAGAGTTTTTATTCCCTTTCACACAGATTATGATTAGTGCAGATTATCGATTAATAAATAATTATTTTTATGTGCTTCCTCAAACAAAACTATGTTATGACCTCAACATACTTTTATCACAGTGCATGATTTGTAAACTAATACATTTTGATGTTTGCATCACATAACCAGATCCATATGTATGGCTCTTTTGACATAATAAACTTGCTCTGTAGCTCACCTGGTAGAGCACTGCATCCATTGAAACGTGAGCTACGATAAAAGCAAGCTAAAATGCTGGTTCTGTTTGCATGTTTTTATTTCATGTTTGCTTTTGTTACCACCATCTGATAAGTTTTGTGTAGGTCACTCACTGGACATTTCACTTTGAAAGTGTCACAAAAGGGAATATTCAAAGTAATATTATTTAGCAGAAATTTCTCCACAGGCATGTTTTTCCATTCAGTCTTTTATTGAAACTGTCCCACGTTCATTCACTAAAACAACCTCAAACACCTTTGCAGCAGAATGCTTCGCTACTGCAATACGCAGTACTGCATCAAGCACCTGAAGCAGGACAGCTGCATTATGACACACCTCTGCAGTCTGCATGACACACACCGACACACTTGCACACCCCATGAATAAATACCCACACAAACTTTTATACAAGTGCGTTTCTCTCTCCTCCCCCTACACACACTCCAGAAGAAACAGTTTGATATCATGTTCCCATCTAATGGCTTACATTTGCTCACAGTTATTAAACATTTCTAAAATGTCACACCCACAGCAACAAACACATATTCACCATTCACTCTGGGGCCCTACCACAAATGAGCATGATTTGTTTTGAAGAGCTGCACATGTGAAATTGTGAAGACGCAGCAGTATCTGATCGCACATGTGAAAATGTGTCTGTCAGCACAGCCTGAGAAAGTCCTGATGAGGTAAAGCTTCAAATAAGTGTCGGCTGAAAAAGGAAAAAACATAGAAAATGCTCAGCAATTCAGTATTTTTTTTCTTCATACAACTATTGATGATATTGCATGTATAGACAGGATCCAAAATTAGGTTTTACCCAGAAATTGTTATTAAATGAATTACCCAAACAGAATTATTTATATATATTTAAAAAAAAATATATTATTTATTAGAAATAATTAGATTCTCGTGACAGTTTGAAACTTCTGTAATAGTTGCATATGTGTCCGTCAGTTGTCCTCAGTGTGAAAAGATGGATCTAAAAATCATACACACAAGATGTGGAAAACTAAAGACTTTGTTGGTACCTGAAGATTTTTGAAGAACAGCGGACAGTTGAACTATTCAGGACAAACAAGGGACTCATGACAACTATCACTAAACTAAAAAACACAAAAAAAAACTGTTCCGGTTAACAACAATAGTATTAAGAATCAAGCATGCATGTGCAAACCTTTGAACGTGGTCATTTTTTATAAATTCAACTATTATTTTCTCTTGTGGACCATATGTAAACATCTTTTATGTGAAATAACCTATTCAGGTCAGTACTAAAATAATAACATGCATTTTGTATGATCCCTCTTATTTTGGTATAATGGGAACATTTTGCAAGATCACACTTTTTGACCACAACTGTGTGTTTATAATATATTGTGTATATATATATAATGTAGATATAGTATAATTAATTAAACATATTTCTATCTATCTATCTATCTATCTATCTATCTATCTATCTATCTATCTATCTATCTATATCGCTGTCAAATTATATGGAAAGAATTGTAGTGAATTTTGTTAGTTTTCTGTAGTAGATGGTTGGTTTGTATGTCTCATTTCACTTACATTAAACTGTTGCTCTCTTAATTCATTTGACTTTTTTTTATTATTATTATTATTTTGCAGATAAGTTATCTGCCACGAACATTTGTACTTGTCATTTGACGATTAGGAATTTTAGACCCTGTTAAGCAAGAACACACATCCTGTGCTCTGCACCACATCATTATTTCATGTAGATGTTGGTGGCATCTCATGTTCCACAGCAGGCATGTGTGACAGGCTTGTGATCTGTAGGTCTTCTTTTAGAGAGCAGAGTGACACACCTCTTGAAGAAACAGCAGGTCTGAGGAAATAATGAATAGGTGAGGAGGATACATTACAGATAATACACGAAGATATAAAAGAAAGTGAATGAAAAAGAGCGAATAAAAAACAAGCCAAAACTGGTGTCAAACATCCAAGAGGAAAACTATTTTGATATCTTGTTATGTCTTGTCATGCCTATCCTCATTAGTTTTATATACATGTTAAAAATGTTTTGTCTTTTTCTCATCGCCCCCAAAGCTGCCCATATGTTGTTTTACTGTGGTCAACCATTTGGACACCACGTGTAAAGAGCGACAGAAAGAAACTGAGGTAATTAGAAGGAGAATGACAGATAAAGATGGCAAGGAAGAGAAATGGAAAGAGTAGATATGGAACCTGAGGGAGGGCCAAAGTTTGTCAGGTGAAATACAGTTTAGCAAAGACCTCCTCCTCACCTTCCTGTTAGTGGAGCTGGCTTTTATCAAGATCACCGGCTGCCTGGAAGAACAAACTGAGATAGACACTGAAAAAAAAAAGCAAACAGGAAAAAACAACAACTTTAAAAGCCAGATTGGTGAGTGATGTTATGGGATAGTGTGAATTTCTGCAACAAATGCAAAGCTGAGGACCAACTGACAGAAAATGAATAAGCAACTTTTTTTTCTCCTATTGGTTGATCTTTTGTCCTTGATTTGGCAAAATAAAAAAAAGACAGAATAATAAGCTCCTAATCATACTGAGGGACAGCTTTCTTATTTACAGCAGAAATCTAGTTTTTTTTCTTATTCTTTTTGGTTAAAAAACTTGACAGCTATACTAGATTTAGGTTTTTTGGTTCTTGTGAGACAGATGGGTTCAAATCAGTGATCTGAACACAGCGTCTCGCTCTCTTTCTAATCACAAAGAATACATTTAGCATCACGCTTTCACTGATCTCCAAAGAACTGCTAATTAAAGGTAAATCAATCCGCACTGTGTAAACCTCTGTGCTAATAGAGCATCGATTTAATCTACATCATTTAGCTCATTTGAGGCTGTGTATGGTTTACAGTCTTGTAAATGTGCCAGTATTTTATTGTAGCATATGGTGTGCTTCTTTGAGGAACAACAATGGAAAAAAATACATATTAGTCAGTTCTGTGATAGTATTCTGGTCGTCTGTGATGAATCATTTTATAATAACCGATTTAATCATGATTATTGTGGAAAATCTGGCAGTGCTGATGCATATTGTGCTTTCAGACTGACATGAATTATTTTGCACAGCTTTGAGGCAGACAGTCATTGTTATTTTAAAGTTGGCCTCATCAGGAGAAGTGAGAGCAAACAATCTTCTTCCATTAGGTTTTCTGAAAGCAATGTGTTAGATGTCTTATAATAAGGACAGAGTGATGTAAGAATGGATGTGAGACATGAGCAGCAGAACACAACCAATAAGTAATAAAGGCTGAAGGCTTTGGGCGAGGTAAAGGAGTCTCGGGAGAGCAGCTATAGTTTCACAACTGTACCATAAATGTTTAAGAGCTGGGACACTCTTAAAGCGTCAGTTCGTCAGTAATGCTTTTTATTTTATTTTAGACAATTTTACAACACAAGTCTTAAAATGTGGTTAAAAAGAAAAAAACTGTCAGTGCAATGTGATTCAAATGTATATAGTTATAATATAGAAAATAATAAATTATTTAAAAATACAATAATAGCTTAAAATAATTTATAATTATCTAAATTTATATCATTATTAAAATATTAGCCTCAATATTATTATACCTGAAATTAATATATGACTAAAATTAGAATATTACAATATAAGACGAAATAATAATAATACATTAATAATGACATTACAGTAAAACAGTTCAATGAATATTACATATATTATGCAGTCTAATATGACAATTATGATTGATTGTGTAAAAGTATTTAATATATATAAATAATTGTATATATTATATATAGTTTGCACATTAAATATGGTTTGTATACAGAAAAATAGTTGTGTATACACAAATCCTCCATATTTTCATAGAGTTTTACTTCAGCTTTGCACTTTATTTGCTAAATTAATGTTTTTTGTTTTGTTCAGACCTTAATTGACCTGTACTAATAGGCAGCGCTCAGTGAATTCAGTAGATTATAGTGATTTTGAGCTTGCAGATCACTGACGCACAAGGTCTGGGTTTATAATATGTTTAATTTAAAATAACTCCTCCCTCTGATATTATTTGGATATGTTTAGAGATGACAAGCACTGTCCTCACCACCTCTTTGTTGCCATGCCAAGACAAACACAGCTGTTTACAGTTAGTGTCAGTCTACAGTTTATTATCCAGTGGTAGAAACAGAGCATCTTCTGTCTTCACATGACATTCCCCAAAAATGGCATTGGCACTGCCAAATTATCAACTATAGTATCATGAAATATTTTATATTTTTTATATGTAATGATATCTATATGCTTACAAAAATGATTTAATCAGAATGTACAATTAACTGATCAAGCCATCATCAATGAAGGAGGCATAGATTTATCCAGATGGCTTTCCAGATGTTCACTTCCCTAACGATGAGTTTCATTCAAGTCATTCAGCACCTGACGAATGCACTTGATTGTGATGTAATGTTAAATCTAAGTGGGAGGAGAAAGGGAGAAAAGCAAATGAATGGACCTATGTGAGGAGTGTGTGGGTGGAGGACAAGATCTATTTTTGTTCTTTTTTTTTTTACACAGGAGTTGGAACATATGACTATAAAGCATTACAGCTGGACTCTGAGGAGAACATGTCTGAAGATACAGAAATATAGTGCTTTTCCAGGCTCAAACACAGTACAACATCATGTGCCTGTCTCTAGTAACTATGGAAACACTTGGACTTTTCTTCTTCTTTTTTCTGCTAAACAGCAGAACTGGATAAGCATGCTCAAACATCAAACTCAAAACCACTACTGCCTCTCCTATAGGACTCCCTGTCTTCATGTTTGCTGCATAGTGCCTTCACAAGGTCATCTAGGCATGGATCCATAGAAAACGCATGCTAACATGTCCTCCGAGGACAATTGGTATAAATAGAAACATCACCCCAGGCTCCAAAGGAACGCTGGCCGATGTCCAGGCCTGCATAACAACTGAAGGTGACAGTCACCTTTCTAACACCAGACCTGAGAAAGTGACATTGCTGATGCTTTTGTGGTGATTGTGACTGTCATATGGCTAATGATTTATTATTGGTACCTGCAGAAAGCTGGCTGATGGATATGTGCATGTCATGGGACATTACCAACCACTCATGTGGGACGAAAAAAGGTTAGAGGTGGATGGAAATGGATGCTAAAGGGGCTTTTCTAGCCAAAAAGAATCTAAAAAGAGTTTCTAATACATGGAAATCCAAAATTCCGCAAATGATTATAAGAGTATCCTCGTTTTGATGCGATTAAGCCTGTTAATCCAACCCAAGAGTGCTGGAAGAGGACAGAGTTTAAAGGCGCACGCAAACATAAAGCAGCTGTTTTGGCCCCATTCTGCCATTCATGAAAACTGTTATCATTTTATTTATTTATTTACTTATTTATTTACTTTTATAGATGCAGCCTAAGTCATTGAGCTGTTTGAGGCTTACTGCTACGCGCTCCTGCTTTTCGTAGAAAAGTGCATGGCGCAAAGAAAGTATTTATGAGATTAATTTAAGGCAAAAAAGAAACAATCGCTCACACATCCACTTTTCTCTGAAAGTTTAAGTATGGCATTATTTTGTTGCCGTGTTGTGGAATCACCTGATTTGCATAATTGCTTCAGTGAACTGGTGCTAAAACAACAAAGCAGTCAGTCGACGCAGGTGAGCATTTTTGAACATTAATTAGATGGATAATACAGTAAATATCGGTATTCACGGTCAGCTTGTCTGTTTCTTACACGGCAGGGTTGACAGGATGTTGCGGTTACCATGGTGATGCATCTGCTCTGGTAAAGTGGGCCTTAGGATTCGAGAGGAATTCCATAAAATTATTTTCTCTTACTTTTCATTAGAGGCTGATTGCATTGGGATAGACTCATTTAGTGTTGCTTATTTGAGTGAAACTTGAGGAGAATCAAGAAATGTAACGACATTATGTTCTGTCAGTCATATCTTTTCTTCACCTCTGTCTTCACTTATAGAAATACACACTTAGATTGGCTTGGCTGGTCAAAATGAACTGTTATCAGAATATTACATACTGCAGTTAGGCTCTCACACATCTGCCATCTTTTCCTTCAGAGGATTTGGTTGTGGGCAGCTGATGTGACACTATCCTGTCCGGAAAAGCAGTAATGAACTAAATTTACATTTCCTAAAGGAAATACCATTGCTGGAACACGGCAAATGAATAATATTACATTTAACTTTAGAGTTCAAGCCTTGGTGTGTAAATGAAGTAGTCTTTTAGAGCCAATTTTCTGTTCTTCAACAATCAAATAAAATATTTATAGATATTTAAATATTTTTAAAATAAAAAAAATTGTATTTTGTATGATATTTAGTTTATAGAACTATTTAAATTTTAGTAATTATTAATTGGGTATGTTTGTATTAAAATTTAAATAAGTCTAAATACATTTTAAAAATAAATATATTAAATAGAAATATAAAGATAGATATTAATAGATATAGTTGCATTTAAAAAAATGCAACCAGGATAGTTAAGGAATATTAGTATATTGCTGTCATGCAAGCTCTGCATGATGATGTTTATCTTTCTTTCATATCAGGTCTAGATATAATGAATGCAGAATCCAGTTTCTCCTAAGCTGACCTTCTGAACATGTGAAAAACCTATATTTATAAAACTGAACATTGGTTTATTTTTTATTTCAGCTTCTTCCATCCCACCCTTAACCTCTTAATCTCCCCTCATCTCGAGACACAGGGCAACAGGTGATGCTTCGAGATACTTCACACGGTCTCATTTGCACTGATGGCAGATTGCAATCAACAGGTCAGATGAATAATTAAAGAGGAATAAGGATGGAGGGGATAAAATGATTATAAGCATTGTACCGAATGCAGGTTTGAGCTTTGAAGGAATATCCCCATCAACACCACCGTTATCAACACCTTCGTCCATCTTAATGATTGGTGTTTGTATGAATGATGCTTCCTCTCAGCTAATCAGGAGTATGCATAAGTACCCTCGATTTCCTGAGGGTTTAATCAGGCCTAATCAGCGTTAAAAATCTGCTCACCTTCTACTAGTTGTAGCATCTGGACCAATCCAACACACTATATGTTCTCTTTTTATATAACAAATACTCTGTAACCTCAGTTAACAAGCCATATGAGGACCCATGAACCCTTCCCCCCCGGAATGCGTAACACCCCAGGAAGTCGAACAGGCCTCTTTGTTGCATGGCAACCAACGCTGATATCACTGGGTTTATTGGCCAAAAGTATGTAAAGCAGGGAAAATCCCTGCATGTCCCAAGGAAAAGCAGAGTAGAAATGGACTGTGTTCTAGTTAATTCATAGGAAAACCGTTATTTGAATGAACACACATATCCTTCAGGCCATTGGGTATATTATTGTCATTGGGTATTTTGTCTTTGATATTCTTAGACTATTTAGTATGCTTGTGAGTGACGGGAGGGACACATTCCTGATCATCCCTTTTCACTATATGTAATCTTACCTTGTTTCGTATCTATGAATTTGCCTTCTTATGATAGAAACAAGCGTGTATATTATATGGTGGTAAATAGGCAAATATACAGGGGGTACGGAAAGTATTCAGACCCCCTTAATTTTTCACTCTTTGTTATATTGCAGCATTTGCTAAAATCATTTAAGTTAACTTTTTTCCCTCATTAATGTACACACAACACCCCATATTGACAGAAAAAAACAGAATTGTTGACATTTTTGTAGATTTATTAAAAAAGAAAAACTGATATTTCACATGGTCCTAAGTATTCAGACCCCTTGCTCAGTATTTAGTAGAAGACCCTTTTGATCATACAGCATGAGTCTTTTTGGGAAAGATGCAACAAGTTTTTAACACCTGGATTTGGGGATCCTCTGCCATTCCTCCTTGCAGTCCCTCTCCAGTTCTGTCAGGTTGGATGGTAACCGTTGGTGGACAGCCATCTTTAGGTCTCTCCAGAGATGCTCAATTGGGTTAAGTCAGGGCTCTGGCTGGGCCATTAAAGAACAGTCACAGAGTTGTTGTGAAGCCACTCCTTCGTTATTTTAGCTGTCTGCTTAGGGTCATTGTCTTGTTGGAAAAGAACCTTCGGCCCAGTCTGAGGTCCTCAGCACTCTGGAGAAGGTTTTCGTCCAGGATATCCCTGTACTTGGCCGCATTCATCTTTCCCTCGATTGCAACCAGTCGTCCTGTCCCTGCAGCTGAAAAACACCCCCACAGCATGATGCTGCCACACCATGCTTCACTGTTGGGACTGTATTGGAAAGGTGATGAGCAGTGCCTGGTTTTCTCCACACATAACGCTTAGAATTAAGGCCAAAAAGTTCTATCTTGGCCTCATCCGACCAGAAAATCTTATTTCTCACCATCCTGGAGTCCTCCATGCGGGCTTTCATGAGTCTTGCACTGAGGAGAGGCTTCCATCGGGCCACTCTGCCATAAAGCCCCGAATGGTGGAGGGCTGCAGTGATGGTTGACTTTCTACAACTTTCTCCCATCTCCCGACTGCATCTCTGGAGCTCAGCCACAGTGATCTTTGGGTTCTTCTTTACCTCTCTCACCAAGGCTCAGTTTGGCCGGACGGCCAGCTCTAGTAAGGGTTCTGGTTGTCCCAAACGTCTTCCATTGAAGGAATGGAGGCCACTGTGATCTTGGGAACCTTAAGTGCAGCAGAAAATTTTTTGTAACCTTGGCCAGATCTGTGACTTGCCACAATTCTGTCTCTGAGCTCTTCAGCAGTTCCTTTGACCTCATGATTCTCAATTGCTCTGACATGCACTGTGAGCTGTAAAATCTTATATAGACAGGTGTGTGGCTTTACTAATCAAGTCAAATCAGTATAATCAAACACAGCTGGATCAAATGAAGGTGTAGAACCATCTCAAAGATGATCAGAAGAAACGGACAGCCCATGGAGTAAATATCTGAGTGTCACAGCAAAGGGTCTGAATACTTAGGACATGTGATATTTCAGTTTTTCTTTTTAATTAAATCTGCAAAAATGTCAACCATGCTGTGGTTTGCTGTCAATATGGGGTGCTGTGTGTACATTAGAGGAAAAAAAAATGAACTTAAATGATTTAGCAAAGGGCTGCAATATAACAAAGAGTGAAAAAATTTAAGGGGGTCTGAAAACTTTCCGTACCCACTGTATTTAGGGCCCACATGAGAATCGTTAATAAATTCGATTTAAGTCCATTTGCAAATTACTATGCTTAGAGAACAAAGGGTCGTAAAACCCTCCAGAAATTGCAACCTCCCGCTTGGAATTTCAACCTTTCTCATTGGACAAGCCCATCTTGAAAGGCGGGGATCTTCTCAGACCTTAAAGGCCCCGCTCCAGGGACCAACCCAGTCGGTGGTTCTGTCAGAAGCTAAGAAAATGTGAGAAAACGCTTCAGGATACCAAAGCTCGTGCCAGGCTCCGGACTAGTCCTTTTCATTCATCAAGTGACTCTGACTCAAAACTGGTTCTTTTCATCGACCTAAATTCAGCAAAGATCAACAGGAAGCCTTAAGATTGCATCCGGAATCCTTTTCAGACATACTCGCAAGTATCAAACTTAGCCGATTTAATTGATGCATTAAGTATCAGTTACACCTTTTTACAAGGTTTGTTTGAACTAAGAATCTGACGTTTGCCCTCAGGTCTTAGATCTGTTGAATATACATGCAAAGTGTTCCATAAAATTCATTCTTTATGCCTCTTTCTATACTGAGTTAAACTTTAACCCTTTCCAATACCAACTGTATGCATGTGTGTGTGTATATATGCATGTAGACCAGCCTTAATGTGTTGAGTAGTATGTTGACTAGTTTAAGTGTTTGGTAGTTATAAAACCGTACCTGTATCACACTGACGTGTTCATTGTTTGTTCATAACGGAGTCATAATCAATGCAGAGTTTTACGTACAAGCTTGTAGAATTGTACAGTAAGAAAGTTATTTCCCTTAACCAGGAAATTAACGTTCTTGGAATTGACAAGACAGTTGACCCTGAGAGGTCAGCTAAATATCTACAGCGGATCTAAAATATGAATAGTTAATTATAACTAGTTATGGTTAATTATTCATATTTCCCCATGAGCTGATTCGCTACATAGTATACGTGTTCACATCGTATAAAAAAACACACAGGTCTCACCAAGCAGCTCAGAAAAATGCATTTGATATTTTGAAGGCTGAATAAAGCCATATGACATTTCTCAAGCTATTTTTTTCTCAAAAAGAAGCTTGAATTCCATCAAAAACAAGTCAGACATTTCCATCCTTTTTAGCTTGCTGAGTGATTTGCCGCTGTTCAAGCGCGAGCAGCAGGAGTGTCCTTTATGCCAATGGCTGGTATTTCATTGACCCGTGAAATGTATTTGCTGATAGGTCACCATCTGTCACCCTGGACCAAATTAGCAGGCTTCAGGATGGAAAATGTTATCACTGAAATTGCAACATGTAGATTGAGGGAAGTTTTGGGAGCTACAGGACAATTGGTACCCTAGAGACAAAAAGGGCCCCATTAAACAGATAATTTTTTCCTTTGCTGAATTCTACCGAAAACTATTCTCACCAAGCTCTGACTGGCATCGCTGTTAATGAGAAAACAAGATCCACAAAGTCAAAAATTTTAATCAGGAGGAGCTATTTTGAGAATGATAAGGATGAGAAGCAGGGGAATGTTAAAACCATTGACGATTAATAAAGTTTAAAAGGATTCGTAGAGCCTTAGTAGCTAGGAATGTGTCACAATCACCCTGTTTACGAAATTAAATAGATGTCGTTGATGGATGAACATGCAATCAGGGGGTTTCTGTACCTTTGAGTACTCAAACAAAATAAGAGGGGGTTTTTTTGGGACCAAGCCTGGCTATGGAAAACACATGCCGTTGCATTTGTTTTGCAAAATGATATTCAGATTATTATTATTTCTTTTTGTGCACTTCGTCACACTTTCATCGCAAAATGGCCAGTGAGTGTATTTTGAAACAACTTTAAGTATATTAATCGTATTTCAAAATAGGCTGCAATTTTAAGCTATTTGTAATATATTTTAATGTATGAAATTGTGTTAAATTGGAACCACTTCAAGTACATTTAGTGCGATTAAAGTGTATTTCTTAAAATACATTTAAAATGTCCTTTTAATACTTCATTTTAATGTGCTTCAAGAACATTTCAATAGCATTTCAGCTCATTAGAAATGCGTTAGCATTACTAGTTTACTATGAAGCATTTTTTCTGTATTCACAATTGTATAAAAGATGTAAAAATCATTAAATATAAATGTGAAGACACACACACACATACAAACACTTTGAAATCTAGACAACTTTAATATATTGTTGTGTACATTACAAAATTATTTCCTAGAGTACATTAAAAAAGTAGAGCAGCATACAGTATATAATATCTTGACGGAAATACATTATAATAAAATAAAGATCACTGAACTAAGGCAGAGCTATTTTTACCCATTGGTAGAACATTTCAGTTAAACCTGTATTACTGAAAAGTACACCATGAATATTACATCACTGAATAAATAATCATCAAAATGCAATTTTCTGAGAGAAGAAAAAGTTACTGAAAAACAAAGTGCAGAAGTGAATAGTGTATTTTTTTTAAAACAAACTTAAGCAAATGGCTGAACCAAACAAAGAAACAGAACGGTTCAGATGTCACATCTTCATCTTCAAGTGGAGGGTCACTTCATTGAGAATGACCTGAATTTTCTGCAACTTGCAATTCAGACACTGTGGTATTTGAAGACTGGCTATGAAAGGGAAAAATAATTTGTATAAAATTAACCAGTGATCAACAGTTTTGCATCCATGTTTGAATATTTTTTTTATAATTTTCATAGATATGCATTAGAATTTCATTGACTTCTCAGTTTACCTTTCAAAGCTTTAACTAAATCCTCATCAGTCTTGACATATGAGTGTCCATTTTTATCCCCTTGTCTGTCATCACTATACAGCACTCTATGAGTTATAGTGGACATAAGATTAGAAGAAACCCAACAACACCACTTATAGCCAGCAGATATACAGTGGGTACGGAAAGTATTCAGACCCCCTTAAATTTTTCACTCTTTGTTATATTGCAGCCATTTGCTAAAAACATTTAAGTTTAATTTTTTTATCATTAATGTACACCACAGCACCCCATATGCCAGAAAAACACAGAAGTGTGGACATTTTTGCAGATTTATTAAAAACGAAAAACTTAAATATCACATGGTCCTAAGTATTCAGACCCTTTGATCAGTATTTAGTAGAAGCACCCTTTTAATCTAATAAGCCATGAGTCTTTTTGGGAAAGATGAAACAAGTTTTTAACACCTGGATTTGGGGATCCTCTGCCATTCCTCCTTGCAGATCCTCTCCAGTCTGTCAGGTTGGATGGTAAACGTTGAAGGACAGCCATTTTTAGGTCTCTCCAGAAATGCTCAATTGGTTTAAGTCAGGGCTCTGGCTGGGCAATTCAAGAACAGTCACAGAGTTGTTGTGAAGCCAACTCCTTCGTTATTTTAGCTGTGTGCGTGGGTCATTGTCTGGGTGGAAGGTAAACCTTCGGCCCAGTCTAAGGTCCTGATCACTCTGGAGAAGGTTTCCGTCCAGGATATCCCTGTACTTGACCACATTCATCTTTCCCTCGATTGCAAACAGTCATCCTGTCCCTGCAGCTGAAAAACCCCCCACAGCATGATGCTGCCACACCATGCTTCACTGTTGGGACTGTATTGGGCAGGTGATGAGCAGTGTCTGGTTTTCTCCACACATATCGCTTAGATTTAAGGCCAAAAAGTTCTCATCAGACCAAAGAATCTTATTTCTCACCATCTTGGAGACCTTCAGGTGTTTTAGCAAACTCTGCCATAAAGCCCCGACTGGTGGAGGCTGCAGTGATGGCTGACTTTCTACAACATTCTCCCATCTCCCGACTGCATCTCTAAAGCTCAGCCACAGTGATCTTTGGGTACTTCTTTACCTCTCTCACCAAGGCTCAACCCCCCACGATAGCTCAGTTTGGCCGGACGGCCAACTCTAGGAAGGTTTCTGGTCATCCCAAACGTCTTCCATTTAAGGATATGGAGGCCACTGTGCTCTTAGGAACCTTAAGTGCAGCTGAAATTTTTTTGTAACTTGGCCAGATCTGTGCCTTGCAACAATTCTGTCTCTGAGCTCTTCAGGAAATTCCTTTGACCTCATAATTCTCATTTACGCTGACATGCACTGTGAGCTGTAAGGACTTATATAGACAGGTGTGTGGCTTTCATAATCAAGTCCAATCAGTATAATGAAATACAGCTGGACTCAAATGAAGGTGTAGACCCATCTCAAGAATGATCAGAAGAAGAAATGGACAGCACCTGAGTTAAATATATGAGTGTCACAGCAAAGGGTCTGAATACTTAGGACCATGTGATATTTCAGTTTTTCTTTTTTAATAAATCTGCAAAAATGTCAACAATTCTGTGTTTTCTGTCAATATGGGGTGCTGTGTGTACCTTAATGGAGGAAAAAAATACTTAAATGATTTTAGCAAATGGCTGCAATATAAAAGAGTGAAAAATTTAAGGGGGTCTATATACTTTCCGTACCCACTGTATATATATATAAACAGACAGGCAAATGATGATTAATGATTTATTGATTTGTTTTCTTTTTAAGAGTGACAGTACGCTGAGTACAATGTACCTGGTGGGTAATATAATCAAAAACCTTCACAGCCTCAGCAGGTTCAGATGTATGCTCTCTTATATGCATCCCTCTTTATAATTTGCCAGCACAAAAATCGTTTCTTACAACATTTTACTAACTTTATTTTCAGCTAAAATATAACATTGTTTGAATGTATATTGAGAATATTATAATGTCCAGTTTTTTGTTGTGATTATAACATTATCTAAAGGTTACAAGAACGTTTCTTACGACATTTTCCTAACTTTGTTTACCCAAACTATACATTTATTACTATTCTATATTTATTAATATTCTACAATGTTAAAAAACATGGTTCATAACATGGTTCTCAAACTTTTTGTCCCCTATAAGTATATATTCTAGGGCCCCCACACAAGACTTTTTGACCTCAGAAAAGCATAAAAGTGATTCAAAACAGTTTTTGCCATTGTAGTAAATTCCCATTCAAAGCAAACATATGAGAGTGGAGTGACAAATCTAAAATCTTATGAGGAGAATGGGGTTCCTCTTATGGTTGTACATAGCACCATTTGACAAAGGAGCTTTATAGTACTTAAAGTGGTTCCCCTATGATTACAAGCCATTGAACCACTTTTAGTGCTATTTAGCACCATTTTTTAGTGTATTGTTCAAGGAATTGTGCGTCTTTATTAATCGATAATCTGGCCCTGTTATCAGAATTTCTTTGAAAAGAAATGTTGCTCCCACTATAGTGTTCATTTCAGTGAATTGTATAGGTATGTCTTTGGAAAAAAATTTTCATAGGTAGAGGCTAATTTTTCCATTCAGCCTATGTTGAAGAAAACAATAAACAGAAGGCTGTGATTAGAATGAGCTTTTCTGAAAATCAGTTTTGTTGCGTTCAACCCAGAGAAGTCGCTGATTTGGTCGTTCATTTCGAGAACAAACCCGAGGTGGTTCTTTGCACAGGCTTTTAATTTCAGCAAGAAATTCAATTATGATGCCATGTTGACGCAATTAAGATGATTTGTACACAGGCACTCGTTTACCCCTCGTTCTTGGCCGAAAGGTTTCCATGGTGACAACTGGCTAATGTTGCCCCTATAGAAAAGCTTCAGTTGTTCTTGAATATTCAATCAATATATTAAGCAGCAAGACCAAAGGCCTCACCTTCTGTCAGAGAGGAAGTGGCTGTTTTTACTGAAAGATTCATGATTTTGACAAGGCTTTTCATATCGCCTCATTGTTCCAAGTTCTCTTCGATGATGTCCTCTGAGATGGCAGATGGCATTTGGATTTCTACCATTTTCAGAGAGCCTGATCACTAGTGCCAGAGATTCCATGGCGGCTGTTCCGCGAACACAGAGACTGCAAAAGAGGTCAAGTGCTCTGAGAGAAGTGAACAGCTTCTCAGAACGAGCCAGCTGTTAAGGGTCAGAGTAAACATGACAGGGTGGCAGGTCACTCAAGCTCAGCGCAGTAAATCTCTGTGCTCTGAATGAGGATATTTAAGGCTCGGTGAAGCTTGAAAGGGAGCGATAGCACATTCGAAGTGATAAAACTGCCCCAGCAATCATTAATCTGCTCTTAATTTGTCTTAATCTTCTTTGCTGCTGTTACAACACAGGCTTCTACAACCATTTCACCAAGTGGAAAGCAAATAGACGGCTGTTATTTTACACAGTGAAGGAAAACAGGACATTTCAAGGCCAATCGTTCAAACTCTCAAAGGCATTTGTCATGATGTAGACACATTTGGTTTGATTCTGTTTGCTATCTCCGAATCCTCCAAACTTCCAAAAAAGTGTGATAACCTCGAAATGAACAGAAACTCTAACTTGGGCTCACGGAAGGAATTTATGTATTTGGCTTCAATACAAAGAGACAGCCTGATAAGACCTGCAACAATCAGGAAGAATTGTGGAGTGAGAGAGAGAAAGAGAGAGAGACATTCAGCCTGTGCAAAGCATCCTATGATAAAACACTGTTATCTGGCATCTGTGTAAAATATATTCGCTTATAATAGTAGATCTAAAGTCAATATCAGTATTCTTTTTGCCATAAATTCTTCCTATGTACTTGAATTCACTATTTATTATTTTGCTGTTTGGCTCACCAAATCACAGCAGTAGATTACAAACAGCTTGCTATAAATACAATATAGACAGAAACCAGAAACTCAAGTCAATCCTCAAAAATAAGAAACAAAATATTCAGAGAGTGCTGGCAAATTGTGTCCACTGATATTTTTATGCTCTATCTGCAATGTTTTGGCAATCATACACATTAGGAAATGGTGCGAATGTACCTAAAAAATATGTAACGTTCCTGTAGCTCAAACAGCAGTGCACACAAATGTCAAAGGTTCGATTCCCAGAAAAATCTATGCTGCCATTTAAAAGTTTGGGGTTGGTAAGATTTTTTTAATGTTATTAATTTGAATGAAATCAGTCTTTTATGCTCACCGAGGCTGCAATTATTTGATCAAAAATAAAAAAAAATTGTGAAAAATTATTACAATTTAAAATATCTGTTTTCTATTTTGATATATTTAAAAAATAATTTATTCCTGTGAAGGCAAAGCTGAGTTTTCAGCATCAATTACTCCAGTCTTCAGTGTCACATGATATGCTGATTTGGTGCTCAGGAAACATTTCTTATCGCTGCTTCAGGCAACCGGAGTTCAATTCCTGGCTTGTGGACCTTTCCCAAACCTTTTTCTCTCTCTCCTCTCCATTGCTTCCTGTCTCTCCTTGAACTGTCTTGTCAAAATGAAGGCAAAAACCCCAAAATATATATCTTTAAAAAAAAATCTTCTATAATTCACTTTTGTGAATGATGCACAATCTATAAAAAGCCAGATTTACATAGAGGAGTGTTTACACTGAGAATGTCAACAACTTAATATAAATACTAATAGTGCACATCTATTAGAGCATTTTGCATCTGGTTTAACCTTGACTGAGGTAGTTACTGAATAAGAATTTGTTTATTTATTGTTACATCTCACATAAAAAGTGGTACAACTCTTTAGTAAAATTAATTCAACAGTCTCATGGGGGCAAATCAGCATGTTTGCCCTCTAAATTTCAGTCACAGTCTTTGTACCAAACAACAATCATAAATCTTTGGACAGAGATGCTTCATTTACCCTGCACTCTCAGAGCCTGTTATGCTGATGTAGCTCATGCTGTTTGTGGGTAGTTGGCATTTTCTACCTGGTCCTTCACTATGAATTTGATGCATCGCTGTGGGAGCCAGATAATGGGAACTTTAAAAAGGCATCCATTATGTTGACTCAAGTGGTGAGAAGAAGGAAAGGTGGATAAAGGATGAAATGTCAGTCAGATGAAGGGGGGATGCTTTCGTTTCATCCACAGCTTTTCAAATAATATACCAATTCATTACAGTCAGATTACTGTCCTGGATAACCAATAATTGGCCGGGGTTTTGAAGCTGTCAGAGCCGAATACGAAGATGCTAGACAAGGAATCCGCACGGATGAAGGTATTAAATGATAGAACATGTCATGAATGGCTTGATTTCAGTCTCCTGGATGGCTATAAAAAGACCATTCATGCATGTGGGCAGCTTACTGGTCATAGCCGCTTATATGGGGCCTCAATTTCAGAGACATAACCTCTCGGTCGAGTCCTATTTACACCGGCATTAATGGAGCTGTCGTGTCCTCTCATCTCTTTGACATATACACAATACCTGTTGTCATACTGCTCCAAAATTGTGGCCCACCAGGCTTTGAGAATAAGCTTGTCATAGAGTGGTGTGCTGGAAGAGATAACACCACGGAAACTGTCGTTGGGCAGGCTGTCATGGCGGAGCCCGCAGACATTTGCAACTGCACCCACAGAACAAAAAGTCCGGCAAACACAATGGCCTTCCAGTCTGTGGTCCGTGACAAAGAGGTGAAGCATAATTAGATCAGCCAGCTGGATGTTTTCCTCTGAATGCTGAATGGAAGTTCTGTGACTAAAACAGAGAATATTAAGAGAAGTTGTTGCAATTTGGTTTTCTTGCTGCCCTTGTTTTTATGCTTTGTGGAAAGCAGCATTGCTCTTCTTTTTTCAGTATTAGCAGCTGACATTTTACAGCTGCATTTAATCTTTGGAATTACTCACAATGCCTGAAGTCTGCTTTTGCACCAATAGTACATGTGTGAAATGAACAGAACCATTCCTGCCTCAGCTTAAAGGGACAGTTCACTTAAAAATGAAAATGCAGTCATTATTTCCTAATGCTCGTCAGATTCTTTCAGTGGAATACCAAAGTAATATTGTTTATCAACTTGGAATGTAGCAATCAAGTCATTTGGACCATTGGTATTTTTTTCCCCCTTTTCATAGTTTGACAGTTGTGGTCTACTACTTTATATGGTCTACTAAAAACTACAATTGTGACTGTATTTCTTGTAATTGCAATTTTATTTCTCACAATGTGGTTTTCCATCCATCCATCGTCCAAATCGCTTGTCCTGTCGGGGGACAATGTGGTTTTATGTGACTTTATATCTTTCTGTTGTAACTTTTTATCTCAAAATGTGACCTTATATCTCAAAATTTGACTCTATATCTTCTAGTTGTGACTTTATTCTAGTTGTGTATACATCGCCGGTGTGACGTTGTGAAAATGTGAATATTTATCTCCAAATTGTGACTTTATAGCTCTAAGGTGACTTAATATCTCATTATGTGACTATATATCAAAACGTGACTGTATCTAATAGTTGTGATTTTTTTTATCTCCCAATGTGGCTTTTTATCTTAGAACATGGCTTTACATCTCAAAATATGACTTTATATCTCCCAATTGTAACTTTATATCTCACAACTTGTCTTTAAATCTCGAAATATGAATTTATAATGAGGAATACATATTTTCTTGTTCCAAAGAATACTGCTGTTTCACATTACCATATATTACCATATCAGCCTCTGAACTGTGTGCTAAAAAGAAGGAGCATTTGATGCAGAAACAGGCCAAGTGAAGCATTATTAAAAAATATATATTATCTTATTTAAAAATTTATCATGAAATGATCAGACACTCTACATGACCCCTGCATGCAGAAAAAGCACAGTTTACCCTGGTCTGAGTTTTTCTGTCGGAGTGCTCAGAAACATTAGGCCTTTAATGAATAAATAGTGACTTGTAGGGTCAGTCTCATGTAGAAGCCCATGGTGGCTGGCAGAAGTCAGGTTCATTGTATGAAAACAAACATTAACCTTTAATAGCCTTAGAGTGTGAAAGAGAGAGGCTAAGAGACAAGAATAATTTTGTCAGGTCTTGCGCACATCTTAAAAAAGTGTTCTCAATTATTGACTAATAACCAAAAAAGTTATATTTAGCTGTGCCACACATTTTACTAAACAGCCATTTTTGAATGATTGAAAGTAAATGCTTTTCTTCTATTTTATCGATTTTTACACACATTTTAGTGTTGACTGCATTGGTCAAGCTTAATAAACATGGTTACCCATGTAACTGTAAGAAAAAAAAAACTAAACCAATTATTTTATTTTATTAATTAAGAGTGTCAGGCCCTAATTTGTACACTATTTGTGGACAGTGACAGATAAATATTTCTCATTTACTTTGTTAGTTTTTCCTTTTGTAGGGTTATACTTTGGTTGTATGATTAAATATAGCTCCAGTATTGAAGATATGCTCCCTCTTCCCCCAGTATTAATCATTATTATGAGAATTTGAAAATCAACGTGTTTAATATTGAGCTGCTGTGTACCGACATGGTTTTATGGTTTTAAGTTCACTGACAGAAATCCAAGACATGACTCAGTAGTCTGATGAGAGCTTGGCAAATACAGAAAATATAAATCTCCTACGCACGCCAACAACATTCAAAAAGACTCAAAACATGACTTGCATCCAGCCATCAGGCCATCATCCAATAAAAAAGATTTATTTAGAGAATGTTAAAAAATGATAGAGGTTTGATTAAAAGGATTTTCAAATGGTATCACAAGTTGTATCCAGTAATAGGCTCACTGCCAGAGCTCAGAACGATTCTCTTAAAAACAGGAGGGAGTAAATCCTTTGTTTATCAAACATTTGAGTTTGGCTGGAGACTCCGTGAACATCTTTGACAACATCCGTTCCACCCCTCTATTAGTTTGTTTACAGAAAGTTAATTCAGTTGGAACCAAATGAAGCACACTTTGCAGGATGTTTTAATTTAGAGTTTCACTAGGAAGCACTTAAGAAAATTTGGAATCTGTTTTACAAAAATTGCTCCTGGTGTTCCTGAACTAATCTCTGGAGAACAAACGAGTGCATGGACATTTAGCTTAACATGTTTTAATTATATCTACAGTAAACCTGCCGAATGATGGATTGCATACTAGAGTGCAAAAAAAGAAAAAAGTTGAGAAATGGTTTAATAATCTGCGTCAGTAATGGAGCATGGAAAATGGCAAGAGATAATATTTCAATTTAAACACAGTGCCCTTGGGCCCTCTTCTTCTCTGAACATTGAACATGCAACAATTTAGAAAATTTGTGCATTTTCAGTAGCAGCAATAACTTTCAGACTGCCATCAGCTGTCAGAAACATTGTTTAAAAAAACCCAGTAGCAAGTAAACTATGCAAAGTTGATTAAATTGTCTAATCATGAAGAAAAAGTAATGAGGGTGACATACAAACCCAGGCCAGAACAATCTAAAGAAACATGCTGAGTTTGAGGCATCCTGAATTGGCTGAATAGAATATATAGATTAAATAAAAGAAGAAGAGCAGACTGCAAATCAAAGAGAACTACTATATGTGGAGCAGAGGGTCCATGGGGAAAAGATGGGTAGGTAATTGCTGTGTTCATGAAAACAAGATCACAGAGCACCCATCCAAAAACATTGTGAGAGGCAGTCCTTGACATGCTTACTACAAAAGAGTGAATGAGAGCATCGCTCTCAAGTGAAAATAATACACAATTTCACTCTTTCCCAATCACCCTTTCTTGCAGAGCACAAAAACACAATGAAAAGAGGCTTGAAAATAGACACATTGAACACTGCGGCTTTGTTCCAAAATCTAGAGAGCTGACTACCTAGAAAGCATTTTAAGATGTCATAGGTGTACTCTAGACTCGAAGGGTATGCTAAGATACCGCATTTTACCCAAAAACTGAAGCCACATTGCATTGCTTAATGACAGGAATCGTAAAACGCATTGCAATAAGCTCAGTGATCATATAACTTAAATATATTCAGTTCAATCAATTCTGTAAACAGGAGTAGGACTTTTTGTATGGTGTGCGTGCTGTACAAAGTTGGTCTAACAAAATTGCATTTCAATTCAGTCCATTTCAGTTAGGAGGCTGCCTTCAAGTACATTGACTCTGACATTGATTGGCAGTGACAAAGCAACCTCAAATCATTAATTTTCAATGGGAATATCTGACTTCTGAAGCCATGCAAAATCGCCCCATTCCCTGTTGTCCACAGCTGAATCATACAGATGTAAGTTACCTTTTAATAGATTTTATAATCAAGATTTATACAAGCTAGGTTTCATGACAGATTTTATAATAGATCTTAATAGATCTAGATTACTGGAGCTCGCAAGAACAAACAACGCAAAAGTGGCAGTTACTGTTTAGACCAGTCCTAGTCTCAAGACCATTTTTGAAGGACTTGGTCTTGTCTCCGTCTCAACCGCAATTGTACTCGGTCTTGTCTTAGTCGCATACTAAAAGGACTTTAATTCAAGACCACAACTGTAAGAACGTCACCAAATTTGTCATTTCTTTAACATCATTACTGTGATTGATGTAAAACTTCTTGCTTCAAATTCCACCAAAATTAATACAAATGCCCCAAAAATTCAGATAGGATTGCAAAAGTACTTATAGATCTTTTTTCTAATAATATTAACATAAAATTAATTAGGCAATATCACAAGTGCAAGAGAGCAGTTTCATATGCATTTGATTTTTCCAAGTTACTTTTATATTAAAAATTATTTCAACAATAGTTATGCAGTTGTAATTGTACCAATTCAGATACAGCTTCTATACCACTTCTGTAGTGCAAAGATTCATTTTTTGTTAGTGATTTAATTTGATTGGTAGTAGTACTAGTGGACTAATGTAGGATAGTCGGCATGACGGGTAGGCGGGTCTTCCTCAGCACTGAACGCTGGAATGAGAGGGTCAGGTAAGTCCACATGGCTATGTTAACGTTCAAACCAAGCAGCTATCTGTTGGTTAAAAACGAGGTGAATCCGCATGCTTGAACTTGTTGTGAAATCTGCGTGTGGAAATTTTTTGTTGTTAGGAAAGATGGTAATTTATTAAACGTGAACAAAACAAGTCACAGAAAACAGATAGTCGTGGTTGCAGTGATGATAGGCCTCCCTGGTAATGCTAGGCTGCAGTGAGCAAAGACGCATAAATTGCCAAGCAAGAGACAATGAGCGGTAACCAGTCCAAATATCCAGCAAACTGCAGCCAGTAAATCCACCAGAGCGCAGGAATCAGGAACCGAGCAAAACACGAGGCACTGCAACAAGAACAGACATGAGACAACAATCTGACAAAAGACAAGACCAAACGCTAAGACTAATATAGGGCAGCTGACGAGCCACAGCTGAACCTAGTAATCGATCCACAGTAGTACACAGAATGACCAGAAGGGGCCAATGCCTCTATGAACCGTGACAGTACCCCTCCTCCTGGGAGCTCCTCTCGGCGCTACCAAGAGAACCTACCCTTTGAATGTAATCATCGATGAGGGAGTGATCCAGTATGTCCCTGGCAGGAACCCAACTTCTCTCCTCTGGACCGTAACCTTCCCAGTCCACCAAATACTGGAATCCGCGTCCCCCTCCATCTAGACTCCAGAATGAGATTAACCGAATAAATAGGTTCCCCATCTATGAGACGCGGCAGAGGGGGGGGGATTAATAGGAGAACGAAAAACGGGTCAACTTATCAATTTGGACACATGAAATACGGGATTAATTCTCCTGTACGCTGGAGGAAGTTTGAGGCGGACTGCCACTGGACTAAGAATCTTAGTGACAGGGAATGGGCCAATAAATTTAGGAGCCAACTTACTAGACACGGAGTAATTTTTTACTAGAACGCCACACTTTTTGACTGACGACGTAGCGACTTAGACTCAATCTCCCAAGTGATAGTGGAGACAACAGGTCTCTCGGGTAAAATTAACTCTGGAGTGGGCTGTCGATCTGAACGGTTGAAAACACGGGACAAAACATTGGGCTTGGTGTTTTTGGAGCCCGGACGGTATGAGATTGAGAAATCGAAACGACAAAGACAAAAAAGCCCACCGAGCCTGCCTGGAGTTCAATCTTTTAGCGGACTTGATATACTCAAGATTCTTATGATCCATCCAGACGACAAAAGGAACCCCCGAACCCTCCAACCAATGACACCAATCCTCCAAAGCTAACTTAATAGCCAACAGCTCTCTATTGCCAATGTCATAGTTCTGTTTGGCGAGGGACAAACGATGAGAAAAAAAAACGCGCAAGGGTGCATCTTATCGACCACAGAAGAACGTTGCGATAGAACCGCACCAACCCCCACCTCTGATGCGTCGACCTCCACCACAAACTGACGTGAAGGATCAAAGGCAAACAGAATAGGAGCCGAAACAAAGCGACTCTTAAGGTCGGTAAATGCAGCATGAGCTGCACTAGACCACCTGAACACAGTTTTGGTGGAGGTCAAGGCAATCAGAGGGACAGCTAGTTGGCTGAAGTTGCGAATAAAACGCTGGTAAAAATTGGTGAACCCCAGAAACCTCTGCAGGGCCTTGCGGGAATCTTGTCGGGATCCATACGCACCCCCTCGGACCAAATGAACCCCAAAAATGGAACTGACTGTGCATGAAAAATGCATTTCTCCGCCTTGACAAAGCCAATTTTCTAACAACCTCAGAAGCACTCATCTGACCTGCTGAACTCGTTCCTGGAGAGAGGAAGAAAAAAAAATCTATATGTCATCCAGGTAGACATATGAACTGATCAAACATGTCTCTCAGCATGTCATTGACGAGTGCCTGGAAAACCGCCGGTGAGTTGGACAGCCCGAACGGCATAACCCGGTATTCGAAGTGCCCCCTGGGGGTATTAAAAAGGCGGTTTTCCACTCATCCCCCTCCCCTATACGAACCAAATGGTAGGCCTTACGCAGGTCCAGTTTGGTGAAAAAAAATATGCCCCCTGCAGCCATTCGAAAGCCGAAGAAATCAATGGTAAGGGATAAGTATTCCTTACCGTGATGCTGTTCAACCCCCGATAATCAATACACGGCCGCAGAGATCCGTCCTTTTTCTTCACAAAAAAAGAACTCGGCACCTGCAGGGGAAGAGGAAGGACGGATGAGCCCAGCTGCCAGAGAATCAGAAATA
The DNA here is from genome assembly GCA_018155175.1 of Sinocyclocheilus anophthalmus. Taxonomy (NCBI): domain Eukaryota; kingdom Metazoa; phylum Chordata; class Actinopteri; order Cypriniformes; family Cyprinidae; genus Sinocyclocheilus; species Sinocyclocheilus anophthalmus. The sequence goes on from JADLZN010010557.1 coordinate 963,641, forward strand.
TATTTCTCCACGGCCTCCCTCTCCGGAGCGAATAAAGCTTGCCTTTAGGCAGAGACTTACCTGGCACTAAATCTATAGCACAGTCATAGGGACGGTGCGCAGGGAGAGAAGCAGCCCGAGACTTACTGAACATTCCTCATGGTTCCAGATACTACTGGGCCAAGTTTGGACGGATCCAAGGACATCCTTTGGAAACAGAAATAGCCAGACAAGACAAACAGCATACGACTGCACTCCACGACAAAATTATTTAGAGTGCAGTCAATGGTGAGGATTATGGAGATGAGCCCCCTCCAAAACGGGGATGACCAGACACAGGAGCGGGCGGGAGGTCAACAGTAAAAAAAAAAAAAAAAAAAAAAAGTTATGATTCCGAAGATTTCCTGATCGATAAGTCAACAGAACCCAGTAGTTTGAGTGATGGAGGAAGATCTGACACTTGAGAGAGTGACAAAGGGGCTGGATGCTGATGATTGATTGTGACTCTGACTGCTGATCCTCTCTGCTATCGTGAGCTGATTTGCAATGATCTGTATCTATGATCTTGAGTCTGGTGACGCTCTGTGATGTCCTCTGCATATGCTGTGGCTCTCTGTCATGTGATACAACTGCTGTGACTCTGCAGCTCCCTGCCCTGTATGCTCTTGATGCGCCTGATGCTTGTTGATCTCCCTGATGATCTGATGTATTGTGCGCCATGCTCTTGCCACATCTGAACGGTTTTTTTCTTCTTCTTCCTTTGTCATTCCTGCTGATTTTGCTGGACTGCTCCCCACTCTCTGCGGATTGCATTGCATGCCCTGGCCTTGCTGTATGCCTGCTGATTGCTCTCCCTGATGTGCTACTGCTGATTGCGGCTATGAATATATGCTCCCTGTGCAATCTGACCATGCGGCCTGCGACTGCTGATTGAGATGTTGCCCTGCTGCCTGCCTCCTTGCTGTGCCATGATTGGCTGCCTGACATCTTGTAATGACTGGCCCTGCTGATCTGACTGCTGCATTGATTGACCATGACTGCCCATCCTCCATGCTGCTGCTGCTTGACTGCCGGAGCTGATCCTTGCACAATACTCTCTCTGACGTTGAGGACTGCTGTCTGATGCGGACCTCCTGTGCGATGACCTTGCTGCTTGATGTGAAGCCGATATGACCCCTGTGATGCTGTTGTGCTCTGCTCTGCTGCTGCTGCTGCTAGAGCCGGCCTGCTGTGTGTGTACTGTGCAATGATGTTGAGAGAGAGGAAGCGAAAGGTGAAGTTGTGGGGAATGATTAGTTACAGAAGGTACCTTTGGCTCCAGAGTCCACGAGGCTGACACCCACCCCGAGTGAAGAGTGCTTTCCCACTGCAGCCATACCGGGAGGAGAGTGGTAGAGGAAGTCTTATCCACAGACATCCCACCCGACAGTAACCTCCCATTTTCATGGACAAACAGAGGCAAAATGTCCCGCCGTTCCACAGTACAGACGATCCTTCGTCTCCCGGGATAGCCGAGCCCTACCCACCTGCATGGGCTCTGGATCCTGTGCTGAGCTGACCGCATCACTAGAGAACAGAGCACAGAGATCCGAAGAAAACGGAGCTGCCCTCAGTAACACGTTGTTCCTGCTGCTGTAAACGTGCGTCCACACGAATGGCAAGAGCAATAAGATAATCCAGTTTAGTAGGTAGTTCCAACATAAAAATCTCCCTCTGGATGCGATCAGCTAGCCCATGCAGAAACTTATCCCACTGCGCTTCTTCGTTCCACTTGCACTCGGCCGCCAGGGTACAAAACTCGATGGAATAATCGGAGACAGAAAGAGCACCTTGACGTAGATCGGCCAACAACTGAGCCGCTTCACGTCCCGTCACAGCATGGTCGAAAACTCTCTTCATCTCCTCCGCTAGTGCTTGGAACGAGGAACAGCACTGATGTTGGTTCTCCCACACGGCGGTTCCCCATAAAGCTGCTTGCCCAGACAGACCAGAGTATGAAGCAGGAGGTGGTAAACGTGGCTCGTGTCGAGTAGTGAGCGATGATTCAGGGGGAAAACAGCCATGGAGCTTGCGCAGTTGGTAATGTCGCAGGATTGGTCCTCAGATTTTGAAGCTGGGTAGTAAGCTCGGATACCTGCGTTACCACGGCTTGCACCACACGACCTGTAGCCATCATCTGTTCCTCTTGTCTGTCTAAACGTATAACACTGTTAGACAGAAATCCACTGATGTCAGACGCACTCGCTGAATCCATACTTATGGTCAGATTGTTCTGTCAGGAAATACAAGATGGATTCAAATGCGAGGTAAGATGGTAATTTATTAAACGTGAACAAAACAAGTAAAGTCACAGAAAACAGATAGTCGTGGGTGCAGTGATGACAGGCGTCCTTGGTAACGCTAGGCTGCAGTAAGCAAAGACGCATAAATCTCCAAGCAAGAGACAATGAGTGGTAACCAGTCCAAATATCCAGCAAACTGCAGCCAGTAAATCCACCAGAGAGCAGGAATCAGGACCCAAGCAAAACACGAGGGACTGCAACAAGAACAGACATGAGACAACAATCTGACAAAGACAAGACCAAACGCTAAGACTAATATAGGGTAGCTGACGAGCCACAGCTGAACCTAATAACCAATCCACAGTAGTACACAGAACGATCAGAAGGGGCCGATGCCTCTATGAACCGTGACATTTGTCTTCATGCGAAATTCTCGATTGTTTGGATTCCTTTTGAAATTATGAAAATTAGTTGAACAATGGTAAATGTGACTGCACCTTATCGTTTATTTGCAGCAACTTATAGACTGTGTGCAGCTGCAAATTATGTTCACATGGCTACATCATAAAAGTGTCTGCCCACATGGTCATAGCACAAAATACTTATAATATATAAATAATATATATTAAAGTCGTTATATTATAATTATATTAACTGACTTTCTAATATTTTTGTGTGTCACCCAGTGTTTTTCATTACGTACATTTGAGCATTTTGAGATTCTTTTGTTTTGATTAATTTTCAACAAAACAAAAGAATCACCCTTTTTTTGGCTTGCAATTCACAATGTAATTAGATGAGCTCAGTGCTGATTCATTTTCTATGAATTCTTTTTTTGTGAACTGGAATTTATGCAAAGGGTTGTGGGTGATTGGACAACACGGAGGATGCACTTAATGCATACTTCAAAACACAAAACATGCTGAAGGAAGTATGTGAATAAAGGCTGCCCTTCAAGAACCCTTCAAATTGAGATGGTCTTCAGTGTTTGAAGGCGCTCAGTTGAGATGCATTCTCATTTTTTTATGGGTTGTCTATTTGATGCCTGACTAAAAATAACTGAAATAATCAAAATGTATTTGGATTCATTAGCAGTCTTTGGTGCTGTTGAATAAGCATTTCAGCAAACTCTGTAACTGCTTTATGTTGCATTTGTCTTCATTTGAAAATAATTAGGTAAATAAAGACATAATAAACTAAATACTTAAATAATAAAGACAAATAAATAATTATGCCTTTTAAATTATACATCACAATATATTACAGAGGCTAAAAATGGTGAAATTAAACATTTTTCCTTTATGTTTACAGAAAGCCTTCAGTTAGCAAGCCAAAAGCTTTGACTACTATCTAGTGCTAACTTGATAAAAAAAAGAAAAGAAAAAGCTCTTGATTGGCTAGAAAAAATATCACAGTTACATGCTACATTTTTGATCAGGTACTAAGGAAGGAGACATGATCGGAGCTCAACTTAATGCAAATGAGAAGCGATCTGCAGCCCAATTTAGCCTACTAGCTAGCAACCAACAGCATAACGACTTGTGACATTCAGTGATTTAATTGCTGTCAGTGTGAACATCAACATTTAGAAAGGTGCCCATGTAAGCCATACACAGCTCACCAGATTTTAGGAGAGAGCTTCAATCTAGAGATGAGGAAAAATGGAAGGTTTTCACCTATACACACTGCTTTCTATGCCCTCGTCACTCTTGTAGATACAGTACAAACACAAGTCCTGTTTCACTTGACAGTAAGACTGTGCCCATACCGCCACACATTTGAAGTACATTAGCGGTAAGTGAAAAACAGAGTGAGAAAAAATAGTCCTGGCCTGGGATCTTTTCATGGCCCATACGGCTACTGCCAGGTTTGTTTTAGTTACGGTGCTAAACAGAGAGACGGGCATGATGTTCCAGTCGGCCTCGTTTATACAAGCCGAGAGATAAGAGCCAAACACGGGTCTGGACTCTCTCACCTATTCCTCCTTCGCACACAGTCTTGTGGATGCTTTGGGATCCTTCGCTGAGGCGATTTGCAGTTCTGACTACTTGTGTCACTGTTTATGCAAATTGCAGACATCTCAAACTATCTGTGTGAGTGCTAATGAGGAAAAGACTAAACTGAGGCTTCAATATGCTTACATTTACAGCACAGGTGATTACAGTAGACAGAAAGTTCTCCGCGCTGCAATCACAAACTAATTTTTCACTATATTTCCGCCTCAAGGACTTCAATAGCTGGAAATGCAAACTGAACAGGAGCTTTAGTCTAGTATATATCTATATAGATATAGAATATATATATATATATACTATCTATATATATAATATATAACATATATATATATAGTAGGACTGTGGTGCATGCTTTTAAACACTGATGTGTTTAATTTTTTAGCCATGGCATATGGCAGCAGTATATTTTCCAGACATACTCTCCCACTTTTGAGACTGAGAGCCACGGAGACAAGATAGAACAAGACAGGGCGCTTGCCGGGTTGGTTAGCTGTGTGCAGAAGTTGTAAAACTTTAACATCATCACAGTCTCTGGGGAATGTATGACCGCCCTTCACACTATGTCTACAGCTGGGAACACAGATAGCACTCAGCAGTCAATTCAGAGGTCACCGGAAAACCTGACTGGCTGGAAAGTCATCGGTAGAGGATTAATAAATGTTAATAAAACCTAAAAAAGTTATATTATAACGGTGCATGTATTTAGAGTATAATTGTGTGGTCACATTATTGCAATATTGCAAAAAAAGGTCACATAGAAGTCATTTTCTAACCAAACAGATTTGTGTTGGTCAGCGTGGTGACTCTGTGTGACTAAGGTGAACCCGTTGTGAAATCTGCATTGGGAAATCTTTTGCCCTCATACGAAAATCCCGATCATGTGGATTCTTATTGAAATTACTAGATTTTGTCCACAAAAATTCACAGAACAGTGGTAAATGTGACAGCACATTAACAAATGTTCTAAACGGTTTGGGTTTGCTTATAGAAAATGAAGACTTAAAGACTCTTAATGACCTCTTACAGTCATTAATATTATGATTTTTTTTAAAAAAACAAACACAATTTCATATTTCTTTTCTCTTTTGCAATGCAATAAAAAAGAGGAGCCGAAGATTTGTTAAGTGTGTAACTGAAGCTTTTAGTATTTTATCATTGTTGTGCTGCTGCTAATGATGGGAAATGTATAGTTTTTTTTTTCATACAAGCCTGTTGCTTCATTAAAAAACTAAATGAGAAGTGTTTTCTTCCAAGCTTTATCGCTATTCTTTTCAAAAGTACACAAAATGTGTACTACAGACTAATTGTGTGGTAAATAGTAAAAATGAAAGCTAAAAAAATTATGACTTTTTGCTATGATTTTTTTTTTTCATTGACAAAGACAAGGGCTCTAAAAATAATTTGTGACATTGTGGGTCATTTAATGTGTACACATCTTTTACAGTTATTCTGAGTTGATGGCAGCATAAATTGCAGCACAATTTGTAAAGCAGCAAAATTCGAAATTCTTGTAGGCTTGATTTGCAGAGGCAAATGTGTAATTGTCATTGGCATCTTGAGGCATGAGAGTGGTGTATGCATAATTATTGTATATTTGGTTGCTTTGGATACCGCAGATTCTCTTTAATATGTTATATTAAGTTCTAATAGGACACAGACCGATAGAGAATGGAACATAAGGCTTCGATATGAATAAAAATGATTTATTGCTCTTGCAAAGGCCATCAGTATCAGAGAAAACTCAGATAGTGGTTTAAATTTGGATGTGGCTGAGCAACTTCCTTATTCTAGAAACCAAAGCATCATTTATGAATTCTTCATGGGGGAGAAAAATACCATGTATTCATATTGACTGAAGAACATGGATCCGATCTTCACGAAAACAGTTGCAGTTGTTCACTGCATCACATTACAGAAATAAAACCAAGTCTGATTGCCTCCTACGCTGAGTTAAGAAGTGATTCTCTCTCACTGAAGTTGCCTGTGTGATAATGAGTCTGATCTTTCATGCCAAATCATTTAACTTAATGAGCTAAATTATATATTTTAGATCAAAATTAAGCTATTTTTTTTGTAATGGGCCAGAGGCCAAAATTTCAAAACATATTTTTAAAATCCACAGCTCGGAGTATAAGACTGTTATTGAAAAGGTTACATATATTTTCTTTCTCGTGTCCAATGCTGAGGCGATGTGTGGGTGTGTCCTGTGGATAATAAAGGAACTGACCAATCAACACGCACCCCTCCTCAAACACCAATGAGAACATCTTTGAAATTACTGCCAATTACAGGCAGCTGCATTGGGTTAGACACAAGTTTTTAAAAAGCTTGAACACTTGCTTTCAGGGGAGGGAATGACACATGAATGCTGGTGGATTGAGTAGCTGGCATTAATTGGAGCATTTCCCTCTACATTTGCTTTGTTGGTTTTTCCCCAACAATATATAGTCTATATTGTTGTCCTTTGTTTTTTCTTTTAAAACCTGCTTTGTGTAACTAAAATTTTTTTAAAAAGAGACATTTATGTTGTGACTCAATTAGACATTCATTTAGAAAATAAATATTTTGGGTGGGGCTTTTTATTCTATTTTATCATGAAAAAGTGGTAAAAGTGATGTCAGTCAGATATTTTTGAAAATTAGATTTTTATGTGCATTTTGTGAAGCAAATTATTTTGAAAGATTTTGCAAGTTTTTAAAAGATTATGAAGACATTTCTTTAGAATAATATGCACCATCACACATAAAATCACACATTTCAGCATTAGTAGTCTGCACTATATTCTGTTGCCAAAGATAAGGTTTATTTTTGTAAAGTAATACATGAAACCTTCTGGCTGGCCAAATCAACCTCATCATAGACTCAGACTGGCTGGCATTGCAGCAGACCTTTTTTTTTTTTTAAACAATTCTCTGTGTCTCTCTTGATCCCTCTGCAGCTCTTATCAGCTAAATGGCTTATCTTTTGAGAATGTAGCAATCAATACATCAACAAGTGAATGAATGAATGACCTCCTTCAGAGTTTGTTGCTAACAAAAGAAAAACATAGTATAAGGATGGCTGTTATCACAGGTTTGGTACAAAATGGAAGCTGTAGAGATAAAATCGAACAGGATGTAAATGGTTAAAGGGTGCTGTTAAAAAAACAATATATTCTTTCCAACCTCATCTCATGAGGAAAGTGTAACTTTTATGGGTTTTCGTAAATTAGTTCATTTCATAAAAATTTGTATGATTTGATTTGTACGAAAACCTATGATTTTGAGAAAACAAAAGTATAAAAGTCCACCCCTAAACCTCAGTGGGAACATCGTACAATCTCTGTTGTCTTTTTGTATGAATTCATCACAGATTCACCAAAACGTAAAATAGAATTTCTCTGAGAGTGTGTTGAATCTTTCTTTGATCAAGGACTTGCTTCACACTGCTCTTGCTCTCCCTGAGGCGATTTATAATTCAAGATCACAACTTGACGTTCAGTGTTTCTGATGAATGTGAGAGGCTTAGCTGCATAATGCACCTTATCATCAGCATTAAAAATACATTATAGGACACAATGTATTGTGTATCTTAAACTTTGCTTGATCTTATGCTTAAGGATATCCCGCAGGTCACATCCTATAGAAAAGCATTCATGATAAGCTGTCTAAATGGAAGTTTTTTTTGGAAATGGAGGTTTTGAGATTTGCACCAGTATCACAGCTAGGCTAAAAGACCACAGAAATTGTGTTGTACCATTGTAGGAGGCCAGTATTTGCGTTGGGTCAGGGGTTCGCACATCACTGGGGAGTGACAGAGAATTTAAATGAATTTGTGGGCTGAGAGAGTTGAAACAATGTGGGAATCTGTGAAAAATGATTGTCGTAATGTCAAAGTTGGTGCTTCTCAGCTAGATATGGTTCAAGTGTTGATTTTAGAGTGCTTTTGTGCAAAGGAAGTTCTGTGTGAAAAGCACTGTTGCTTTTTTCTCATCTTTCTTCATGAAGAAACACTCAGGGCCGGATTTTCAACAGCACTGCATGGCATGTCGAAGAATAACAACCTTTTTGCAAAGGTCGTGTGCAAAGGCTAAACTAGTTAGCGCCTGTTGTGTTAGCATTATATGTTAGCGTTCCCATTCATCTCAGTGGCAGGTTCAGAAGAAATGGGATGACGTTTCATATGTGAGAATGTGTTGGTTTGTGTTTTCATATGTATTTACTCAATATTAAAGGGTTTTCCAACTAATGACGTGTTGGTTAGTGTCTTTGTCTTGTTGTATTGTGTTTGTTTAGAAAAATAATCTGCTGAAGTCTTAGTGCCCTCCAAAAAAGGCATGTTCGATGTTGTTGATGTTAACTAGCATGCTAACCCTTTTAGTCAGCACATTTATGGGCAATTACTGGATGCTATCAGAACATCTAGTGAAGTGGTTTTGCACAGGTTAAGTGTTTTTTGCCCAACCAATTCCCTTTTAAAACTCAATTAATGGGGCACGGAGGGATGTATGTGTGTATGCTCTTTGTCACATGTGAAACCTCCAATTTATCAGTTTTCTGTTAGTGAACAAACTGACACTGTACAAAAAATAGCTTAGAATTAGCTTTGAATATCTCACCCAGCTATCATTATTATACCTTAACGTATCTCTGTATATTGATGCATGAAAAACACAAAAGAACAAAGAACGAAATTAGAATTAAAACAATAAACCGCTTGAACCAAATCCTTTTCCCTGCTGGGCAGGTGGATGCCTGCTCTTCTGAAGATCTGAAGAGATCAGAGGGAGAGAATGAGACACCTGCTTGCCACAGTAACCACAGTGAAAACCAGTCACGTACACAGGCTTTCATGAGCCAAAGAGACCGCAGCTTTATCGGATAGATCTACTCACAAATGAAGTCTATTAATATATACAGACTGGTGACACAATGAGGGATGACACAATGATGTCATTTCCATTTAAGATTAAGTCTGGGACAAGAAAGAAAATTAATTAATATCCTAAATGAATTAATTTGAATTAATAGTAAATTAATAAATTTTAATTAATGGTAAAAAGTTTCCAAAACCATTTTAATGTTACTGACTAAAAAATAAATAAATAAATACAACCTGGGCAGATATGAATTAAAGCTAATGTGGGGTGTCTGACCTGTTGACTGAATTAGCCCGAGCATAGTTTATTGGTACTAAAATAAAAGAATACAACTTTAACATCTAGTTGACTGGATCCGTTCAAATGAGGTTGCTAAATAAACACAGTAAAAGCATTTCTTTATGAGCTCTGAGAATGTTTCAGACTGGCCTCGTGCTTCCCATTACACTGAACTGAAGAGGAAGCAGACAAAACTACTACTGAGTAAAAAAGAGAAACCCACACTCGTGATATCCCAGACGGCTGACAGAAAGCCCTGTGCTCCTGTCTACGTTTCTCCTGAAGATTGAGCTACATTACTGTGATGTGGTGGGCAGGATCATACTGACATTTTTCCCAATAATGCATCATGATGAAATATTCAGGCTTAAATGTCAGGGCGAGCGAAGAAGAAAAATCTCTTGTCTGACAAATATGGCGAAGAACTAATGATGAAACTGTTCTGAGTGGAATTAAAAACTAATTGATGATGAGCATAAAATATTTCAGGCCAAAGCAATAGCTAGATGTTATTTGACAATATAAGGTAATAAATAGTGCTCCTAAACAGGCTCACTCAATCTCAAATCAAAAGCATTAAGTATCAAAGTTTTACTGTGCATTTTCCCGAGGGAATTTGTCAGCAAATACAGATTCTGTAAGTTCAGGACAACCACATTGTGACCTTGGGTCAGAGAAACTGAAGTTGCTCAAGCAGAGAAATTTTGATTACAGAAAAAAATAGTATAACCTTTAACTATCTGTGTAACGTTTGAGTGCTCACTCACTTTCTCTCTCTCTCCCCTGATTTGTTTACACATTGTTGTTTTTGTTATTCCATTAATTTTCTAGGCTGCTAATGAGCTGTCTTTTTGCAAACTAAAGAGTTGAACTGAATATTTTATATAATATTTTTTATATTTCATCTTTAATTAGTGCCATTTCAATTAAGTATTTTTTTAATGTATTAAGTAAAAAGTTAGTTTATTAACTTTTATAAAAGTATTGTGCTTGGTTTGTTTTTTTAAAGTGTTTAGTTTTTTGTATTTAAAATTTTTAATAAAGTAATTTTGTGTACAAATGTATTTACTTAAGTATTATTATTTTATTTATTTAGTGACTTAGTATTTACTTGACCTATTTTATTTATTTATATCCTATTGCAGTTATAGCCTTTATTTTTTTAAAATCACACAATCAACTTCCTTTTTAGTTGTCCTCTACATGTGAGATTGGATTTTAATATATATAAAGATTATATACTATTAGTACACTGAAAAAGTGCCATCTTTAAGAAGCTTTATAAGTTTACTTTGTTATTCAAAGCCTTGTCTTAGGACAAAGGCCTAGTTGTGACAGTACTTGAGCACTATTTGATGCCGAAGTCCACATCACATTCTGCTTAAGCATGTGGTTTACCTTGATTCTGTCTTAACATTACTGAATTTTGCATGGACCGTCCTTCATTTTCCCCCTCAAGACACATAATAATTAAAGAAGTGGGGGTGGTGCATCAGCCCTTTAGTGAGGACCTAGAGTCCTGTGACTTTCTAACGTCCGAGCCAGTACGTGGTTGTAAGGCTGTAGACTCTGCAAGCAAATCCCAGTATCATTCCTGAAGGCCCGCACCGAAACCTCACTCACTTGTGTTTAAATTCTGTCGCTAAGTAGCTGGCTTTCCTCTGAACCCCGCTTCAAAATGGACTTACCTGACCGGACGTCTCGTTGGGTGGGGAGGGGGCTAATGGGGTCTTTTTTCCCCTCTTAAACTTTCTCACTCCTGATGCTGTTTGCTTTCACCTTGCTCCTTGGGTCAGTCTGAGGTAGCAGCGCGACCGTCGCCCCTGACAACAGTCACTATGGGATCCGAGAGTTGCTTACGCAAATGAGAGCGACCAAACAAGTGATAAACGGTACCGAGGGAGACAGCCAGTGCACTGGCCATTCCCTTCGGAGGCCGACTGCTTTTAATGAGCTAAATTTTCAGCTTTAGCTTCAGCTGTGAACAAACAAAAGCCTCAGCAAGCAACAACAAAATAAGCACAATGTAAAGTTTGAATGACAGCTGAAAGGGCAAAGTCATTATGGAAAATGCATTCACTTCTCCATGAAAATAACAGATTTCATGTGGCCCCTGCGTGTGATTTTTTAAGAGCTGTGGCCCCTGGAGTTCGACTCCAAATGAACATGCTTACTAATCTTGCATATGCATTTTAGCAGACAGAAAGCAACTTAAAGTACATTCAAGCCCATACATGTTGTAAATATGTACTGTACATTAACCCTTAACCTTAGCATTGTTAGAATAATGTTAATGCTCTAGTCACTATGGAACAAATTTATAAAAGGGCTACAAATCTCTGAAGAGATGAGCGGAAACCAACAGAGACACATTGTCTAAGTCCAGGGACAACAGCTTGTCTCGTCTGTTTTGTGTTGTGTTTGTTTTGTCATTGTTAATATGAATAAATCACCAGGAGACACAGTTTGGTCATGACAAGACATGCTTGCTTAGTTTTCACATGATGTAGTCAATAAGCATCTGACACTCCTCTTGAAAACAATAACCTGCTTATTTTCTCACCGCTGTCTGTCAATTCTCACTCAATGTGACGTCCTGCATGTCTGAAACTGCTTCTGTGAGTGGATTAACGCATAGGAAGAAAACATAATAAACAGAACCGTTTGGTAAGAGAATGATGCTAGTGACAGGGCTAGATTTGTTTTAAAAAATATACTTTGTGATAAAAAAAAAATTATATGTATATTATAATTTATTTCATTATTGTATCATATTTCATTGTTTATTTATTTATTTTTAATTTTAATTCTACCAAAGCCATTAAGGATAGCATGCCAAATCTGTATGCTGAAAGCATTGTAAAATGATTATCAAATTAGTCAAAATATTTCATAAATGAACATACAAGGGCCGTTGGATGTCAAGCTTCGTAAATGATGACCTTTCCAATTCTGCTGACTCTTCTGCTTAGTTCTGTGAGCATGACAGCCACTTAATCAATCGTTAATAGACTGTCCTTCCTTATTAAACTGCCAAGGAACTGTCTGGATTCAGCCTGAGAATACTATTGCTTCTGTTATTGGTTTAAAACTACCTTTCCTGCCCATATATTTCCCTTAATATTCAGCATATTTTTGTATTTATTATTCCCCAGTTTCTACAGCGATTTTGAGTTCATAGTGCCATTTTCTGAGACAAAAGACTATCAAGTCTAATGCTCACTCATCTGTAGTGTCAGTATAAATGGTCCTGTGTTTGTTTGTGAGAGAATGAGGGAAAATTCAGTGGGTTTGAATGTATCTCTCCATCTATCTCGCCCATTGAAAAAGCGGATTTGCATCGGTTACGTTCTGTGTCCCTCTGTGCTTTGTGGAAGGTGCGCCCAGACAAATATTGATTCTTTTCTCCTTCTTTATACTTTTTAATGACTGCATTGTGGTAGTCAGCCTATCATTCGTCCATCCGCATAGTGGCCATTGAATACAAACAGAGTAGTTTCAGCTGCAATTATACTCTCAACCTGTCAGCAGCTCAGTCAAAGACACAAGACTAGCATCACTTTTAGGAATATGTGACTACCATTGTTCGTTTCTTTCATTTAGTAAAAAGAATGAGCTCAAGTATGTCAAAAAAAAAACTCTTTGCAGGGGGGGGGGGGGAGAGTCCTTTACATCACTGAATAATTCCTTAAACTTTTTTTCATTTAGTATTCCATAAGGTATATAAATTTATTTATACAATATATATTTGGAATTTCTTTTTGTATTTATATGCAATTTCTGTTTAATTAGGAATGTTTTTCTTTATTATATAAATGTGTATATATTTGCTTATATAAATTGTTTAAAAATTCTTGCATCTTGCAATCTTTTTGCAAATTGCATCTTTTGTTTAGAATTTATTTGCAATTTCTATTTATGAAACTCATTGTTTTGATTTTTTATAGGTAACTAATAGTTTGCTTAAGAAAAACTGTTTATATTTGTATTTATGTATTTCGAAATGTTATTTAAATTATTTATTTAAAAGTATTATTAAAATGTGAGTTCCTCAATATCCTTTATTCACGTGTTGACATTAGTTTTCCAAGCTCCCTAGACCTCAGTTCTTCAACTATATAAATTCTGCCCTTTGTTTCTTAAAATTAATTTTTCTTTCTGCAACCTGTACAAGCAATGGACCTTTTTCTTTTCTAAGTTCAAATACACCCTTTCCTTTGATTATTGTCCACTCTTCATGCTTTCTAGCTACCTAGCAACATGTTAAAACTGCCCTTCTGTGATGTTATCTGCTATACTTTTCATGTGGAGGTCAAAGCAGTGCATGGAACTCGCATTGAAGCCCTGTTGTGAAGGAGCCTTTATTTCATTTCAAAGCAGCTTACCGTCTACTCCTGTGTTGAAGCGAATAAGGAGTCAAAGTAAAAACTCTGGCGAGCAGATGCGTATTGAAAGTTCGGTCCCTGATTGCCAGACCATCTGCCTCCAGCCAAAGCTGTTCCACCTAATTGCAAGTGACAAAACACAAAACATGAGGCATACGCTTTGAATTGGCGAAGAGCCGGATTGATCATGCATTGTTTTTAATTAAGTGGTATTGTAGTAGAGTGTCTAGGGAAATTTCAAGCAGAATAGCAACTTTGTGTTTGATCTAGTTAACATCTGCGTGTTCTTGCTAGTGTGCTCTTTGATGAAAAAGTGTCAGAACCCGTGTAATACTCAAGTACCTTCAAAGCACAAGAGAGAAAAGTCTTATTCTCAGCAAGAGAGAATTTTGACTGGGAACAATACTTTCTTATTGACATTTTATTCCACAGTATTGAATTGTATTGTATTTATTTAAATTGTGTAACATACTGTAATTGCAATAATAAGTGCAATATATTATATAAATGTATATATTTTCTTAGAAATAATTTTATATATAAAAATGCTTATAATAAATATAAATTTTATAAATAGCCAATTTCTGTTTATTAATGTGTTGTTTTGTATCGTATAATGTCGATATTGGTTTTAAAAAAAATAAATTTGGGGGGGGTCTAGAAACTTTTAGATTTGGTATGGTTTGGTCCTGTGTCCTAACACCATCTCATGGCAATTCATGACTATTTTACATTTTGGTGAATTGGCTAATATGTACCGAGTCTGCTCAACCCAGTGCTTTACTTTTTTTTGTAAAAAAATGCCGTCGTAAAATTTGTTGTTTTTTTTTTGTTGTTTTTTATTTTTTTTTTCCCCTTATATCAGTTTGTGTATCCAGGATCTATTTACTGCTTCTATCCTCTGCTGGTAAGGGTTAACCTGCAATCAAAGGGAAAGCATGTTTCTCCATTAAGCAGGAGTTCAAAAGTAGTAGTTGTTAATGGTGTGTATTCTGAAAAGAAACACCAAAATCTATTTTGCCAACTGGCAATTAAACACATAAAACTTTCAGCATCTGCTCCAAAGTGAGACATTCCTTTTGTGTTAACATGCAAACCTCTTCGGCAAAAGAAAATGTCAGCATGCAAACTGGTCAGCGTGTGTGAGTGGCTCATCTCTGACTTTGGGTTGGGTTTCTGGCAGACTGTTGCCCCTGACTCTCTGAGTTCCCTGAGGGAGACACTCATCCATTCTCTCCCCAGACCGAGGCTGGAGGCAGGTATCGGATTCCAGGCTTTCTTGCTTTGATCTCCCCCTCTGGAAAGCAGATCGAAACCCCAAAAAACTCCCCTCCTTTACCCACAACATCAGCTCCTGCATAATTCAGTGCTGGAGGCCTATTTAAATACCATGACCACCCTGCCTGCCTGTTCTCTTATAAAGGCCTGTCAGAGCAGATTCAAAGAAGATTTGAGCAGTTTTAAAAGATTATTGCTCAAATGGAAGACAAGGAGAAGGGCATTTGTGGGCGGAGTATGAGGGTTTGTTGCATTTCTTGTTCTTTTTTTATATCTTGTTTTAGACCCTATTCTATTGCTATCCACAAACACATGAACACGATATCTAGTCTAGGCATGCTAGGCCACAATTCTGTCACAGCATTTTATCTGAAGCATCAAAGACAGATTGGAAAATACAGCAAAATTTTCTAGTTTTTGAAAGTAAAACTAGGACTTATGTGTACTGTGGCTCCCTATTACTATATACCGATTCATCAAGACAATATGTAGTTAAACGTTAAATTGTTGAAATGAAAGGGGCTATATGCGTTTCCTTTCCTTTGGAGTGTTACAAGCTCTTGGTGCTAAAGAAGACTGGTAAAGTTGCAAAGGCCTTAAGTCTCAAATCCAAAGAGATAGTCTTTATAAAAGTTAAGAGTTAACCACGTCTACCTAAAACGTCTCGTTCTAACACTCCCCCACATATCTACCTCATTATGTGGGAAGATTTGCATAACGCCTTCCAAATGTTCACGCAAAGAAAGGAGGTACTTTTATTCTCACTGTAGTATTGTTGCCGCTTTCCGCCATGTCCTGAAGACGCTGTGTGCTTTGTTTGTGAAAGCGAAACTACTTTGTTTTTTGTTTGGTCTTCCAAAAGAGGACGATCTCCGCTTCGGGTCTGCCTGGAGCCGATCCGTGCTGGTCGCTGAGGGAATACATCAACTTAGTGCTGTTGATCGCCGATGCTTTCACCATGTACTAAGCCGGGTCGTCACATGTGCCTTGCCGCTCCTTCATCGGATCCGCCGGATCGGACAGCCTGGCCTCAGCGCACGCTAAGCCGGGGCTTCGGCGCACGCTAGGCCGCTGTGTTTTTCGTTGTGAAAGCCAAACTACTTTGTTTGGCCTTGTAGGACACAACCACTAATCAGTGGTTAATTTTTATTTACAACACTTTTCCAGAACAGTTTAACCCAAATATCCCGATGTGTGCAGCACATTTTATGGAGGACCATTTCCTGATCCTGAGAGAGTAGACTACAATGCCGGCAGTTTCTGACTCACGTAAGTACGTTTTCATTTATTATTTGCCACTGATGATTCAAACGCGAATGGGCAGTGTGGAGTAGCACTTGTTTTTTCTTCAGTTCTCTGATCACAAATGCAGACAGGGTTTTATTTTTACGCGGCGCGATGCGATGCAAACGCAAACGCAACGCGTAAAAAGACAGTATAATCATTATAATCAGTAATTATGTCCCCACTGGACGCAACAAATGCCTCGTTTGTAATGGTTTTTAATGTTTATGTCTCGTCGCTCTCTCCGGCCGGGCCACGCATCAACATAATGGTTGGCGTAACATTTCCGTCACGCGCTTGAGGTATTTGGTCAGTCACAACGCACTGGATAGCTGGCAAATCATAGCACACCTCGCTTTTTCAGACCGATGATCTTTGTAAAAATAGACGCATTTCAGAAAAGCTGGGCAAAGAGGAGAAACAATAATCTACAGTATATGGAAAATAATGTGTTTTCAACTTTAAACCGCATAAACACATTTCATTACACCAAAACACAATAAATGTTCTTTTTAGCAGCATCATATGACCCCTTTAAGTCAAGGAAGTCTTCATTCAAGCACCCTAACTTTTATTATATTTGGCATGATTTATTTATTTATCTATTTAATGTAATGTTTATTACTCCTGTTTGTTGTATTTATTTCTATTAATATAGCACATTATTTTATTCATTCATGTTTGTATAGGTTAAACTATTTCTTTGTATAGGGTTTATATAATTATGTGTTGATTTCATTTATATTTGTACATTTCTGTTTGTTTTATTTATTTGAAAACATTTTGGTAACACTTACAATAAGGATCCTTAGTTAACTACATTAGTTAACATGAACTAATAATGAACTACACTTATATTGCGTTTATTAATCTTTGTTAATGTGAATTTCAACATTTACTAATACAATGTTATTACAATCTTTTAACATAGTTCAGGCACTGTGAAACCACATGAACTAGCAATGAACATATTATTTTATTACTACCGGTGAGCGTTGCTATTAGTAATACAGTAACAATGGATGCTCAATGGTAGTTCATTTTAGTTAAACATTAACTATGGTTTAACTAATTGCACCTATGTAAGGTGTGTTTACCGGCACAGGTTATTTATATTTGTCCATTTTTATTAATTCTTTCATTCATGTATTTTCCATTTAGTCAGTTTATATTTAAATTAAGTTTATTTGTATAGGTTTTAGATTCATTCATTTATTCATTCATTCATCTATCATTAGTTTATTTATATTTATAAATTGTGTTCATTCATTTATATTTGTAAATTTCGGTTTGTTTATTTGTATAAGTTTATCTATATTTGTACTTTATTTTTTTATTAATTCATTCATTCATGAATTTTCTTTTTTATTATGAATTAAGCAAATGGTTGATTTGAGTTGGCAGTGCAACTTTTCTGACTGAAATTGTGATTTTTCTTCTGAGGAATTTCCTGATTTATGACAATGAAGTTGTGATGGGACTCACTTCAAATGAAGCAAGAAGCCTAATAAAAAAATCATAATTCGGGGAGCGAATGATTCGTTATCATCCGTTAATCTATTCGATCCAATCATTCAGCATCCAGTCACCTCCAAGATGGCTGTTTAGAGTGCTGCTGTTGGGAGCGTCACATATTCATTAGGCCACCCTTATCAGGGCCATAGCCAGACTTTACCTTCTAGAGAGCGTCCACAGACACCCATTAGTCTAACTTACAGTGGGTCGCTCAGCTGGGCTGAATAAATTGCTTTCTACTATCTGCTGTGGACAATTTGTGTGGGATCATGATTTGTTTTTTTTAGTAGCCACACTTTCCTGTTCATCTCTTTCCTCTCTCTCCTCAATCTCCTCTCATTCACTCTCTCTCATTCACTCAGTCTCTCACACACACACACAAACTCACCCTCAGCTTATTAGTTGAGGAACTGGAGAAGAGAGACTTTCAGAAAACCAGTTCTCAAACTACTTTAAAGAAGCAAAGGCCTTTGAGCTTTTGAGTGCTACTTTATTTCACAATTCCTCTATGGTGAAAATAAAAGCATTGTTTCAATACAAAAAAACAAAAAGCAACAAACAAACAAAAAAATAGCTTTATTGGAACAAAAACTACTTAAAAAATATAAAAGCCCTCTGTAAGTTACCTTACCATGCATGATGAAAAATTGTATTACGTTTAACAGGACTATAAATGTAATTTTACTGTAAAACACTGTCAAATATTGTTTTGGAAGTTTTATTGTATTCAGCAAATTATATTCAATGCAATACATATACTTTTACAGATTTATTTGTTTATATTTATTTTATTTGGATGTGAAACGTCTTAAGTTTACAGTGAAATGGGTAAAAAGGTGCATTGCATCTGACTATTTAAATTAAATTAACTTAATTAAATTAATTACGTTTTGTCTTATTTTAGTTATCAGTTATGGGATTATTCAGATTAATATTTATTGCAATATTTGATCAGTTATGGGATCATTCAGATTTATATTTAGATTAATAATATTAACATGTTATTGCATTTTTTTATAGCGAGGGATTGTGGTCAGGATTGGTTTCATTGTTACTTTCCCAACCTGTCTTATCCAACATATCAAATGCATATGCTAAATGCTGACATTGGTGACATGCGACCTTTTATGTGACCCATTTACAATGAGAAATCAAAAGCTTTTTCCACAAACTGATTACAAATACATTTTCAATTATTTTTTATTTGAAAGAGTCAGTGAGGACACATCTAAAAGGTCACACACTGCTAAATTTCTGACTGAAATAATACATTTTTGTTACACATTCAGACCGATAAAAGATTCATCCTACTTTTTAGACTTCAAGCAGAGATAATCAGCTTTGACTAAAGAGTTCATCTAACTTTATGAGGCACTTTTAAGCTGTGTGCTGACCGTTAAGCTCCTGACCTTCTGACTAAATATTTTAATTTCCATCCAGATTTAGCCTGAGATTAGCTTTAAATAACTAGTCTCAAATCATTACCACTACTACTAAGAGCTAAAAGGTGGGCAGCCATTAGGATTCAGCTGAATCCTCGGTTCAGGTCAGGCATCAGTATTGACTGATAAGCAAACTAAATCACCACTGATACCTGAATCAACTGTAAAACAATACGTTTCGTATTCAACAGCCTTCCTTTTTGTTTGTACTATCCTCAGAAAACATTTTGCTAAATACTGTGTTAAATTAGCAGTAAGGACCAAAACAAGGTTATTTGTTTTAGTGTAAGGCTGTGGCAGGAAGAAGCTTTCAGAGTCTGGACACATTTCATCTCAAGTAATTTCATAAGGATAATCTGCTTCCTTGGATTCATGCAGTTCAAAATACAAAACAGGGCATTATAGAGACACATGCACATGTTCAAAAACGCAGCCTGAACCTCACTTGCACAACCATAAGTTACATACATGCATTGTATTATAAAAACAGCACAGACTTATATATGCATATAATAGATCCACAGTGCTTTTACTATTCCTGATGCCTTTACCATTAGATTTATGGCCCTGAAAGACTGCAATAAAAGCATTGAGGGTCCTTACGCAGAGGAAGTGATGCATCTTTTATAAGATCTGCAGGAGAGAGATTAGGAGATAATGGAAGCCGAGAAGGATGAACAGGAGGGTTGAAGCAAAACAGGACAAGATGCTCTGTAACCTTTTAAATTCAAGTGCTGCTCCATATAAAGATCAGACTTCAGATGCTCAAAGTGCATTTACATGTTGTGATCAATGGACTTTACACAGGCTGGAAAAAAGCAATGACCATACAATGAGAAAAGGCCAAATTGATATTTCTTTATTTTATACTTTAAATATTTGTTTATGTGTTTATTATAAACTTTTTATTTATTTTATTTTATTTCATTTTAGGAAAAGCTTGTGTGAACATTATTCTACATTCTTGAATTAAATTAGATATGCTACTGTTTCAGAAGATACCAGTTTTGTCATTTTGCATCCCTTAATGTGATCACAAATGATAAAATAGTTGTGAAATTTTAACTCTACCTCTTTTTTGTCCCATAAAGGTTTGTATCTTTACATAGTCTAAGGTGTGGTTACATTTACCATTGTTTAGTGAAATTTTGGAGGCGAAATCATGGCATTCCAATAGCAATCTGTGCATTCTGGAGTTTGGAGTTCATGTGAATTTGCTGAATTGACCAACAGACAACTGCTTGATTTGAAAGAGACTTCTGTGCAAGCTGTGTTTTATTGACTATAGACAATATAAATTTTTTTCCTGTGAATTTTTGTTGACATTTCTCTAATGTTACCACGCTTCTACTGGATAGTCATGCTCATATATGAGTGTTTCACCTCTGCAACTTATTTCATATTGGGGGAATTGATGGTGTTAGAACTCTCCGCATGTTACACTACCCCAGTTTTCATATAAGCAAAACTATTTCAGTACTCGTTGAGAAAGACCTGAGAAGTAGTTCTGCCATTTTCTCTGTACCGCTGATATTAGTCCAGTCCATTTCAGTTCCTCTGGCAGTTATAGGAACAGAACCCGGGAATAGTGATTGAGCTGTTCGGTGGTTTTGCTTTCCAACAAAACAGATGGGGTACAGAGTGAGCTGTGGTGCTGACGGCTGGAAAAAGGCTAGGTGGAGGTAATGGGTTTTGGCCCAAAAAGGCTGTGTCGTGCTGTGCCTGAGGATGACTGTCAAACTGAAGAGCTCGTCTGCTCTGAGTAAAGAAGAGGTTCATAGATTTTGATGTACAGCGAGGTCCAAAAGTGTACATTTAATACAAACATTTGAGCTTCGATAGAAGCAAGAACATTTGAGCATCTGTACAAAGGATGATCACAGATTTAAAACCCTTAATCGAGAGAACTATCATTCTTATATATTTAACACACACAGTTAATCAACATTAGCTACATTTACATGCGTAAGCAAATAATCCGTTTATAATTTGGATTGATGACTAAATCTGACTGAAAAGCCTAAATGTAAACGCCTCAATCGATCTAGCTGAGCTTGATCTGAGTTAAAATAAATAGTCAATAGTTAAAATAAATAAATAGTCTGAAATAGTCAGATCAACATGTTTAGGTACATTTTAGGTCATACAAACATGTGTATGTTTATTTACGTGTCATATCTTACCAACTGGCCAGTGAATGAGAGTGAATATTTACCTAGCATATACTAAAAAGCTCTTCTGACATAGATTTTAAGGCAAAAACAACAATACTTGAAGTAGTTTTGTTTGTAATGCATATAATCCATGTGTAAATGAATATGTGAATCATATTGCAACATTTAGGGTTCATATAAACAGACCTTTAAGAATTCGAAAGCAGATTGGATTCATTCCAACTGACGAAAATTAGTGCATGTAAACATATCTACTCTGACCTCTGACAGCTTTCAGTCCAAGATTTTGCTGTCTTTGTATGCCCACTTACAAATCCCTTGAGTGAAAATGATTTCATCGTGCAGCTTCTCCTTTTCCTGCCAAATTCAGAAGCATTTATTCCACTCCTCAGCTGCAGTTGTCTGTCAGGTATGTTTACTGAGGCCTGTCCCTGCTGATATCTGTACCTGTCGGTTGTAAGGACGTGCTCGGGCTTTTAGGCCAAGCCATTAGCCAATGGAGCAGAAGCAGAACCCCACAGCGAAGGCGACACTGACTGCTTACGCTGATCGAGCACCATGATGGACGTCTCGTCTCGACTTACTCTCTCATGGTTCGATGGAAAATGTAATCAGATCATGAAGTTTGATCGCAGCCCTGGCTGTGTCCGTGGCTGTGAAATTGAACCTCACCAGTTCTGTCTCCTCTCAGCCCCTGGTGGGTTTCAGCTTTTTCCTCTGAAAGCTTCACTCTGTGAAGTCATGCGTCCTCCATCTCCACCTCTTTACCACAGGGCCTCAGTATCCCCATGCATTATTCAATAGAGTTTTCTCAGTTAAAGGGTATGCTCACCTTGGTACAGTGAGGTGTTGGCTGGACGAGGCTCTTCGGGGAAAGAACATCTCGTCTGAGATCAAACGTTATTGAGCCTGTCACTCTGAAGACACACAAACACATCAGAGCAAGCAAGAAGCACAGAAGAATCCCGAGGGGGAGGCTTAAAAGGTAAAGCAATGAAAGTGGATGACAACATGGACGTCTCATATGCGGTATGAATCCACAGGGCACTTTGCTAATGGGAAACATTCTATTTTCGCACCAATACGCTCAGGATGTATAAAAACAAAATGTGCAGGGATGGAGGGACGGCGCACTTGTACCATCAAGAAACGCTCATTGTTTTAGCTTGTTCATTTTAATGTAATTTGCAACAAATCATTTCATTTGTTGAGGTATTACCGATGACTACCGATGGCTCACGACGTGAATGAAGCGATTGATTGGCACTAATCTGTTGAGAGTGAAATTTAATGGAGCTCTGTTCTCTCATTTGGGAAATGGCAAACACGACAGTTTAAGTAATGGGAAATATAATCTGTTGTCTGATCATATCAGGCTTTTTCCATTGTTCTTTTTCCTGCATCATGCAATTAATAGCCAAAATAACCTTTTTAGTTTTTGGTTACAGATAATGAAATCTAATCATCCAGGTCACTGTGACCGCAAAAGCTGTTTGGGATGTATTATATCTACTGTTCCACCTAATATATTTTACCCTTAGTGGTGGAAGATCAATTTGATGACTCAAGCTGTGCATTTCTATGGACACTGAAACAGTCATTATATGATATGAATTTGCAGACTTTGCAAACTTTTGGAACACAGTGAAATTCACATAAGCGAATCCTTGCATTCTCATGTGTGCCAATGAAAGTCAATGAATTAAAACGTGTAATGCTACGCTCCTTCGGACACTGAAAGGATACTGAATATGAAATATGCAAGTTAAAACTAGCAATGTTCTGATTTAACAAAAAATGTAAGAAACATTATCAAACTGATTATATCAAATGGCCCCAAAACTGAAAAGAAATAGTTTTTGGGTCCATTCACAGAATGTGAGTAGTTTGTAAACATGCACTAGACATCTTTAAAAGTTGTGCCGCTTCTATCTTCTTTCCAGCACCTCGCTCACAAGTGCCATGCTGTTAAGATGTTGTATCAGTTTAAAACAAAATATGTCTCAAGATGCTGTCTTTCCATTTCATTGTCGCATTTTGTTGCGCATTTTTAAACCTCACATAAGGTCTAACACATGGCTTTCCCCAGACTCGGTCTTGGAGGGCCGGTGTCCTGTAGAGTTTAGCTCAAACTTGCCTCAACACACCTGCCGAGAAGTTTCTAGCATGCCTAGTATAACCTTGATTAGGTGGTTCAGGTGTGCTTAATTGGGGTTGGAGATAAACTCTGCAGGACATTGGCCCTCCGCCGAGTTTTGGACACCCTTGTCCCTAAAAGATGTGTTGCTCATGGCCAACGCTCAAATACATTTGTTGAGCGCATGTTTGCATTGAAAAACAATCACAAGCAAACACATTTAAACCATCCCTTTGAGTTTCATGATGGATGATTACATTTAATATAGGCTACAAAACGGCCAAAAGGTTCAAACATTTATGCATAAAAACTACTACTAAAAACTACTACTTTCTATGGCGTTTCTGAGCCACATTCACATGAGAATGATAACTATATAGCATCCATACCAATGTACAATAACATTCTGTTTATTATAATCTCAAGCTCTTTGAAATTGGGTGGATTGTGATTGGCTGCCAAAGTTTTTACTTTTCATTAGCTGGGGAACAAAAATTGTTCTGAAAGTGAGTCCAATATTATTCCTGTGTTTTTATAGTTGTGGTATGGTATGGACTGACTTCCCAATATAAGTAGAACGATTGTTATTAAAACTTTACTTTATCCTTAGTGTGAACAGGCCTTAACAGTTTACATTTGGGCTTTCATATCAACAAACCGTCATGCAGAAATACCTCATCAGAGCTCAGTCAATGAAGCACATCTGTTTAATTAACAAAGGCTTTATGGGCCATGTGTCAGTTAATTATTGGGGGATCCATTTTCAGAGTTCATATGCAGGTTTGGTTACCACATGCAAATCATAGATTTGCGAAAACGTACAAATTTTCATGTATAAATCTCAGCGTAAACTGCTCAAACGTTTGTCTCAGTGCAAGCCAAAATCTTAAAATGTGACTGGTCCATTTGGATCATGATTTATTTGTCCCAAGGCACCTTAAACAGATGTCTTAACATGTTATTTCATTGCCAAAGCAATAGGAAAAGACGGTAATCAAGGGAATAAAACCTTTTTACAAGGAAGCAGGTCCACGGGTCACAGAACACTATGTGCTAAAACACGATGTTGCTAGGACATCACAGACCCGTCAACAGCAATCCAGCTGCTGTCACTGTCCAATAAAACCTCCATGAGGCTGACGAACGAGCATGTCAGCGCGGCAAATTAAAGTGCTCTGACCTCATAGGAAGAAACCCTTACCTATAAATACCAGTGGACTGTTATTCAGAGGGACAGGTGAGGTAGGGGTGCTTTTGCTAAAGAAGACTGCGTATGGAACATTCATCATCGTCACATCTGATGAGCTCCATTGCTTGGGCTGCATTTGATGGATGGGAGCGTGTGTAATGCCAGGAGGGCAGGAACAGGAAGTAAGCTTGGGTGTGACACTCTGAGCTGAGATTATTACTGTCAGCTTTACACTTACGAATGAATCACTGCCTCCGTTTTCCAAAGAAAATCTCCAAATCATGCAGTAGCCTATGTAATGTGACCTACCAGCATCAGTTGCATTACTTCACTGCCTTTTAGAAATCCTCACCCGTGGCCTCATGGGATGGGAAAGTGTCCATCAGATGTGCTCTTCAGAATCTTGCTGAAGTAGTAGATCATCTGGAGACTTTTTTCGACTACAGTTTTACTGTGAATTTGGACATGTTACTCGACCCCCATACTGTTTTTGCCTACTATATAGTAGTAGAAGTATGTGGTTTTGGAGGCATCCACATTGTGCCGATAAAAAATAGAAAAAAACAAAAAAAAAAAAAAAAAAAAAAACCGATTCTCAAGTGGAAATCTCATTTGGCCAAGTAGTGATTTAACTTTTTTTTTTTAAGCTTAGTTTAAAGGACCACGCCACTATTTTTGAAAATAGGCTAACTCCCCTAGAGTTAAACAGTTGAGATTTACCGTTTTCAAATCCATTCAGCCGATATCCGGGTCTGGCGGTAGCACTTTTAGCTTAGTTTAGCATAGATCATTGAATCTGATTTGACCGTTAGCATCTCGCTCAAAAATGGTCAAAGAGTTTCTA
Source organism: Sinocyclocheilus anophthalmus (assembly GCA_018155175.1). Lineage (NCBI taxonomy): Eukaryota > Metazoa > Chordata > Actinopteri > Cypriniformes > Cyprinidae > Sinocyclocheilus > Sinocyclocheilus anophthalmus. The sequence continues at coordinate 989,302 of JADLZN010010557.1, forward strand.
TATTTTTCCTATTAAAACTTGACTCTTCTGTAGTTACAAATCGTGTACTAAGACCGACGGAAAATAAAAAGCTGCGATTAGGCCAATATGGCTAGGAACTATACCCTCATTCCGGCGTAATAATCAAGGAAATTTGCTGCCGTAACATGGGTGCAGCAGGCACAATGATATCACGCAGCCAAAAACAAACCCCCTGAAAATAGTCCCCAGCTAGTATATCGAAACCTCTTTGTCATTTTTTGCCGAGATGCTAACGGCTACAGTCATATTCAATGATCTATGCTAAGCTGAGCTAAAAGTGCTACCGTCAGACCCGGAGATTGGCTGAATGGATTTGAAAATGGTAAAACTCAACCGTTTAACTTTGGGGAGTTGGAAAATGAGCCTATTTTAAAGAAATAGTGGAGTGTTCCTTTAAATGTGTGACATGAATAAACAAATGGCTGTTGAGATTCTAAATTGAAATGATTAGACAACAAGCGGATAAGATGCTAAATATACTCCGTCTGGCATTATATGGTAAGCATGACTGGGCCTTACATCAAAAGGTGTAAGGCAGTTTCAAAACAACATACTACTACTTCTACTCCTACAATCAACCTATCAATAAAAAAATAAATAAAGTGTAATTTTTAGAGATTAATTTCTGGCTGTCAGTTTATTTACAGGAAATTCAATATTCAAACGTGTATTTATTCATTAAGCATTTGTCTCTTTCAAAAGTTACTTTAAAAAATAAATTAAAATATTTAAAACATGTAAATAACCTGTTTACCCCATTTGTTAATGTAAATGTATTTTTTTAGCCATAATACCACATCGTTTTTGGACATGTTCCATTTACTTACTTATTTACTTACTGTAGAGCAGGGGTTCCCAACCTTTTTTTTTTATTTATTTAAAATTTCCCATTTTATTTTTTAATTAATAATTCGTTTTTCATCAACACAAACTGCAGTTTGTGAAACCCTGCTGTAGAGAACCATGTAAATACCATGGTGTGTAAAACTCATTTCATTGCACCTTGAAAACTGCCATCTGATACAGGCACTGTACTATATCAGCAGCACCACTTTTCTTTTATATTGTAGCAAGTTTTCCTTGATCCATTTTTTCCAAGAGGTTTTGATAGTACACTGAAGCTGTATTTGCATTACAGTAACATGATTAAATTATAACGGTGAGTTAAATAGATCTTATCCATGCAGAAATATCATCTCTCGCCATTCTAAATTTATAACACCCCCAGGATTTAAAACCACGATCAATGTCAATCCAATCCCTCCAGTCCCACCTGAGGCCCCATTGTAGAGGGACCTGTGACTGTGCTCAGAAACAGACAGGATGAAAGGTTTGGTTTTTTTTTAATGAGATGATGGGTACTAGCATGAACCTGTACCTATGATGGCGGGTCCCATCAGTTTTTATTGACCCCGTTTAATTGGCTCCAGTGGACAAGCGGGAGTTAGTGAGAGAGGCTCCTCTGCATGTATTGATCCTGCAACTTGTTGCCTGACTCTTAAAATTCCCACACTAGCTTACAATCTTCCAGTCTTTTGGGTTTTAAGAAGGTTGTGTGTAATGTCAGTGTCAAAGGTTAATTTATTTAGTCAACACCAACAGCAGTGGTAAAGGACTCCAGGTTATTAACTCCAGTTAATAAGCTCCAGTGACAGCAATTCGTTTCATTAACCATCTGATCATAAGAATTTTCTCACCTCTGCTACTCCAAAAAAAGTGTAATTTTTAATTTAATCCATTTGGTTCTTTAAATATATTCACTAAAATTGATTGTTTCAGTGATCTTTTAAAACAAACAAACAAACACCACACAGTCAACCCTGTTTTTTGGCACATAAAAAAAAAATCATGGCATAGGTTATTAACTATTTCCATCTATTTAATTTTATTTAAATCACATTTTCAAAATGGATTTATCCATATTGCTTAGAATCAGCATTAAAAAGTGTGAACATGGTTAAAATATGGCTAGCTGTGGAATAAGCAATTACTGTAAAATTACTGTGAATTTAAATCCATTAATTTTATTAGTACCATTTTCCAAAATTTACCTGTTTTCTTTTATTTATGACTGATAAATATACCTCACAAATGTATTCGTTTTTTTTTTTAATTAATCCAAATGGGTGGACATTTTATATGCCATTGAAATAAGTATATCTTAAATTTAGGCCTAATTATTTTTAAGGGTCAGTGTTATGCTAGCATTATTTATATATTATTATAGTATTATTAATATTTTGAATTATCTTCTATTTTTATATTTTCAGTTTGTTTCTAAATGTTAGTATTTTAAGTTGTGAAGTTTCCTTTGCATTTTTTTATGTTTTAAAATTGAATTTTTTTTTTTTTTTTCAGTTTTAGTAATTTTAGTTCTTAAACATATTTCAGTTAGTTGCCAAAGCAACATTTCTCATTTTGTAAAAGTTTTTCATCTGATATGTATGTTATTTTATTTCAGCTTCATTTCCGTTACGAAAACATTATTACTATTTTAAGTAACAATAACCCTGCATTAGGTGTCATCTATCGGCTCTTTTGAACATCGAGTGAAAATCAGGACATTTTGGTGGACGTTTGATCACTCTAACAAATGAACAACAGTTTATTCCCTTAAGAAAACAAACAAAATTGGTTCACAAACATTGATTCGTTCTGTAACAAAGCAAAGCTTCTCCAATGCATGCCTTTCCTTTAATCAGTTTCCCATTTTAGCCCTTGAAACCAACAGAAATGTCTGTAAGATGAACTCAAACTAGATCTAAATCATAATGCTACTTTATCACAGAACCCAAGTTATGAATTAACATTTAATTTCCAGGGAAATGTCCTATCTTCCCACTCTCTTTAGTTATATAAGTTGAGAGAAGTTGACTTTGGCTGATTTAGTGGCTAAATTGTATTCGGCTGGCATTGCACTGCGCGCACACAACGACAAGCGCACAATGATAATGTGCCAGAGGATGAGGAGAGAGAGTTAATTGGGTTTGCCCTCTCTCTTAGGATGCATAGATTAAGAGGAATCATAAATTAACAGACCTATTGAGTCTTAATTGTGGCTGGTGAGTGGAAATCTCACCCTCATTATGGCCTCTGTGCTTTTACCCAGGTGATCATCGTTCAGGCATCACACAGAGACAACTAAAGGTCATATACTGCTGCCAAACAATAAAGAAATTCATGAGGGTGAAGGAACTCTCCAAGATACGTTTTAGTATGCAAAACTGGGTACCATAGTGATTATCTACTAAATATCAGTGAGGCTGGTGAGGTAGCTGGTAAAATAATCATATTCAGATGATGGCTTCAGTGAATTTGAGCTTTTTTGACCTCACAAACGGACTGACTGCCACTTTATGTAGTTTTAAGTTAATGGTGATAGATACAATAACAAACTGCTATATAATAATTTATTTTTGATACTTTACTTCCCAATAATCAATTAGTGACAGCGACTGACTCAAAATTTGTTTTAAAACTAGGTTTTGGAAGAGTGTGAAAAAATAATATTTGAGCAGTTTGTTTAGTAGAATTAAGACTCACACGATGTGGACTTACTCTGTGTTGACACTGACTGTATAATTTTAGCAGCTTAATATAATATTCTGTTGAATTTAAATGAGGCTGATAACTAAGTAATTTGTTTGTACAAGGGTGCCCTCTAGTGTATATTTTGGAGCACAAACTACCTCCAAATACATACCATTCTGTTTTTAGATTTTGAATGAAAGGAATAGTTAACTCAAAAATAAAAATTTGCTCTATTAAACACCCTTGCCCTTAAATATTTAATTTATTTGAGCTTCACAATCTTGCCCGACTGAACACATCTATGGTATAATCTCTCCTAAAATGTGTTTCTGCAAATTCTGTCCTGCTCCATCTGAGACTTGGCCTTCTTTTTCAGCAGTAGGATGTGTTCGGCGAACTCTCGCACGGCTCCGCGCCCTGCTGCGTTGCGGCAGATGTATTTGGCATGGTTGAGCGCCACCGTTGGGGCATCCATGGGTACTCCGCTCAACCCTGCCAGTTCCAGGCATTTTATATCCGCCTCATCATTTCCTAAAACACAGATGCCATTTTATAATAGTCATTTTAAAGAAATGGGTACGTTTAAGTCAATCTAATGAAACATTATAACATTATCAAAATGACCAGATAAATAGCTGATAAAGTAATAGGTTTTAGTATTTGTAGTTAATATTGAGGTACAATCTTTTTAATCTGTATTAGCCACACCAACTTTGCCGAGACATACCATGTTGTTACTGATCATGGCATTTGGCTGATGTAACTGAAAGAAACAGAGCTCCTGTCTCACCTAAATATGCCACCTCTTTCCACTCCATTTTTTTTTCCTTCATGAGTTCCTGCACCTTCTTCAGTTTGTCATCCACTTTCTGCAGGAGTGGACAGCCCATTCTCTGTGAGAGTTTGTCTGCTAAGGCTTTTGTTATGGGGTCTTTTTCGATCAAAATAACCTAGAGGAAAGGGGGGAAAAACAATATACACACACATACATTTTAAATGAGTGTTCATCAGAAGCAAGAAAATTATACAGTTTTGGAACAGCTTAAGGATGAATAAATGGTAACAGATTTTTTAAATTCAATTATCAATTTAATACACACTTCTTTTTTTAACTAATAGATCAGTCTCCGTAAAGACCGTCAAAAATTGCCAGTGCCGACTATATTTCAAGTCGTCACGGCGGGGTATTGGGTAAAGTTTTCAATTAGCAATAATCGCGCCTCGAATAAATCATAGGCTACGATACTGCCACTGCGCAAAGATAACCGGCTAAAGGAGACATCTGAGTACTTGTCCGTCTGAGCCCCTGTGATCATCAATGGTGGGATCTGCAGAACTCAGTAAAAATGATCAAACTGCACAAATCTAAACTTAAACTGTTAAAACCGGCCGTTTTAAAAAGTGAAATATCAAGTTGTGGATTTTATACCCAAGTTATATTGAATTAAAAGACAAAAACAAGAGGGGTCCCAGTTGCATGATGGGATACGAAGGGGCAAAGACAAAAGAGGGATGGGTCTATTGTTGTGTAGAGGTCGGGGGTGGGTAACACAAGGTTGCCAATCAAGCCAGAATCACCTTCACTGCCTCTTTCTTCAGCATGTCGATGCCAGCCTGGTCTCTGGTATTGATTGACACCATCTCCTCTCCTTTTGCTGAGATGTAGATCTGACCGTCTGTCAGACATCCAGAGACGTTACACAGCAGAAGTCTCACAACTTCAGGTTTGTCCTTACCAAAGTAACCGAACCTGTATCAAACATACACACCCACACACAGTTTGTTTAAATTCAGACTTTGTACTCTTTGCATTGTGGTTGTTTGCTAACAAAGTTGCTTGGAGACTTTTGTTTCTTGACCTCAGCACTCTCTGTTCAGCTACGGGCCAGTCTATGTCAACATCAATATCCACACTGTACTCGGGCTTCATCTCAAAGTACTTCATTTTACCACTCTGTCAAATGTAAAAACAAAATCACAGTCATGCCAAAATATTAAGAGATTGACTGAGGATATTGAGTAAAATGGTGGCCTTAATGGTACTCATTTTAAATCCCAAAATATTACCTGAAGAAGCCCCTTTTCTAGAAGTTCTTTGGTAGTGAAGTAAAAAGAGCCGTTTTCACACAGCTCTCCTGCCCAGTCCTGACGCCGCGGCCTGCAAACTGGGTTCAGGTTCAGTGCCTTAGTACATTGGCCATCTGTAATTTAAATAAAAAAATTTGAGTCTCCAACATGCAATAAATACTACCTAAACTGAAGTACAAGTACACTGCTCTACAAGAGTAAGTGGGTAAGATTTGTAATGTTTTGGAAAATCTCTTAAGAAAGTGTTCATTTCTTTAAAAAAAAAAACTTTCTGACCACCGAACCCAACAACTTTTGAAAGTAGTGCAAACTAGTCTCGAGACTCGATCACAATTGTTCTGACATGAACATGTAACAGTAATGTTTTTCAACTGAACATTTACCAGAAATGCACTTACAAGCAAACCGCCTTTCTTCTATTCTCGACCTCTTGCATCGGGAATGGGATCGCCGACCCCCGGGAAGACAGATCACACCCTTCTTTGGTGATGAAACGCCAGCATCCTCTTTGAGTGTTGGGGCAGACAATGGAGATGTGGCCTGGATGTTCAGATGACGCCAAAAATCTTGCAGAACAATTAAATTAACGTAACCACATTGTAGCCCATTTTCGAGTTTCTGTTCTCCACCAACTTTTATTTACTAGACGTACTTCCATCAATTTCTGAGTAAAAATGTTGCAACAAATTATCCAAAAAACCAGCAATAACACATTGATGAAATGCAAAACTGAACATAGGGATTTTCGTGTAATATGTAACCCCCACATCTTTTCTTATTTACACTTTGAAAAATATTTAATTTTATATACAGTATAGATATATAGTATATAATATATATATATCTATATATTGTGCAGCATTTACTATCTTTTTAACACTCAGACCGAGACTGACGTAAATATTGCGTTAAACCTTAACTATGACAACTTCCACTTATGCCGATCTAGCAAGGTTTTGAAGCGTGCAACTTGAGGAACAAGCTGTGATCGCTCTCTCATTTACATTTACATTATCAGGACCTTTTATCCAAGCGACGTACAATGAGAGCCAATAAAAGCATTCAAAACTACAAAGAGCACACATATATAATTCTTGCAAATGAAAAGTCTCGGGTATCCTAAATGCACTACCCTAGCCATGTGTGAGTGTGTGTGATAGTATTATATATATATATCGTATATTAATCTATAGATATATACAGGGGTATGAAGTATTCAGACCCTTGTAAATTTTTCACTCTTTGTTATATTGCAGCCATTTGCCTAAAATCATTTAAGTTAATTTTTTCCCACATTAATGTACACACAGCACCCCATATTGACAGAAAAACACAGAATTGTTGACATTTTTGCAGATTTATTAAAAAAGAAAAACTGAAAAATCACATGGTCCTAAGTATTCAGACCCTTTTCGTCAGTATTTGTAGAAGCACGCAAGCCCTTTTGGTCTATACAGCCATGGTCTTTTTGGGAAAGATGCAACAATTTTTCACACCTGGATTTGGGGATCCTCTGCCATTCCTTTTTGCAGATCCTCTCCAGTTCTGTCAGTTTGGATGGTAAATGTTGGTGGACAGCCATTTTTAGGTCTCTCCAGAGATGCTCAATTGGGTTTAAGTCAGGGCTCTGGCTGGGCCATTCAAGAACAGTCACAGAGTTGTTGTGAAGCCACTCCTTCGTTATTTTAGCTGTGTGCTTAGGGTCATTGTCTTGTTGGAAGGTAAACCTTCGGCCCAGTCTGAGTTCCTGAGCACTCTGGAGAAGGTTTTTTCGTCCAGGATATCCCTGTACTTTGGCCGCATTCATCTTTCCCTCGATTGCAACCAGTCGTCCCTTCCCTGCAGCTGAAAAACACCCCCACAGCATTATGCTGCCACCACCATGCTTCACTGTTGGACTGTATTGGACAGGTGATGAGCAATGCCTGTTTTTCTCCACACATACCGCTTAGAATTAAGGCCAAAAATAAGAGAATCTTATTTCTCACCATCTTGGAGTCCTTCAGGTGTTTTTTAGCAAACTCCATGCGGGCTTTCATGTGTCTTGCACTGAGGAGAGGCTTCCGTCGGGCCACTCTGCCATAAAGCCCCGACTTTTGGAGGGCTGCAGTGATGGTTGACTTACTACAACTTTCTCCCATCTCCCAACTCCATCTCTGGAGCTCAGCCACAGTGATATTTAGGTTCTTCTTTACCTCTCTCACCAAGGCTCTTCCCCCCCGATAGCTCAGTTTTGCCGGATGGCCAGCTCTAGGAAGGGTTTTGGTCGTCCCAAATGTCTTCCATTTAAGGATTATGGAGGCCACTGTGCTCTTAGGAACCTTAAGTGCAGCAGAAATTTTTTTGTAACCTTGGCCAGATCTGTGCCTTGCCACAATTCTGTCTCTGAGCTCTTCAGGCAGTTCCTTTGACCTCAATGATTCTCATTTGCTCTGACATGCACTGAGCTGTAAGGTCTTATATGGACAGGTGTGTGGCTTTCCTAATCAATTCCAATCAGTATAATCAAACACAGCTGGATTCAAATGAAGGTGTAGAACCATCTCAAGTATGATCAGAAGAAATGGACAGCACCTAAGTTAAATATATGAGTGTCACAGCAAAGGGTCTGAATACTTAGGACCATGTGATATTTCAGTTTTTCTTTTTTAATAAATCTGCAAAAATGTCAACAATTCTGTGTTTTTCTGTCAATATGGGGTGCTGTGTGTACATTAATGAGGAAAAAAAATTAACTTCAATGATTTTAGCAAATGGCCGCAATATAACAAAGAGTGAAAAATTAAGGGGGTCTGAATGGACTTTCCGTACCCACTTATATATTAGACACACACACATTATACAAACACCATACCCCATAAAACAGTAGATAGAGTATAGAAAAAATAGAAGCTGTGTTTTTTTGTTGTTGTTGTTTATTTTTTTTAATAAAAAAAGCTAAGATAAATATAGCTAAAGTAGAATAAAATAGCAATAGAAAGGTTAGAGTTAGAGGGTCAATAAAGGCTCTCGTCCGTTTTCTTTCTTTTTGTTACAGTGGAATAAATATATTTCATTCAGACCATATTTTCAATGGAAAAAAAAATTACTTCCCTGGTAAATATCGCAATCAAAGGTTATTATAAACATTGCTGTGCATCACTGAACAAATATTTGTCGACTGCAGAGTCTGTTTTTCACAAATAACAAAGAGATGAAGGGTGAAACTCTCCTGGTATGCAACAACAAGTATGACAGAACTTCGTTTACGTGGCTTCTTACCTGTTTCTATGTTTGTTTTACTCTAAAGCAAGCAGAAGTAGGTGGAGGAGTGGACACACCTGTTTTACAACCTGTAGTCACACCCCTTATACAGAACTAACTCATGCAATGGGATGTGACTGCAACAGAGCCTGTTTTCCAACCTGGGTTTAGCCTGCTGAACTCCTGAATGGTCTCCAGTGAGCTTGAGGAGTCTTTGGACACCCCTGGACTCCTCCTGTGCACTTCAGCACCCCAAGCCCTGGCCACTCTCTCGATCTCATCATGATCAGTGGACACCCAAACACTGCAAAAAACATGAGCAGAACACAATAACGTCTACTGCCATAGAGTGCAGCCAATCACTGAGTGAAGTCCCATTCAATCACCTGTCAAAAACACCTGAGTCCAGCGCTGCTCTGATCACCCACCCGATCAAAGGAACACCTGCCAGCATCTTGATGTTCTTCAGAGGGATGCCTTTACTCCCTCCACGAGCGAGAATAAGAGCAGCGATGTATCTGGAATCGTCCGAGTTGACTTTTCTTCGTTTTGCATTGGAACAGTCTTCATTCAACCCTGAACAGTCTTCATTGCTCGCCGCGGCCATTAGTGTTGCTAATCGATGAATATCTCCCAGTAGTGCGGATAATAAGCAGTCGGATATAAGTGTATACCTAATCCAGACGCGAGCAGCAGGGCGTTTCGTTCATTCAGCAGCAATTTATCTAGTGTTACTCAAACGATAAAGTATTCAGCGAGAGAGATAGTTGGTAGTGTTCATTCAGCAGCAATTTATCTAGTGTTACTCAAACGATAAAGTATTCAGCAGGAGAGATAGTTGGTAGTGTTCATTCAGCAGCAATTTATCTAGTGTTACTCAAACCATAAAGTATTCAGCAGGAGAGGTAGTTGGTAGTGTTCATTCAGCAGCAATTTATCTAGTGTTACTCAAACCATAAAGTATTCAGCAGGAGAGGTAGTAGGCAACGCACCATGTCGTCACTAAACGTACCGTAATTATAGACAAAAACGGGCACTAATATATTTTAAGTCTGTTTACTGTATAATTGTATAATCATGCCATTATACTAAATTGAATTGAATAAAAATGTATTGCGAAAAAATATTAAAACAATTAATATGCTTGCATGGAAAAAGTATGAACTGGGAAAATGCGCAACATCCAGGTACTTTCGTTTACAACCAGGAAATCAAAGCAATTATCTGCTACAAAACTATCAAATGTATTGTCATAAAGGCGATTACATTCGGCAGTGAGCTTGTTTTGTTATTAGCAGTAGCGTGAACTTTATATGGGTTATACATTTTCTAGTTTTTCATTCAAAAATGTAAAAGAAATGTTGGCTCCCAGCAGAAACAAGAGTTGTGACACGCTTTGACCTTTTGACGTGCTTCCAAACAACTCAGTCTGTTTGAATGGGTTTAATCGGGACAGACTGCAGTCTCGCTATATTTGCAGCGATTTCTAGTAATTATTAAGACATAACGTGCATTGATAATTACGCTGACTACGCCTTACAATAACATTTTATTCTGGGGAGTGATAAAGAGAGCATTAATATGGTCGCATGTTCCTTGGCAGTCAAATGTGACCAAACACCTTAAGTGTAACTTTTAATCAATGAAATAATTGTACTATACTTTAGTTAAGCTCTATTTAGTTAATATTTTGAGGAGATGTTTTTGTACTAAATAATGTGCAATAATTTTGATTCATGAATGACCATTTAAAATATAACATTTTCTAATATGCTTATTATTTATATTACAATTAGTGTAGTATTTAGGGTTAAAATTGAGAAAACGGTTTTCATTATTTTGCACAATATTAAATAGGTAGAAAAAAAAGGTGTAACACTCGCAGTTAAATATAGGGTGCGTCCGAAATCGCATACTGCTTAGTAGGTACTACATTTTAATTTGATCGCAGCTCCTACTCGACCGTTTAAAAAGTACGTTCTATATAGTATGAATGAGTAGTATGAATGGAATTCGGACGTACTACATCCACCATGTTGATGTTGTCACGTGACATGCGTCTCCACAACAGCGCCCAGATTTAACCCTTTAACAGTCACACTAAGTAGTACATTTGCAAAAAATTATTTATTGCTAAAATTATGTTCCTGACACTACATTGAGCAACTTTTCAGTTTTTTTTTGTCAGATGACCCCTTCACTTAGCGGATACACAAGTCAACCAGCTGGTTGACTTGCCCAGTTAGGGTAATTCTCGGCATGTTCTCATTTGTGCACCTAAAGTTGACGTTTTTTTTATATAAAAACATTACAGACAGTAGAATATGTTAACAACATCCATTAATTTATTTAAAAATCATGTTTTTATTATAACAAACAAAAAAAAAGGGAAAGAGAGGGGGAAGAAGAGAAGGAAGGAAAGGAAAAAAAAGAAGAAAACAAATATATTGTATAAAGTGCAAAGGTCAAAGAAATATAATAGAAATTGAATACAATTTAGTAAATAAATACAACAAAATAAATGATGATAATAAATAACAAATTTAGTGATAATCTATATAAAATGTATGATAAAAGACAACTAGCCAATGTAATATAAAATAAATTACTGATATGGTGAACAGTGGGTACGGAAGTATTCAACCCCCTTAAATTTTTCACTCTTTGTTATATTGCAGCCTTTTGCTAAAATCATTTGTTAATTTTTTTTTTCCTCATTAATGTACACACAGCTCACCATATTGACAGAAAAACACAGAAATTGTTGACATTTTTTCAGATTTATTAAAAAAGAAAACTGAAATATCACATGGTTCTAAGTATTCAGACCCTTTGCTGTGATACTCATGTATTTAACTCAGGTGCTGTTCATTTCTTTTGATCATCCTTGAGATGGTTCTACACATTTATTTGAGTCCAGCTGTGTTTGATTATTGGACTTGATTAGGAAAGCCACACTCCTGTCTATGTAAGACCTTACAGCTCCCAGTGCATGTCAGAGCAAATGAGAATCATGAGGGCAAAGGAACTGCCTGAAGAGCTCAGAGACAGAATTGTGGCAATGCACAGATCTGGCCAAGGTTACAAAAAATGTATTCTGCACTTAAGGTTCCTAAGAGCACACTGGCCTCCATAATCCTTAAATGGAAGGCACAGTGTGTCCTTCTCTGTCAACAACAGGCAACTACTACCAGACTATTGAAAATGTTTAATGAATGCGACCCTTAAGTCTGACTTTCACTGTTCGTCCAAATAAAACAAACAGTATGAGGCAACATAGAAACCTCTGAAACAACTCGAAGCTCTGCTGTTTTCATAGTCAAACAATATTCCTTTGCTTATCTAAAAAATTAACAATTTTGACCCTTCTGACAAACAATATAAGCTCTTTTTGAAAAATAATGAGACCACCCAAAGTGTTTTATAAGTACACATACTGTAATATAAGAAAGTGCCAAGTATGGAAGCTTGTTTCTTCTTGCTTCTGCACGGATAAAAACTTATGATGTTTTCTTCCTCCAAATTTTGAGTTTATATCTTGCCATTTTGGACTTTTTTCTCAGAAATTGTGAGATAAAAAGTCAAAATTTTTTAAAGTGAAAAAAAGCTTCCATAGCCACGCATGGATGACAGTTCTTACGTACTAATGCTTCGGTTGAGGTGTAGTACTCTGGCATGGGAATGTAATGGTTGCTCACTCTCCTCTTGTCCATGGCCATCTCCTGAGCGTCCCACATGATGTTGTTGAGGTCAGGGAAGTTATGGTTCATGTCAATGCCTTCAAAACTGTAGCGTCCCAGAGCCCAGCCAGAGAGTTCTGAACCCTGTTGAAACAAACAGATGCACAAACGCAAATACTGGAGTATAAGACAGTGATCACACTATAGTTTAGTTCTCTGGGATTGTAAATAGAATGTATAATCTTAATTATCTGTAATATTAATAAAAACTTCCACAATATTATTCATACTACCACCTATAACTTCTACATTCAAGTCAATGTTTTTCTTACATCAGTGTTTTACCTTCTCATAGGCTGCTTCATATCCGTCTGGGTTCATAGATGGCAACAGGTGGATGCGTGTGTCCTTCACCAGCTGTATGACACGCTGATTGCCTCGGTTGTATTCATGACAGATGTACTGCATAAGATTTAGCAAAAGCTCCCGGCCTAAAACTTCATTCCCATGCATCCCAGCAACATAGCGAAACTCCGGCTCACCTATATGCAAACAGTGTTCATTTAAAATCATGCATTCACGACAATTTTATTTTCATTATGCACTCAAATACATTTTTAGGCCTAAATTTGAATTGCACATACATTTTTTTATCCATTTAGATGACATAGCTTTAACAGAAACCAATAACCTTAATGTGATGC